>JANJGK010000016.1:1506739-1546739 GCA_039081455.1 Macrobrachium rosenbergii
TTAAATTATTATTTAATTATCATTTATTTATTTATTATTTATTATTTATCTTTATTATTTATTTATTATATATTTATTTTTTATTTATTATAAATTTATTATTTTATGTTTAGTTTTTTATTATTTATTATTTAATTAATTATTTAATATTTAATTATATATTTATTTATTATTTTATATTTTTATTTGTTTATTATTTTATTTTACTTATTATCTTTTTCATTTATTAAGTTATTTATTTATTATTTCTTTATTTTTTTTTATATATTACTATATTTATTATTTTATTTATTTACTTTTTATCTATTTATGATTATTTAATTTTATTTTTTTATTATTTTATCTATTTATTATTTAATTAATTATTTCTATTATTTTATTTATTATTTTATTTATTTATTTATTATTTATTTCTTTATTTATTATTTATTATTTTTTATTACTTATTTTTATTATATATATTATATTATTTATTATTTTATTTATTATTTTATTTATTTATTATTTTATTTATTCATTTATTATTTTATTTATTTATTTATTTATTTATTTACTTCTTTATTTATTTATTAATTTATTTACTTATTATTGTATTTATGTATTATTTTATTAACTATTTTATTATTTATTTATTATTTATTTATTTATTTATTATTTATTAAGTTCATATTTATTTTTTTCACTTATTTTTTATTTATTTATTTACTATTTATTTATTTATTTTCTTATTTATTTATTTATTATTATTTATTTATTTATTATTTATTACTTTATTAGTTATTTATTATTTATTTTATATTATTTATTATTTATTTATTATTATTTATTTGTTTATTAATTTTTTATTTATTTATTTTTTATTAATCTATTTATTTTCATTTATTTTTTTATTGATTTTTTATTTATTTATTATTTATTTATTATTTATTATTTATTTATTTATTATCTATTTATTTTTATTATATATTATTTCTTTATTGATTTATTATTTATTATTTAATTATTTCTTACTTATTTATTTAGTATTTATTTCTTTATTATTTATTTATTATTGATTTATTTATTTATTATTTATTTATTATTTATTCTTTATTATTTACTTATTTATAATCTATTTATTCATTATTTATATATTCATTATTTATCATTTATTTATTCATTATTTTATTATTTTTACATTATTTATTATTTATTTACTTATTATTATTTATTTTTTTATTTATTATTTATTATTTACTTATTTATTTTTTATTATTCATTTTTTATTTATTTATTTTTTTTTATTTATTTGTTTGTTTATTTATTTATTATTTATTTATTAATTAATTATTTATTTATTATTTATTAATTTATATTTTAATCATTAATTTTTTTATTATTATTTATTATCTATTCATTTTTTATTAATCTTTTTTATTTAATATTTATTTATTTATTTACCATTTATTTATTTATCAATATTTAATTCTTATTATTTATGTATTTGTTTATTATTTATTTATTTATTTATTATTTATTTATCTATTTTTTTAATTATTTTATATCTATTTATTATTTATTTATACATTATTTATTTTTTATTATTCATTTATTATTTATTTTTTATTTATTTTTTATTTATTTATTTATTTATTTATTTATTTATTTATTTATTTATTTATTTATTTTATTTTTTATTTTCTTATTATTTTTATATTTATTTATTATTTATTTATTTATTTTTATTTTTTATTTCTTTATTTTTAATCTATTTATTATACATTTATTATTTATATATTTTTATTTATTATTTATTATTCATCTATTTATTATTTATTGATTTATTTAATATTTATTTTTTATTATTTTTTTATATATTTATTTGTTTATTTTTTATTTATTATTCATTATTTATTATTTATGTATTGGTTATTTATATATTTAATATTTATTCTTTTATTCATTATTTTTTTATTAATTATTTCCTTATTTCTTTATTTATTATTTGCTTATTATTAATTAATTTATTTATTCATTTATTATTTATGAATTTATTTATTATTTATTTATTTATTTATTACTATTTATTTATTTATATATTTATTATTTATTTATTATTTTTTATTTTTTTTATTTATTTATTATTTATTTATTTATTTAATATCTATTTATTATTTATTTATTCAATTATTATTTATTTATTTTTTATTTATTATTTATTTGTTATTTATTATTTATTTATTTATTTATTATTTATTAATCATTTATTATTCGTTTATTTATTTATGATTTATTATTTATTTATTTATTTATTTATTCATTTTTCATTTATTTATTACTTATTTATTTATTATTTAAAGATTTATTATTCATTATTTTTTTATTTATTTATTATTTATTTATTTATTTATTTAGTTTTTATTTAATATTTATTATGTATTATTTATTTACTTATTGATTATTTATTTACTATTTATTCATTTATTATTTATTTATTATTTATCATTTATTTATTTATTTATTTATTTATTATTTTCTATTTATTATTTAAATATTTATATTTTATTAATTTATTATTTTTTTTATTTATTTATTATTTATTTTTTTATTATTTAATTATTTATTTAATTATTATTTATGTTTATTTATGTTTCCATTTATTTATTTATTATTTATTTATTTATTTATTTATTTATTTATTTATTTATTAACTATTGATTAGTTTAATATTTACTTATTATTTAAGTATTTATTACCTATATATTATTTATTCTATATTTATTTGTTATTTTATTTATTTATTTTTTATATAATTTTTCATTATTTATATTGTATCATTTATTTATTTATTTATTGTTTATTATTTATTATTTATTTATTTATTATTTATTATTAATTCATTTATTTTTTACTTATTTATTTTTTATTTTTTATTTTTTAATTATTTATCTATTATTTATTTATTTATTTATTATTTATCATTTATTAATTAATTTATTATTTATCTATTTATTATTTATTTATTTATTATTTATTTATTAATATTATTTATTGTTTATAATTTATATATTTATTTATTTATTTCTTATTTCTTATTTTTTTTATTTATTTATTTTTAATTATTTATTTATTTATTTGTTTATTTATTTATTATTTATTTATTATTTATTATCTATTATTTATTTATTTATTATTTATTTAGTATTTTATTATTGTTTTTTATTTATTTATTTATAATTCATTAATTATTATTTTTTATTTATTTATTATTTATTTAATAATAAATTTATTTATTATTTATTATTTATTATTTATCATTTATTCATTTATTATTTATTTATTATTTATTATTTATCATTTATTCATTTATTATTTATTTATTATTTTTTTTTTATTATTTATTTTTTTTTTATTCATTATTTATTATTTATTATATATTTATTACTTATTTATTTATTAATTTATTTATTTATTATATATTATTATTTTTTATTCATTATTTTTTTATATATTATTTATTTATATATTTATTTATTATTTGTTATTTTTTTATTTATTTGGTTATTATTTATTTATTTATTTATTTATTGTTCATTTATTTATTTATTTATTATTTATTTATTTATTTATTATTATTTATTTATTTATTTATTATTTGTATATTATTTATTTTTATTTATATATTTATTTATTTATTATATATTTTTTTATTATTTATATTTTTTTATAATATTTACTTATTATTTATCTAATTATTCATTTATTATTTATTATTATTTATTTATTATTTATTTATTTATTATTTATTCATTTATTTATTTATTTATTATTTATTATTTATTTTTTATTACTTATTTACTCATTTATTTATTTATTTATTATTTCTTTATTATTTATTTATATATTTATTTATTTATTTATTATTTATTATTTATTATTTATTATAAATTTTTTTTTAATTCAATTTTTTATTTATTTATGTTTAATATTTATTATTATTTATTTATTTATTTATTATTTATTATTTATTTATATATTATTTATTTTAATATTTATTTATTTATTATTTATTATTTATATTTATTTATTATTTATTATTTATTTATTCACATATCTATTTATTAATATTTATTTATTTATTTATTTATTTATTTATTATTTATCAATTATTTTGTATTTATTATTTATTTATTTATTTATTATTTATTTATTTAATTATTATGTATTCATTTATTATTTTTATTTATCTATTTATTATTTATTTTTATTTCTTATTTATTTATTTTTATTTATTATTTATAAATTATTTATTATTTATTTATTTATCATTTATTATTTATTATTTATTTATTAATTAACTATTATTTATTATTATTTATTTATTATTTATTTATTTATTATTTATTTTTTTATTTATTTATTTTATTTGATTTACCATTTTTTATTATTTATTTATTATTCTTTTATTTTATTTTATTTATTACTTTATTTATTATTTTATTTATTTATTTTTTTATTTATTGTTAATTTTATTATTTTATTTTTTATTATTTTATTTATTTATCTATCATTTTATTTATTATTTTATTTATTATTTTATTTATTTATTAATTTATTTATTTATTTTCATTATTTATTCATTTATATTTATTTATTATTTATTTATTTATTGTTTATTTATTATTTTTTATTATTTATTTATTATATCATTCATTATTTTATTTATTATTTTATTAATTTTTTATTTTATTTATTTTTTTTGTTTACTTATTTATTATTTTATTTTTTTTATTATTTATTTATTATTCATTTATTATTCATTTATATATTTTTTTATTTATTTATTATCTATTATTTATTTATTTATTTATTATTTATTTATTATTTATTTATTCATTACTTATTTATTTATTATTTATTTATTCATTATTTATTTATTTATATATTTATTTATTTATTTATTTATTTATTATTTATTTATTTATTTATTTATTTATTTATTTATTTATTCAATTATTAATTTATTAATTTATTACATTATTTATTTGTTATTTATTAGTTTAATAATATAAAAATTTATTGATATATTAATTAATTAATTTATTATTTATATATTTATTTATTTATTTTCCATTTATTTTTTATTAATTTATTTTTTATTATTTTTTAATTTTTTTTATTTTTTAGTTATTTATTTATTTATTTCTTTATTTATTTTATTTATTTATTTATTTATTTATTTTTTGTTTATTATGTGTTATTTATTTATTTATTTATAATTTATAATTTATTTATTTATTATTTATATGTTTATTTATTATTTATTTTTTTTTATTTATATTTTTTTTATTTATCTATTTATTATTTATTATTTATTTATTTATTCATTGATTTATTTATTATTTATTTATTATATTATTTATCTATTTATTAATTATTATTTAATATCTTTTTATTTATGTTATTTATTTTTTATTTATTTCTTTATTATTTATTTATTTATTTATTTATTATTAGTTATTTATTATTAATTTATTTATTCATTATATATTATTAATTTATTTATTTTTTATTTATTTATTTATTTATTATTTATTATTTATTTATTTACTTTTTTTATTTATAATTTATTATTTATTATTTTTATTTATTATTTATCATTTATTTGCTTATTTATTTGTTATTTATTTATTTATTTATTATTTATTTATTATTTATTTATTTATTATTTATTTATTACTTATTAATATTTATTTATTATTTTTTATTTACTTATATGTTTTTTTTATTTATTGATTTTTTTGTTATTTATTTGTTTATTATTTACTTATTTATTATTTATTGATTTATTTTTTATTTATTCACTTATTATTTGTTGACATATTTATTTATTTATTTATTTATGTTTAATTATTTATTTATTTATTTATTTATTATTTATTGTTAATTATTTGATTATTTATTATTTCTTTATTTATCATTTATCACTATTTATTTATTCAGTATTTTTTATTTATTATTTATTATTTTTTTATTTATTATTTGTTTATTTTTTAATTATATATCTATTTATTATTATTTGTTCATTTTTTATTCATTCTTTTATTATTTATTTATTTATTATTTATTTATTTTTTATTATTTATTGATTTCTTTAATATTTATATATTATTTATTTATTTTCCATTTATTTATTATTATTTATTTTTTTTATTAATAATATGTCATTTGTTTATTATTTTTTATTTATTTATTATATATTTATTTATTATCTTTTTATTTTTTATTATTTATTTATTTACTTATTTATTTATTTATTGTTTATTATTTATTATTTTTTATTTATTTATTTATTTTTTCTATTATTTATTTATTTATTATTTATTTATATATTATTTATTTATTATTTATTTATTCATTATTTATTTATTTCTTTTTATTTATTAATTTATTATTTATTTATTATTTATTTATTATATATTATATATTTATTTATTATTATTTATTTATTTATTTATTCATTTATTATTTATTAATTATTATTTACTATTTTTTATTTATTTATTATTGTTTTATTTATTTCTTATTTATTTATATATATATATGTATATATATATATATATATATATATATATATATATATATATATATATATATATATATATATATATATATATATATATATATATATATATATATATATATATATATATATATATATATGTTACAGGGAACAGATCAACAATTTTTTTTGGAAGTGTACGTAGCGTGATCTTAGCGATCTAACTTCAGGAAAAAGACGTAAAAAGGTTCAACCCTGATTCCACTCGCATTTTTTTTCCCCCTCTCTCTCTCTCTCTCTCTCAGCCTCTCTCTCTCTCTCAGCCTCTCTCTCTCTCACCGTGTACTAACTCTCTCTCTCTCTCCCTGACCTCACTCATTCTCACCAAAGCAATTAAATGGACTCTTTAAAGAAACACAATCATTCCTACAAAAATAGGTTTATTATTCAAATAACCCAACAAGAAATGAAATAAACAAAACAAAGATTAAAATGCATAATAAATGAATTATCGAGTCAGATAACCTAACTCTAAACTGCAAAGCACTTTTGATTAAAGAAGTCTCATTATGGCTAATAGCCTGGAAATACACCAAAATATCACATACTCCCAAATCAATAACTAAACGTCATGTCCAAAAAAAGTCTACCATGTTATTCCCACCAGTCCACAGACATCTGTCGAAAGAATTAAACATGATAGAAAACTCCCAAAAATATATGAAATACAAAACACAATAATGGAAAGTGTAAAATGCATAGACAAGATATGGCAAACGTAACATAACAAAATAATAATATAAAAGAGGTATGAATATTCATATTAAATTTCCCACACCAGTTCATAAGTTCAAAATGATTAAAAAGTCATGGTAAACATCACAAGTTCAATTTTCTCCCATAAAAACAGAGATTTGAGACTCTACCTTATCTGCCGATTTTCAAAGCCTGGAACCACTCCAAGGTTATGACTGGACAACTGCAGTTCTATCACGTTAATGAACGATCAAACTCACTTTTAGGGCAGATTTGGGCATAATCTAGATCAAAGTAACGCACGTACTCACGAATATACATAGCGCTTCGGAGATCACCTGATCTCCAATATTGCTGAGCTTCTCGCGCAAAGAGCTGAGGAATCAAACTATTTGCTGAATACAAAGATTTTGCAACTGACGGCTTCCATCAGTACCATCTCGCACCGAACTTTCCACGATAACATCTTAAGCATTGAAGCTATGAAATGCATATATGTGTCCTTTAAATAGAGCTCGGCCACCCCATAAGAGCGTCTCGCTCTCTTAATGGCGAACTAAAAATAAAAAAAAACATATGTATAAACCATAACAAAATAGAGCTATGCTCAATTAGCAATGTCTACTGCACTGCAACTTTAAGGACTGCTCTCATGACGCACTTCCAAAGTCACTGGGGTTGTGTTCTTAGAGCCTTTACATGTAATCTTACAAACACAAATAAGCTTTACTACCCCAACAGGAATTATCAGTAAAATAGCTATTAAGACAATTAAAATTGTCGGCATAATATATTCCTGATACTCGAACATCACGGGATCGTCGATGTCTTCCAACGGTGGAACAGTCATTGGCACCTTGGTTGTAGGTACCGCCACTACCAAATGCTCGTTATGCGTATGATGCATAATTATCTTCTCGGAACTGTTGAATATAGCACGGCTAAGTACGAGAAAGTCCGTAGACAGGATTCTGCGGGATGAGTCGAACAGCTTGGACCCTCGAAGCACGAACGTCGTCGTCTGGTTATTCTGGCACATCGTCGTGATGGGGCACTCTTTGCAGAACACGGCAGTAAGCGTTCTGGTGGTGATCATGTGATATTCACGTGGAAACTGTATAAAGTCATATTCAGTCGGAGTCTGTCTATGAACTAATGATAATTCACAACCACCCACAGATACAACTCGCAACTGGAAAATACTACTGTCACACACATACTTCTCTCTAACTAAAGTACAACTTGTCTTATAATCAACTCCCGAACCTTGATATTGATCTCCCAAAATGAACATAGTCTCTACTCCATCCCATATCACTACTGAGTCTCCAAAAGCACTCGAAAAATGTCTAATAACAAAAAGGTTTCATGTTACTGAACCAAACAAAACTACTAATGCAAAAGTCGAACACTCTTAATGTGAACTAATTCCAAATGTGTATCCGGAATATCCACAGTCAACTCACTATTAAGCACAATAACTCTACGGAACTCACTCATAAAAAAAATTCTATCCAACAGAAAAAAAAAATACACGAGAATCCTATCCAAACACTAAAAGGTATCATATCTCGTAAAAAGACATGAAAGTTCTACTCCGGTTAGCAAATATTTCGCAACACCTGACTAATTCTCAACAAAATAGCAATTGACGTGATGGCAATCGCTCCCATGATCTTAACAACTACAATTACTCACAATACAGCTCCCTTCATTTTTAAAAAGAAACTGAAAAAAAATCCAAATACTCGAATACGATCTCCCAACCCGAAAAAAAGATCAGACTTGTTCGGTCCGATATACTAAGTACCTCCCCCCCCCAAAAAAATAAAATAAAATCCTAAACAACAAAGATATTGCGTCAGATGATAAAACACATCATAACACAATAACATAATAACACACGGGTCAAATCTCGTATGAAATTAGCCCATGTCTCAATTCCTAAAATCATTCGAAAACAAATGATTAAGAACTTCAACATCTAAAATGAACAAGAGACAAAAAAAAAAAATAAATATCATATATATACAAACATCAACCCATTTATCCCTCTAACTATATACAAATGTTCCATTACATGACTATATACAAATGTTCCATTACATCCCAACTTTCTTTAACTTCGAAATATGAGTTAATTTCGTCACACCGGTAATTACATCTTTAACTACAAATCTATTCCCTCTTTTGATCTCTACAATCTCAAAAGGTCCGTGGAACTTCGGACTTAATTTATAATTCAGATCATTCCGAACATTCACTTTAACAAACACTCTATCACCCATCGAAAAAGCTACTCCCCTCGAATTCCCGTTACTTTTCTCTACCATTGCACGCGAACTAAGTTCAAGTTCTTTACTGATACGTGCAAATCTTTCTCTCGCTGTATTTATCAACGAAGTGACCGTAACATCACCTTGAACTCGCTCTGGTAACAAATCAAAAGGTCCTTTCAACTTGTACCCTACAAAGCTTCTGCTGGAGATATCTTAATTGTGTCCTTCATCATAGTATTGATACTATATCGCACTTCATCCAACGATCTGTCCCAATGTGTATCGGAACCACCCACTGTCATGCGCAAAGCTTCGATTACTTTCCGATTCGCCCTCTCACATAACCCATTTGCTTCAGGTCTATACGGGATTATAGATACTTTCTTTATTCCCAGTAAATTAGCAAGACCGTCTAAAGTCTTATTAACAAATTCCCTACCATTGTCTGTGAGCAGACGTTCAGGAACACCATATCGACAAATTATCCCCTTAAAGAACGCTATAGCAACTTCCTCAGCTGATTTGTACTTCAGTGGGAAAATCTCGACAAAGCGAGTCAACTCATCAACAACTACTAATAAATGTCTATAACCATAAGCGGACTCTGAGAAGTTACCCAGAATATCCATATGCACTCTCTGAAACGGCCTATGTGGTATGGGATATGAACCCAAACGACACGACACTGTCGTCGCTGGCTTATTCGCATTGCAAATAGCGCACTTCTTCACAAAGGCTTCTACTGCGGAAAACATATTTTTCCAAAAGAACTTTGACCTGACGTTTTCATACGTCTTGTCCACACCTAAATGAGGCGAACCAAATTTACAATGTACAATGTCTAGAACTTGTGGTACTAGACTCTCTGGCACGATGATTTGTGTAATCTCACCCATGCTTCGAGTACTTCGCAAGTTATACTTAACTTTCCTCACCAATAAATTATTCTCCAACTCTAGACCAGAAAAAGGCAACTTATACCCTTTCTTCGGTGAAACTCCCCTAAGAAATGCCTTAGCATCTGACAACAATTTATCTTCATCTTGCTTTTGTTCGAGCAAGCCTATGTCCCAAGTGACATTTTCACCCGTAATATAACACACTGCGTTACTCTCACTATCACGAATAACAATCTCTCCCGAGACTGCCGACTCACTATTTCTCCCCGAAGTATGCACTGTAGGAACGTGTATGTCCTCTACATGCGATCTCTCAGAACTACTAATATCAGAGACATTAGACACCAAATATTTACTCTCTTCTCCCACACAGGATTCGGTGTGTATTTCCTCATCCTCGACCGGAAAATATCTGCTCAATGCATCTGCAACTACATTATGCTTACCTTCAATGTATTTGAGGTTTGCATCAAAATCTCTCAATGTTAGGAACCAACGTGCTCTCTTGGGCGACAAATTTGGCTTATTAAAAAGCTCCAACAACGGTTGATGATCTGTAAAAATCTCAACTTTATTTCCCAACAACAACATCTTAAAATGAACAAGGCTAGAGACGACTGCGAAAGCCTCCTTGTCCACAACTGACATCAGCCTTTCGTTACTACCACGCGTTTTGAACTTTCTGCTATAAAAAGCAATTGGGTGTAATTTCCCCTCAAATTTCTGCATCAAACACGCACCTATACCTTCCTGACTCGCGTCAGTCACTAAGGTGAACGGTTGACTAAAATCTGGAAACTTCAAAACTGGTGGGTTCACCAAAGCGTTCTTAAGCTTCTCAAAAGCTATTTGTTGACTATCACCCCAAACAAACTTAACGTCTTCTCGTAACAAATCTGTCAATGGAGACGCTATTGTAGAAAAATTCCGCACAAAACGGCGAAAGAAACCCGACATACCTAGGAATGAACGAATCTGTTTCCTGGTTTTGGGAACTGGAAAATTCACAATGGCTTTAACTTTCTCATCATTCACTCTAACTCCCTCTTTAGAGATAACATGTCCTAAATAGACAATTTTTCTCTTCAGAAACTCACATTTGGCCAATTTGACCTTTAACCCAGCGAACCGTAATCGCTTGAGGACTTCTTTTAACACCTTTAGATGTTCTTCAATTGTATCTGTGCATATGAGAATGTCATCCATGTACACAAACACCGACTTTCCCAACAAGCCATGAAGTACTGTGTTAACCAGTCTAGTAAATGTTATTGGGGACCCTTGTAATCCAAAAGGCATCCTATTAAACTCGTAATGTCCCTTTGGTACCGAAAATGCTGTATATTTACGGCTACTCTCACAAAGGGGAACCTGTAAAAACCCTTGCATAAGATCTATAGATGAATATATATTCTTGCCACCGATCTCAACAAACAAATCAGGCAAACAAGCTACAGGATATCTATCTGGGCATGTTTTTTCATTCAATTTACGAAAATCTACACAAACTCTGATACTACCGTCTTTCTTAGGAACTGCAAGCAAAGGAAAATTAAACGGAGAATTGGACGGTCTGATAATGCCTTCCGACTCCCACTTCTGAACTTCTTTTTCTACTTCTTCTCTGATCTTAAAAGGAATTCGATATGCTGGAATATATATGGGATTTGTACCCTTTTCTAGGCGGATTGAATGTTCTAAAACATCTGTAACTCCTAATTTATCTCCCTTCAAAGCAATGATATCTAGATATTCTTTCAACACTTTCTCTACTTTATCTGAATACTCAGGATAATCAACTTTAGCCAAATGTTCATGCAGAACCTGACTTCGGAACTGTTGCTCCTCGTTAGGAAACATATTCCCGTCTCCACAAAAACTCACTAATTTATGCTCTTCATTAAACTCTTCAAAATCAATTACATAAGTACCCTTGTGATATTTTTTCACTGAGTCTTGATAGCTAACTAATTCTACTGAAGTCACGCCTGCGACTGAAATTTCATTCACTGACACCGTACTCACAACGTCTTTGAATTTCTCGGTTCCCTCAACAACGCACACTTGAGAATGAAACTTTTTCTCTTTCAGCGACACTTTAACCAATGTAGGAACTCGCGGTTGCAATTCAATATCTTCCAACAAAAATCCTTTGAAAGATCTTTGCAGAATATCTTCACTCTCTAATGAATGTGTTACACATGTCTCCGACTGTGTCTTAGGTTTCTCACAAGTTTTTTTCCTGTGTATATATGGAACAAAACAACCTGACTCACCTATTGTAATCCCCTGAACTCCCGTAAGAATGTTGATGTTATGTCGCATACAAGAAGGGTGTCCTAGCAAAACCATTTCACCTAAGGCTAATCCTTCTATGACCAAAAATGATTCTACTATTGTCTTTCCACCGATACAAAGCGTAAGAAATGACAAACCTAAAATATTCAGTTTCCTCGCTTGTACATCACACACTGTCTCACTAGAAGGGACTAATTTGCACTCTGGAAACCTCGAGTGAAAAAGGTCAGCATTTACTAAGTTAACTGAGCTACCAGAATCAATGAAAATATGAATTTCATTGCCATTAGAGAATCCACGTACAATCGGCCTAGGTTCTAGTGACTCTAAGACCTGATTACTCATTATCCTGTGTCCGTTTTCGAACTTATCTTGTGAAAATTCTGCTGTTCCTTTGTGTATCTAGAACTTGCATCATGTGGAATTCTCCTGTCATATCTAGAAAAACCTCCCCGTGACTTCCCTGAATATTCTCTATTCTTCGTGGCTGGGCAAAATCTCCATCCATGGTCTGAAGATTTGCAAACTGAACAATATCTCACTCTGCAATTTGATTTACTATGTCCTATTTTATCACAATTAAAACAACGTATCGTTGTGACTGATCTCTCTGGAATTTTCTTTGATTCTACTCGTGCACGTCTTCGCTGTTGCATCATTTCCCGAATGCGAGCGACTATCATTATTCTGTGGTTTGGAAACCGCAGCTGACATCTTTGCACCTCCCTGTACAAAAGTACTGTCCAGTGTCGGGCATTTTGCTAGATTTTTGTTAATCTGTGCAAACAAAAAGGATTCGTCTGTATCCTGATCAATTCTCTTATCAAAACTATCTACAATTACATCTGGGACCGACGTTAAAAGGCAAGCAAAGTGTAACAATCTTTCAAAATTATCTAAGGAAATATTATTTCCAGTTACCCATGGAGAGCCTATTATAGATTTCTTTAACTCAACTACTGCATCAAATAAATTCGCACTGTATGTGACTAGTGAATCATTGCCCTTCTTTATTTTGAGAAACTCTCGCAAATTCCGAACTGCGCATTCACGTTGAACTCCGCCATAAGTAGCTCGTAGAAATTTCTGCAGTTCATTCCAAGTTTTACACCTTCTGAACCCGAAACTGCGTGCTCGTTTCCCAATATCTCCTTTATCCAAATCCAGAAATGATTTGGCCTCTGTTAAAGCTTCAGCGCCATTCGTAATTTTCTTGGAATTCAGATAATTGTTCACTGACTCAATGAAAGTTTCTATATTTTGGGTTGGCTTCCCGTCAACTAACCCTTTAAAATTACTAATTCCCGCGCTAACGCTCGTCACTTTATGCACCACAACTGATTGGGATGTGCTTGCTGCATCGTCCGGCATTTTGTGAGTGATCACACGCCCTGAGCGTAACAACATAAAAAAGAAACCAAAAAGGAACACTAGAGAAAGGCAAAAGTTACCCCCTCTAAAAGAAGAATAGAAAATGGCGTTCTGCGCAACTTACGATAATGGGGTACTTACCAATTTGAAACAGAAAACGGAGCACCTATCTCTCAACTTCTAACCGAAAACAGAGCTGTGTGCAGCCTGTGACGTCACCCACTCGAAGACGAAGCAAACAACACCCGTGATTATTGTTGAATAATCACTTTGCGTAACTAACTCACAATCGCCACTATTCACACTTATTTGGGTATTTTGTTAACCCCAAAATTGCTCTAGAGATCATCCAGATCTATTTCACAACTCCCCACTCCCAATACTCGAATAGAGACGGAAAAAACTAAGATTCCCCGTATTAGCGCGTAATCACCCGTGTACACACGTAATCACGACCCACTCAGTCATTCAACACTGACTCGTTGCCTTGGGTGAGATCGCTTATGCCTTGGGCATCAACATTACCAATTAGTCTATTAGCAATCTCCCTCTTTCGCCACTATTAAAGACATTAAAATCATGAGTTACGGCTGCCACCATTTAACTCTGTTACAAGAACAGAATTAATCACTTTTTTGAAAGTGTACGTAACGTGCTCTAACGATCTTTCTTCAGGAAAAAGGCGTATGAAGGTTCGCTCACGATAACACTTGCATCCTTTTTTTCTCCTCCCTCTCTCTCTCCCTCTCTCTCTCTCTCACCGTGTATCGCCTCTCTCTCTCTCTCATCGTTTTCCGAAGTTCACCCACCCGAATCTCACTCATTCTCACCAAAGCAATTAAATGGACTATTTAAAGAAATGCAATAGTTTCTACAAAAATAGGTTTATTATTCAAATAACCCAACAAGAAATGAATAAAACAAAGCAAAGATTAAAATGCATAATAAATGAATTATCGAGTCAGATAACTAAACTCTGAACTGCAAAACACTTCTGATTAAAGAAGTCTCACTATGGCTAATAGCCTGAAAACATCCAAGATCACACATACTCCCCAAATCAATAACTAAAGTCATGTCAAAAAAAACAGTCTACCACATGTTATTCGAACCAGTCCACACTGTCCACAGACATCTGTCGGAAGAATTAAACATGATAGAAAACTCCCAAAAATATATGAAATGCAAAACACAATAATGGAAAGTGTAAAATGCATAGCCAAGATATGGCAAACGTAACATGACAAAATAATAATATAAAAGAGGTATGAATATTCATATTAAATCTCCCACACCAGTTCAAAAGTTCATAATGATTAGAAAATCATGGTAAAAATCACAAGTTCAATTTCCTCCCATAAAAACAGAGATTTCAAACTCTACCTTATCTGCCGATTTCAAAGCCTGGATCCTCTCCAAAGCTACGTCTAGACAACTGCAGTTCTATCACGTTAATGAACGATCAAACTCACTTTTAGGGCAGATTTTGGCATCATCTAGATCAAATTAACGCACGTACTCACGAATATACATAACACTTCGGAGATCACCTGACTGCCAATATTGCTGAGGAATCAAACTATTTGCTGAATACAAAGATTTTACCTCGAGTCTCTCGCCCTAGTTCCATCTGACTCCAAAAATTCTTCCATCACATCTTAAAGCATTGAAGCTATGAAATGCATATATGTGTCCTTTAAAATTGTAGCAGCCATATTTTCTGAAATATATATATATATGTATGTATATATATATACATATACATACATATATGAACATATATACTATATATAATACATATACACATATATATGTATATATATTTATTTATTTATATATATAGGCCTATACATATATACAGTATATATATATGTATGTATGTATTTATATATGTATGTATATAAATTTTTGTGGGTAATTTCTCTACATTCTATATGCGTTTACTCCTGTTTTTTTGACGACAAAAATTCCCTTCTCTGAAATATCAAAAAAATGTCGGAAACGGGTTAACACTCCAACGCTTTCGGCAGAGGAAAAGGCTTTTGATCGAACCGGGGGGACCAGCATTCCTCTCAATCTTCTCTACAATAAGTTGCTTCGCTTTTCAGGCCATAGTGATATTGATACCACGAAACACGCCTACTGCTTTCATGAAAAGGCGAAGAATTTAATATACTTTTCTTTTCTCCCTTTCCACTTTACATTTTAACCAGTTGATGCTTCACAGCGGCTAGAACAGAGAGAAATACAGATGGTAAAAATACTTTTCACGATATTTTTTGTTTCTTTTCCTCAGGAACTTCCACCAGCGAAAGAGTGAGGTCAGATCAGCTTTTACTTACTAAATTCTATACTAATACTGCTTCTGAATCAATTGTAAAATCCACCTCGTGTAGCGTATTTGCTCGGGATTAAACCCTGCTGATAGACAATGGACATTTAAAATTTCTACATTGCACATTTTTTTCCGAAATACAAAAACAAGTAAAAGCCAATGCGTCAGCAAGAGGATATAAGAAAGAGAGAAAACTTTTAGGGTGAATAAGTAGACATTTTCTAAAAATTGCTCATTCTCAGAGCCTCAGACCCGGAACTTGAAAGAAAGCGTTTTTTGTTTATTAATGTTGAAACACGCCGCCTGTAAAACTTGCCTTGTTTTCCGTATTGGGTCAGTCACTTCATGCACAGCAATCTCTTGGTTATTATTTGATGATCAAGTTTCTTTCCTTACCCTTATGACTTAGCAGGTAGGATTTATGTGAAAACGAATAAGTTATTTCTCTCTCTCTCTCTCTTAGTTTTAATAGTCTTGTCTTTTTCCATATATTCAATGGTATATTCTTTGATTTCAGCAAATTGCCATATATATGAACCATGAACCAAATTTATTTTTAAAGCTTCAAATACGATTTACTAGACTGGTAGTATTTGTGCAGTGCAGACCTACAGGATCATTAAGCGTTTTTTCACTCTGCAGGAATCGTTGATCAAATCAAACAGAGCAATGAATACTAAACTCGCAGGCTGTCATAATCGAAATCGATCAGACAACGTTTGCAAATACTAAAAAGTTAAATTTGGAATTTTACATAAATAAAATTATGACATAGATTTGGTTATAACAAGATTAAGCGTATGGAAGTTATAACTAAACATCACTTTTAGGTTTATTGAAAGATCAATAAAAAAACTCATAAGCCTGGAATTCCGGAGCGTTCCTTAATAAAATTTGGTGGCTAACTTTTATATTGCAAATTTTTTTTCGAAAAACGTTGGATTATTTAATTCACTTTGGCTTCTATTTTGAGATTTTCCGTCATAAGCTCCGATCACATCGAATATTAATCAAGGTAAGCGTTAAATAATTCTAACAGCGGAGGCTAGCGGATACGCCTCTTTGTAGCCAAGCCTGGTATATATTATTATGAAAACAAAATTAATTGAAAACAAAAGTATAAGCAAAAAAGAATACAGGCAAGCGGAAATAGTTGAAGAATTTCAAGGTTTGTCGGAAATAAGAGGAAAAACGCCAGGAAACCTAACAAAGAATGCCTGCTGCTAAAGAGTAACCTGTGTCCATTCTCTTCTGTACAAACGGCTTTCATGAATATCACTATACTACATAATCCTTATCTTCTCCTGCATTTTGGAATGTCTTCTACGCTTCCCATGTACTGTACTTTGAATAAAGAAACTGCGTAATTATGAAATAAGTATATACCGTTTATGTTTAATGTGACGACAAAATAATGCTCACATTGTGAAGACAAAACAATGCTGTCTGCCTTTATTCGCCACAATACTGTTGTTTTAATCTGACAGGAAATGAGTTGAAGAGCAGCTCGCATGCCAAAAGAAACAGACTTTATCCTTCGAATTCCTCACAAACCCTCTGTTGAGGGTAAAGGTGTTTCATATCTCTACGTTAGTGCGCAAGGTAAGTACATCATTATTCTTTTAAGTACTTAAACTTTGAATTGGTCAACTCATCAGCCTAGTGGTAAGCACATTGCGAGATTTTGAATTTTTTCGATTATCTCATAAATAATGTTCTTATTCCTTCATTATCCATTTTCCCATTCCCTTGAATGCACCGAGTGAAAAAAAAGTACAGGCAGACTGCAAGGGTTGGATTGTTTAATAATCCAATGAAAACCATAAAATTAAGACAAACTGCAAAATACATAAATTATCCGTTTATGACTGAAAAGGAGTCTCAGTATCCGAGTACATTCCTACTGTCTCTTGATATATAAAGTGTGATGTTGTGCTAACATTTGTATCAAACTATTGAGAGGATGAAAGATAAAGCACTTATTCCTAATCAGCTTAGCAAGGTTTTCCTTATTTGCAAAACAAAACAAAAAAAAGAAATACAGAAAATTAACGTAGGAGAAATATAACAACAGTTAAATTCTCAAAAGGAACAATATTATTTTTTAAAGCTTTCACGGTGAAAGACTACTTTTAACACACACACACGCGCGCGCGCACACACACACACACACACACACACACACACACACATATATATATATATATATATATATATATATATATATATATATATATATATATATATATATATATATATAGCAAATCCCAGGAAACTGACATGCCTGAAATTGGACTACATTCACGGATCGATTAACTTCAACTTTATGGGGCCACATATCTAGGTAGGCATTGCAATCACGCTCATTGCAGAGGGTAGTTACTTTGCAAACGAGTGAGAGAAAATGCCATTACAACATTAAATTATATTGGCGAATTTCGTGAAAATATCAGTTTGTTTCTCGTTGAAATTAGAATAAGGCATTGCTTGAACGTTTCGTTAGCCCTGTTATGACACCATTTGCATGCAATTAAACGCTTCTGGGGCCATTTTATATTTATGGAGAAATAATATAGAGAAATGGTTTCCAAGTTAACCATAGCTAAGCCCGATTAATACTTAATCATAATCGGAAACTGGTTGAGTTGTTACTGATAACTTTGTGGTTCTCTACATCATCTTACCTAACTGTTCGACAGGTGATAAACAAGAAAACTAATGGTTTGTTGTAATATTTGGTCAGGTGTAAAAACCTGGATGACTGTAAGGTTTCAGGTAACATCAAAGAATATAAAGTAATCAGACTGAACATTATGCTATCCCGGCTCCTTGCTATTTTCGTTCATTACGTGACAAGGGTCAAAGTTTCTTTCTTCACTTTCTTCACTGTATCCTGACGAAAATCCATTTTTAACATCTTAAAGCTCTAAGAAAAATTAATTTCCTTCTTTTCCTTGTGAAGTCCAATTCTCTTGTATAATTAACTAATTTAGTTGGCTAAAGTATGAAGTAAACATCAAAACTAAATTGTGCTAAATAACTATGTATTTACCCTCAATGCAATCTTACTATCTAATCCGTGTGTCGATACGCTGTGCACTTGCTTCAGAGTGTCTTTGACTATTTGTACAACTTTCAGGGAAAAAAAACCCCTTCAGATGAGGAAAGCAGCAACCCAGTCCTCCATTGTAATGCAGATCATTCCACTCCACTACTTCAAAGCCTAACTTCCTACAAAGTTAAACAAACTCAGGGTATTGCTCGATGGACATTAAATGATTGTAGTACGAAGGCGTCGTTGCTTGATAATTCTATTTATTCATTTATTTATTTATTTCATAAGTTTCTTCATTGTGCAAAAAGGTGATTAGATCGATACTATTAATTATTGTGGTTAGAGTTAGTGCGCTCCTTCAATCTTACAAAAAATTATTTCAGAACAATTAAATATACCAAGTGTAATCATTTAAGGTAATTCTGGTTATGGCAGCAAACAATTGTAATTTCCCATTTAGCACTGAGGTCCGAGTTTGATTATGTGAACAGAGCACTGATTTATGCGATTTCTTAATTGTGATTATAAACAACCAATATTTACATTCATTTTTTATACTGAAAACTTCATGACTCTACTTTTCTCTAAGCGTCATAAAGAACAAAATTTGGAGTCCCAGTTCCTATTCAGACTCTCCTTATACTAGAGTAACTAGACACTCTCCACAAATGGCTACAGTTTAAATTATCAGTATCTCCTCATACTAGACACTCTCCACAAATGGCTACAGTTTAAATATATCAGTCTCTAAGTTGCGGACTTCCCGCCATATTTCCCGATCCTTTAAAATTCATCAACTGCATACTTGCTTGAAACATTAGACTGGTGTTGCTTATGACGCAGTCATTCTGTCAAGAGATTCTTATATGCTGTAGTCATTCTGTCATAAGATTCTTAAAAGAGTAAATGGAGTCGATATCAAGCGATCTAAATAAAACTTCATAGAATTAACCCCCGATATTCTTTATTTTTTGCGAAAGGATTTATTAAGTAAATTAGATGATTACCTATTTCACGGACGTGAGAATCTGCGAATAAATAAATAAATAAAGCAAATTTTTCAATATAGGAAGATTTGTGATGATCTGTTCCCTGTTGTATTTTAGAAAATACTCAATTTATTCGATTATTTATTAGAGGGAAATCATATTTAACTTCTGTCACCTATTTTTGTTCGCCAATGTTGTCACAAAACTAAACTTCATTTCACATAAATTTCTAGCAAATACAGAGTCAAAGGCTCACGTTCTTTTATGCAAAAATGCTGTTTCAACAGTCACTCGTTAGCTCAGTTTGAACAGACATAAGAAAAAAAGTCAATGTTTATCAATAACTTACAAAATGATGTGCAAAGCAAGTCTCTCTGTATTATACAAACAACAACTTCAAAAACAGACGGAACGGATTTAGGTGGTAAAATGATTTTGAAGTATCCTTTAAGAGGCTGGCAAATAATAAGATGGAATAGCGCGTGATTGCCAAGAAGCTTAGCAAATATTCCTGGAAGGACGGAATCTATTTGTCGAAAGTCTTAGTACGAAGGTTTTCTCGATTCCTTCAGAGAAACTTGCTCGCCTTTTCCAGATACCCAGGGGAACATATCCTTAGCCTTTTACGAAAGATGCTGCGGCTAAACATGATCTTCACTGAAACCTCATGCATAGGCATCTGGAAAAAGAATTCTTCAACTTCAGGCCCAGCTACTCTGCCTAACTTTAATTGAAGAGAATGCTAACAACAAAGCAAAAAAAAGTATATTTTGAAGGCCCCACAAATAAAAAAAAATGGATTTTAACGTTAAAATAAAGCTCCTTTTTGCTGAAAACCAAAAAAAATACGTGAACACTTCAATCCTAAAAATCCGCTTATTTTTCACACTCCTGATGAAATCGGTATTTTGTTTATTATTGTTGATCTAAATAAAAAAAACCTGATGCTTGTGTTTATAATTTCCATGATAATAACTCTAGGGAGACGGGCAGATCCATCTTAGAAAGACCAACAGAACGCTAGCGACAATAAGATACAGTTCAGAGAACTCGGGGATTTTCGTAAATAGAAGGGACACCATAAACTGGAGTGAACTTGATTTGTTTGTCAACAGTAACTACCTGAACAAAAGGAAGAATTTGGAATCATCACTGCAACTGGGAATATGAATCTATCAGGAGGACGCTGGAAAACGGATTCCACAGACGCATTAATTTTGAGAACCATTCTCCAGCAAGTGTTCCAGCGGATACGCCCACTAGACTCAAAGCAAGTGAAGAGCTACCGAGGGCTAAAACTATGGCCCACTGACCCTATCATCACCGGACTCCACCGTTATCAATTCCCCCGAAGTCTATTCCATACCTGTATATTTCATAGACATACTCAGTCACTAACAACTGTCTACATTCACAGTGATCACAATTCGAAATGTATGGGTTTTGTCGTAATAGTGGTGGTTTTAATGGGTATTTCAAATTTCCCAGGAAACTGTTAGTTATAGCAAAAAAGACACATTATATATATATATATATATATATATATATATATATATATATATATATATATATATGTGTGTGTGTGTGTGTGTGTGTGTGTGTGTGTGTGTGTGTGTATACATATATATGTAATTGTAATAGCCACAATGCTCGAATTCTTCGCACCTTTTTGGAAACGCTCGTCACTACAAAGCCTTAGATTCAAGTGCAAGACATGTGAAGCAGTTATGATGTCCAGAAGCGGGAAACGAACCCGCGTCCCGTAATCACATCGAGGTCACGTTGCCGACCTGACCACGAAATGGATAAAAGTCTATTGCCTCTAATAAATATACCTATCGAAATGAGGTATATTTATTAGAACTGGCGTAAGACTCATCCTCACCGTCGTAGCCAAGTGAGCAATCGTTTTTATTGCTTTTAGGCTGAAATATATATGTAGAATCTACTGGTCACTTTTTACCAGATATATATGTAAAATGTAATAGCTACAATGCCCTATTAACTTCTCGAATTCAGCTTAAAAGCAATAAAAAACGACTGCCCACTTGGCTACGATGGTGAAGATGAGTCTGTTCCAAATTATATCTGAATTCGACAGGTATTTGTATCTAAGGCTTGGTAGTGACAAGCGTGTCCAAAAAAGGTGCGAAGAATTCGAGATGTCACGAGGGCATTGTGGCTATTACAATTACATATATATCTGGTAAAAACTGACCAGTAGATTCTATATATATATATATATATATATATATATATATATATATATATATATATATATATATATATATAATATATATATATATATATATATATATATATATATATATATATATATATATATATATATATATATATATATATATATATATATATATATATATATATATATATTCGACACATACACGACAGCAAACTAAATACCGTACCTAATTAAATGTGTTCAACTGAGGCACAACGGGCTTTTATGTAAACGGAGCCTCATCGTTTTTTGCAGAATATTATCTTGTCCTCCTTCGCCTGACACAAAGGCATGACGATTCTGTGTACCCCCAGACTCTGAGAGTTCCTTGTTTCTGGAAATGGCCGTCCTCATAGGACGTGAACATTCCACATTACCAGCCATTGGATGATTAGGTGTGATCTTCTGAGAAGCAGAAACATCTGTAGGAACGTTAAATTTCCTCACGAGAATGTAAGTACAGTTAAAATACAATTTAATCATCTATTAGAGTAATATTAAAAAAAATGCCGCACATTTTAAAGGAGGTGACAGTTCCTAGAAGTTGGCAGAAGCAGACGCATAAAAATGTGACGTCGATCTGAATTATTGGTCACTTTATACCCGTCTCTCCGTTTCTCTCTTTTGATCTATACCCGTCTCTTTGTCTGACTTTCTCTCTTATGATTGCAGTTCTATCCTGCTACAGTCACTCTGTCAGAATGTCAGACGAACATCGAAGCATGTAAATCCATTTCAACATACCCAAACCCAAAATACTGTAATATACAAATCACGAGTGACAGCATTTTAAAATGTTTGCCTAATTATATTCGCCATAATTAACTGCAAACAGGAAGCAGCCTTTAATCCAGACTATAGTATATTGCCCGGAAAAAATAGATATTTGGCTTTGCGAGAAGTCCAGTGCAGCATTATTTATTATTGCAAATTTCTCTAACAATTAATTTCCCGTTCCATGCAGAAGGTGACATTCTTTTGCTTGGTATTTATTGTTGAATCCTGCAATTAAATATGCATTCTTAGGCATGCAAAGAAAACCGAATGTTAAATAAGAGCGATTAGATGAGCGTAATTTTTGCGTCTGTTTATAAAACACAGAATGGAAAGTGCATACATAATCCATAACCATTATGCTGACTTGAATAATGTCATGCACACGCACGCAGACACAAACAATATATATATATATATATATATATATATATATATATATATATATATATATATATATATATATATATATATATATATATATATTATATATATATATATATTATATATATATATATATATATATATATATATATATATATATATATATATATATATATATATATACACACACATTTCAAGCCACAAAATTCACTCAAATATAATTCACTAAACCTTGGGAATAACTCCCAAAGTGAATTATTTATGACACATACCTACGCCTTTTGGGTTTAACACAGAAAAAACGGAATTATCTACATAGCTATTTCTCTTGACAGCCGAATGAATAAAGCCGATTTCGTCTGTACCAAACGGAAGCTTGGGGCCAAATCCTGACTAGGACCAATGCACTCGTATGTATGTAATTCCCTTTGGTTATACCTTATTTACTAGGTATAATGAATTCGATATTAGGGCGAGATGATACGTGAAGCTTATTGTTAATGTGTGTGAGCATGAAAAAACTCACGCGAGTATATGTGCCAAATTTACAAACACACACACTATATATATACATACACACACACACACACACACACACATATATATATTATATATATATATATATATATATATATATATATATATATATATATATATATATATATATATATATATATATATATATATATATATGTTAGCATTACATGCATAAAAATGGCAATCGCTCAATCAGCCCAACTGCCGAACTGGCACAATCTACAATTAAAAGTATCGTAGCACTTAAAAGCAAAAATGAAGTACGAAACAATGTAACTGAAATAAAAAGTCTTCATATCTGTAAGGTGAAATGGGGATAAAAAAACCAAGGGAGCTTTATATGCTCACCACACACATTCCTCACGTACCATACATCGCTTTTCAAATCCTTTCAGCATTCATCTGCCAAGTATAGCTCAGAAAGCCTATTCACTACTCCGTCAAGGCTTTTAGCTGGAGGGCCGTTTCAAATGTCCCACGAGACGGGAATAAAAAAGGAAACGACCTTGTTTATATCGGAATATTGGACCACTTCCGTCAGGCCTTCTACGACACAAGAGGTCAGAAATGTAAGGACAAATCCTCCATCAATCGTTCTAAGTTGATGTAAATGGCATTTTGTACAGGTATGTGGTGGTAGTTTGTGTTTTGGTGAAATATATAATTCATATTTCCTATAATCAAGGATGAAGTCTTTTCGTGACTATAAGATAAAATAATCACACTGACATTGTCATCGCCCAAAAATTTTCTCATCCATTTCCACTCATTCAAAACACAACACTCAAATTTCAAGAATAGACTAGCTCGATATAGTATTATACCCTCAGAAAGAATGATTGTTTAATGCCTGAATGATTTATAACAGGATTTGTAACATGTGTTTTCAATGACAAACAATCATGAAAATCATACCAGTATTTGCATTTAAGGAAGGCATTATAATAAACGCGCGTGCCCATATATATACATATATATATATATATATATATATATATATATATATATATATATATATATATATAAGGGAATCCAATCATAAAGCAACATTACAGCTGGGGAAGCACACATGACATACCCTTTTGCTCTAAACTTTGTTGGCTTCACTGATGCAAGGCAATACTTCTAGCACCACTGCTGAAGTGCAATACAATCAACTTGAGTCGTCAACCCCCCTTTCCAGCTGCTGTGGTTGTTCAGCAGTTGCTTGCAGATTCTCAGAAAGAAACCCAAAAGGGCAAGGACTTTCAAGTTTTGTGCTTATATTATAAAAGCAATCAACATGCAGGAGGTTGATTAGGTTGAAGGATTGCTTTGTACCATTTCACAGTTTGCTCACACGCTCCTCCATACCCATCTGCACATCCGGCTTATCGACAAGCCGCTTGTTTTTCCTCGTAGTCAATAACCACATCTTGTTTTTTTGAACAGCTGAAAATATCTTGAAAATATCTTGTAAATAATCTGGTACCGTTCATGGGGCGAAACTTTTGGAAATACTGGTGTGTGAAGAAGTATATTGGTCAACCAGTAATCCCTAACACGATGTTGAGATGCATGTGGCATGAGTAACGTTATGTTGAGTAGCACCATCAATCCCCTCGGGCAAATATCCATCCAGTTCTTCATCTTACCCGAGCTGTGCATCTAACCAGGAACACACCGTCCAAGGCAATGTATGGTTCACCAACCATGCCTTTATCTAGTTCATCATCCACAAAAGGCCAGGAACAGTCTGATTCCTCAGTATCATTATTCATTTCAAAATCAGAAATCACTCTTGCCATTACAGAAAAAAAAAATGTAATTATCTGGTACACAGTCTCTTCCACCTGTCCACCAGTCATGTTCAGAAGCTTAACATTTGCATATGTCACAGTTTGACAAAAAAAAGTGTAAACTGGCCATGTGTTACAAACTAACCAATCAGCTATCATGGTAGAAGCCGGTTGACATCGATTTTAAGTACAAAAACTGAATTCTAGGGGCATATGCACAGCAAAGTCGACATCACCTTATTATGGCACAACGGTTAAAAGTCATAGTACATCTTTCTTTCTAAACCAGGCAGCGGTTCGAATCCTCCTGGTGACAAAGCACTTCTTAAGTGTAAATTATTCCAGAGGTATAGCAAATTGGATACTAAACTATTTCTCATATATATATATATATATATATATATATATATATATATATATATATATATATATATATATATACATCCATACATACATATACATACATATATATATGTATATATATATATATATATATATATATATATATATATATACATATACTCTGTTGTTGAAGGTGGTATACTCTTCGTTGGGTGAGTCGGTAGAGCTGCGGACTGTCACTCGATGGGCCGGAGTTCAATTCCCCGGCTGGCTGATGAAGAGTTAGAGGAATTTATTTCTGGTGATAGAAATTCATTTGTCGCTATAATGTGGTTCGGATTCCACAATAAGCTGTAGGTCCCGTTGCTAAGTAACCAATTGGTTCTTAGCCACGTAAAATAAGTCTAATCCTTCGGGCCAGCCCTAGGAGAGCTGTTAATCAGCTCAGTGGTCTGGTATACCTAAGGTATACTTTTTTTTGAAGGAGGTATGCTGACAGAAGTCTTTTGGTACCATTGAACATGGTACCCAGTTTCTCGAGAGTACAATAACACGATTTCTCACATAAAACTGACGCACCTCAGAGGAGGAACTGTGCAGCTGCCCAAAATAAACGATGCCTTCGTAAATGTTTGATGCTGAAATCACTCCAGATCAGTAGACCTAGAGGGCAACATCCGGCTAACAACTTACTACAATAAGAAAATTTTTAACCTAACAACAAAAAAATAACCAGACTGAGCGAAATAGCGACTGGGTGAAGGGCCAGTGTCATATAACAGTACATGTTGTGTCAGACAAGAAGCTGTAAACTCCAGACAGCAACACACACGAGTGAGTGCACCACAACCCTTTCACGTCGCCTGACATGATATCTATAATCAGGAACGCCCAAAAAACCAAGCATTGCAACACCATGGAAACCGTTAACGAGATAAACATTGTCAAAAATACGATAAATACGATAATCTTGCCGTGCGTACATATAAAAGAGGCTTTATATATTTCCTCGAACAGACCGAGATAAATATACAAGTTGGTTGGTACATCCATTCCATTACCCTACAATATTCATTTTACTTCTGTGATTTACGCACATACGTTATCAAAATTATCAGTAAGATTACGTTATCAAAATTATCAATAAGATTACCTCTTATTTACTGCTGTGTATTATGTTAATGGTTTGGGCAAAAACATTTCAATTAGTTATTCGCTCAAGTGTTATGTAATAGCATTTCGTTTTTGAATCTGCCATCTCGTTTAAATTAATAATGGTTTTAACGACATAACCATAAAATAGGGTGACCTCTTGTGGCTTTAGATGCGGGTAGAGTTTAAGCTATTTATTGCAACTGCAATTCAATTTTCATTACTATTTCTTTATTATTTAAAGCAGACTTAGGCGCCAGAACTACAGATTTTAGTAAAAAGCACAAAGTTAACTGGAACGTTGTAGGTATTTATAAATGCAGTGGCTGAAAATTTTTACGAAATTTGGAACCATTCTGTCCAAGCTCTAGGAAAGAGAACGAGCCTTCGTGTTTATACAGTATATACAGGGTGTAACACGAGTTTATGTAAATATTTTGGAAAATGAAAGAAAAAGTCATTCAGAGCAGAAAATGTTTTATAAACATATGCATTTTAAGGCTTCGTTTGTCGGCGAAGGGAAATTTAAAATAACCGTTATTCATGGCGTTGTCGTCATGCGATGGAGGTTGGTAACGGGAGGTGGTTGCAGTAACCTGGGATGTGGGGGGATAAAGTGAATAAGGCAAGTGGACTGATAGCCTTTTAAATAAGATTCTTTTTCTTTCAAGTAATCTCATTTCAACGATTAGCTAACAGCGGTAACATATGGCTTCGTATCATCTAAGTAGTGTAACTGTTGCTGAGTAACATGCATTTGTGATCGCTGAATTCTAGTGCGCTCTGTCCTGCCGCCTCGTCTCGAAATTGTTGAATCAGGAATCATGACTAGGTCTACGCCCATGACTGGTGTCTGATGAATATTTAGATAGAGGGGGAGAGATCTTTAAAATACATTTGAAATCTTTGATAGCCGTCTAATGAATAAATCTACCTGTGATGGAGGGGAAATTCAATTAGGCTTACTTTCCTTTTTTTTATCGATGTCCAATGAATAATACCACTGATAAGGAGGAAAAGGGATTAAATGATGCATGCATTTTTTTGCTTCAGAATCTAAATAATACACTTGATTGGGAGGGACTTTATTCACATCGGCCTAATCGTTCCATTCTCCTCCTCTATGCTTACCCCCTCCCCGTACATCAGAGACTGCTCCGACCTCCCTTTGCCAACCTCCATCGCATGAAAGCAGCACTAATGATAACGGTTATTTTAAAATCCCCATCACCGACATACGAAGCCTTAAAATGCGTATGCTTATAGAACATTTTCCTCTCAGAATGACTTTTCTATTATTTCCCAAAATATTTGCGTAAACTCGTGTTACACCCTTTATAAAATAAATTATAAATATATATATATATATATAAAATTATAAATGTATATATATATATATATATATATATATATATATATATATATATATATATATATATATATATATGAAGATAAAAAGGCCCATAAAACACTATGAACGTTTCACACCATATAGGGTAAATGATCGGGATTTAGACACATGCATGGCAGAATTTTCACTTTTCAATCTATATTTAATTGCAGACATAAAAAAAATTAAACCTTTAAGAAAACCTTTCAAAAGATTGAAGCTTCATTAACAAAATAAGCTATAGGAAACTGCCATAAAATAAGCATGTTAAGTCTTCGTAAAATGGGTGCTGAAGGCAATTTTGAATCCAATATGGCGTCTTCCCAAATGCTGAGACAAAATTGAGAGGCGATTAGACACTTCCTTCACAGGGCTCATTTAACGGCGTACTGACACTAATTGCGTATATATGTAATGTTTATAGATATTACTCAAGATTTTAGTTGTAATCATGGAATTCCCGCCTGTCATGTGGTTGAGCAGAAATGCATTTTTACCTTTAATCCTTAATTTTATCCTTACTGACATCACAACTGAAGCTCCACAGTGCTATTTGATTGTAATTATGCACATTTTGCTCTTAATTCACTCACACTACCACTTAAAATACGTGAGAATGTTTGTTTACAGTACTTTTCCCCCATCAAAGTGGCGAAACTGTGGCGGGAAAAATTTTCCTGCCTTATTGTACATCTGGCTGCCACAAACTTCCGAGAGCGGACGACTCATTAGTGAACTGTTTAGGATGGAAATGTAGCATTTTGTTTTAAGGCCTTTTCATTTATTTAAGTCCATATTACTATGTATAGTTCTGAGACAAGTAATGTGTACATAACGAGTGTTACCACTTTGGCGAAAATGCAAGAAAGTTGAGTATGACGAATATCTGGAACTGGTACGAGAGTCTAAGATGCCATGACGTCAGAATACAGGACTGAAATAAAGGTTTTAAATCCAAAATTATTACTTAAAACACCATTATATTTGACAAAACTTACACTGTGTATGTGATATATATATATTACACTGTGTAAAGTATATTAATAAAAAATTGGAAAACGCGAAAAATAGCTACATCGTAATGTACACAGCAAAAGCGTTGAAATTTGTCTCAGGAATATGATTTGCTCTAACTACAAATATTTAAAAATTAATTATAATGAACACGTAATACAATTTACTAAATTTATAACCCGAAAATTCGCTCAAGTTCCCCGTCCAAGCCCCGAGACGCGCCACTGACGTCAAGGAAACGGTGTCAGCGTCTGTGGGTACAAATATTTGGGAGATTTAACACAGGCAATGGGCAGTTTGTTTATACAAATGACTTGGCAAATATCGGGATGGCGTTACTCGACGTCCACTTTTAAAGTGTTTAAACATTAAAGTAAAAGTCTCGAGAGCGTCATGGCCGATAAGTTAGCACCATGCACGGCTAAATCTTAACGAGCCTATGTTTAATCGGAAATATGCCATTATTTCGTAATTTAGGAGAAAACTGTTACTTTGATAGGAACGTTGAGGCCTCGGCATGTTGTGTAGAGGGGGCACAAGTCTCACTGATGTTGATGGGGGCGCGTTCGAATGCATTTTCTGGAAGTGTCCAAACAGCGGACGAATGCCGCAGTCTCACGCCCCGAGCGTTTACCCTATTCAAGGCCTTGACCCTATCTCGGGCATTTCCTCTTCAACAGGGGCACAGAAGGAAGTGCTCGAAATATATGGCTGAAACGTTCATAGTGTTTTATAGACCTTTTTATCTTCATATTATACTGCCGTATTACAGTAAAAGACTATATATATATATATATATATATATATATATATATATATATATATATATATATATATAGACTATATATATATATATATATATATATATATATATATATATAGACTATATATATATATATATATATATATAGACTATATATATATATATATATATATATATATAGACTATATATATATATATATATATATATATATATATATAGACTATATATATATATATATATATATATAGACTATATATATATATATATATATATATATATACATATATATATATATATATATATATATATATATATATATATATATATATATATATATATATATATATACACACACACAGTACATACCTGCGTAGGACAGATAAAACAAATTCATTTCAGAAAAATTATCACGCAATTACGTCATGGAAACTTCTATGTCTCGAATAAAAGTAAAGAAAAAGTGATTAATATATATGGAGACACTAAGCTTTATCAAACGTTATAACGACTTCGGCTGTGAATAATGATACACAAGATGGCATTTAATTAACAAGTGAATCATGTCTGATCTTCATTATCATAACATTGAGAAGAAAAATCCACTAAAACGACTACCACGTTCTTTATTTCTTTGTGTTCTTATGAAGTGTTTAGTTAAAGACTCTGGAGATTAAACTGATATAATTAATGGCACAAGATTATTTGCCTCAGTCACTTCTTAGTGGTGTTCTCTCTCTCTCTCTCTCTCTCTCTCTCTCTCTCTCTCTCTCTCTCTCTCTCTCTCTGTGTTGGAAAGATAATATCCCAAAAACCCCAAGAACAGTATCCCCCAAGGAAAAACTACTGCAAATTAAAATGAGTAGATATAGGGCTGGTGTAAAAACTGTTATAATTTGACACATATATATATATATATATATATAGGAATTGTAAGTTTCTTGGTAGGTCGAAGGGGCAGCATTGCAAGTAATGAATTCAGCTTAACCTTTCCAAAATCAACCAAAGTACTGTCAAGAGTTTTCTTGTCTTCTTGCATGAATATTTGGTTTGAGGTAATTTACGCTTATTTTTGAACAGTAAACGGAAAAAGGGTATTGTAAGATTACCTATTAGGGCATAAATTGCTTACATTTAGGTCAAAATTTCTGGAACTACTTTAAATGTTCTATTAAAGAAGAAGCGCTAAGAATTTGGCAGTATTTCTGTGCTTACAACAAATCAAAATCTAAGAAAAAAAAAACTCTTACCTTAAGCCTTTGAACCTTGCAATAATATATTCTCATTATCAGCCATTTTAATACCATTATCGGGTATAACATAATATTCAGCATATGGCAGCGTACGCTACAGTTACTACTAATAATAATGTTTTGGCGTCCATAGCTCCTAATATCTTACCTCAGATAATGAAGGGAACGTTTCTCCACAGCTGCGTCTTCTGATTTTGAGTTACAACTTATGTGATGATAAAAGGCTGTCTTTCTCTTGCACAATTCTTCACATTCGCACGACAATAAACCATTTTCCGAAACTTCCAGCTTCACAAAAATATATCCTTCGTATGCGAAACTGACTTGTTCTTTGTTACTAACAAATAACTTCACCTTCTGTGGGCGAAAGCAAAATGCGAACTACAGTTGAGCTGATTGAAACGCCTCGCAGAAGCTCTAGTTCTTGAGTAAACCACTTATTGAAGGTTTAGCTATGAAACAACCATCAGCCGATACTACCAAACAAGTGAACCACTGTATGTACTCTGCAGAAGAGTTTAGTATTTGTACTTTCTAGATATATTATGGGATAAAATAATTCTCATTTTAATGAGGAATGGCGTCTTATGTGATCCCAGGGAGTCGGTGGTTGGGGATTTTGTCCTTGTACGTGTGAGGGGGGGCGGGAGGGTGGTTATCCGTCGGGGATTTTGTCCAAGTATCTTGAACTTTCCCCTTTCGCTTTCTTTATCCACTTACAACCCTCGACGCTCACTTCTTGTTGTACAAACATTTGTAAACAGTATTACGAAATTTACCATGTCACTTCTAAATAACTGTTAATCCACGAAACCGGTGCCATGAAAAATGGAGGGCCCAACTAACCTTAGATATCTTGTCCAAAAACCCTACGATAAAAGCTGAAACGCAACTCTATATCTTAAAGTCGCACAGCAAATTTTTTTTCACTAATTACACTAAATTATGTTACGATTAACAGCTATACATCCATATACACACACATATATATATATATATATATATATATATATATATATATATATATATATATATATATATATATATATATATAAATATATGTGTATGTTTAAAATACATACATATAAGATATAAGAGTATATGGGTTAAAAGCATATAAATATGCAAATTTATTCTATGAATAACTTGCTCCCAACATAAAAGAAGGTACTAGAATATGGAATACAATCCAGCATTAATTTGTGGAATGAAGAAGCGACGCATCCCACATAGTCTTTAGAGCACAAAGAAGAGGAAGAGCAGGAAAAGCGAGACACAAATTCGAGCACATTCTCCATCTTCTACTGAGACTTGTACTGTAGGTCGCTTCTTCACTATACATACCGCGATCTTCACTGGGCTCTCGCTGTAGAATAAAATATTAGATTCTATTTCCATTCACGAGTTTCATTGTGTCGTTGCGCCACGCAAACAATCTAGTGTCTGGAGTCTAGACGAATGCGGCTCTCTCTCTCTATTTCTGAAGCATCCATTTTCCTTTCCTATGTTTTTTTTTTTTTTTTCTGTCGTAGCAGGTACCTTATTCTATGTATTAAATATTCCTATTTTCAATTATGTTATTTGTACTTCATAAGACAGCGCCTTTATGCCGTTTGTAAATACATATGCTCATGTACATATATGTATGCATGTATATATATATATATATATATATATATATATATATATATATATATATATATATATATATATATATATATATATATATATGAAATGTTCCTATGTCAATTAATAATAAAAGGAACAGAGCTCGCAGTGAACGTGGGAGGTATGTTGAAATAACATGAACGCACTCAGTTATTATTCAAAACTTGTGACCTCTGATATATATATATATATATTATATATATATAAACATATATATACTATATATATATTATATATATATATATATATATATATATATATATATATATATATATATATATGTATGTGTGTGTGTGTGTATGTATATATATAAATTTGTGTGGGTCATTTCTGTACATTCTATATGCATTTACTCCTATTTTTCTGACGACAAAAATTCCCTTTTCTGAAATATCACAAAAAATGTCGGAAACCCCAACGCTTCCGGCAGAGGAAGGCTTTTGATCGAACAGGGGGACCAGCATTCCTCTCAATCTTCTGTACAATAACACTCTTCGCTTTCATGGCCATAGCAATATTGATACCGCGAAAGACGCCTACTGCCTTCATGAAAAGGCGAAGGATTTAATGTACTTTTCTTTTCTCCATTTCCACTTTATATTTTAACCAGTTGATGCTTCACAGCGGCTAGAATAGAGAGAAATATAGATGGCAAAAATAATTTTCACGATATTTTTTGTTTCTTTTCCTCAGGAACTTCCACCAGCGAAAGAGTGCTTTTATTTATTAAATTCTATACTGCTGTAATACTGTTTCTGAATCAATTGTAAGATCTACCTCGTGTAGCGTATTTGCACAGGATTAAACCCTGCTGATAGACAATGGATATTTAAAAATTCTACATTGCACATTTTTTCCGGAATGAAAAAAAAAAAAGTAGAAGCCAACGCGTCAGCAAGAGGATATAAGAGAGAAAAAGCGGTAATCGAACTAGAGAAAAAAATATTTAAAGTGAATAACTAGACAAAATTTAAACCTTGCTAATCCCCAAGCCTAAGACCCTGGAACTTGAAAGAAAGCGTTTCTTGTTTATTAATGTTGAAACACATCGCCTGTAACACTTGACTTATTGTCAGTACTGGGTCCAGTCACTTCATGCACTATAATTTTTTGGTTATTTTTTAATGATCAAGTTTCTGTCTTTACCCTTATAACTTTGCAGGTAGAATTTATGTCAAAACGAATGAGTTATTCTCTCTCTCTCTCTCTCTCTCTCTCTCGCTCTCTCTCTCTCTCTCTCTCTCTCTCTCTCTCTCTCTCTCTCTTACTTTTAACACTGACTTGTCTTTTTCCATATATTGCAGGGCATATTCTTTGATTTCTGCAAGTTGCCATATTTATGAAACATGGACCAAAATTTAAAAGTTGATTTGAGTGACAAACAACGTATTTTCTTATGTGCAGAGGCACGAATAGAAAATCATACTCCTATCATCTGATACTTTATTGTAGTGAAAGTAGAGATTGCTTATCTTTCGTCCTTTTTGAGGGATGAGGAATTGTTTTCCATTACAAACTTCAGTATTGCTGCGCCTTTTCCTGAGGAAAAGAAACAAAAAATATCGTGAAAAGTATTTTTACCATCAATATTTCTCTCTATTCTAGCCGCTGTGAAGCATCAACTGGTTAAAATGTAAAGTGGAAATGGAGAAAAGAAAAGTATATTAAATTCTTCGCCTTTTCATGAAGGCAGTAGGCGTCTTTCGCGGTATCTATATATATATATATATATATATATATATATATATATATATATATATATGTATATATATATATACACATATATACAGTATATATATATAATAAACAAATATGCTAAATTTAACAAAAAATGTCTTCTGTATCTTTAAAAAGAGGAGTGAGGCATCATTGTAAGGCTATTTTTCTTTTTCTCTTTTTCTGTCTTAAATAAGGTTTGTGAAGGCTTGTTCATCCCAAAATAAGGTTCAAATAAGTGGGAATGATTTTTATGCTGCAAAACGATGCAACCTGTAAATTGAAAAAGCCTTATTATCATTGATTGTTTAGAGATCCTTTAACTTAACTTAACCTCTAAAGTCTTGCTCTGGTATTGCGATGCCAGATACTTATCTCAAGTAATCAATGAATCAATAAAGTATGGTTCTGAGTTATATATGTATACCCTAGTATACACGGTCGTCTAGAATATAACCGCAGCTGCTAAAACTAACGCATTTACAACAACATGAAAACATACGCACACTTCATTTACAATCCTACATAGTAGATAGACAAAGGAAAAACTACCGAAAAAAGTGGCAATAATCTAAAGCTGAATAGATAAGGTCAGAGTGAGTAATCAAATGAGATGGATTAAAGCCTCAAAAACAAAAAAATTATCATTTTAAACGGATTAAGCAATTAGTATTACAAGATATATCAGGAAATATACTGTAGGTAATTCAAATATCTAGATTAAATTCAGCATGGTGGTAGAGTAGACAGAGGTACAAATTGTCTCAGAGGTAAAAAACTCAAGTTATGAATATTTAAGGTGGCTGGATAGATGTTGGAGCAAGTAGAAGTCAAGTGTTCAATTCACTGGTTACCATAGAATTTGAAGCATGAGGGTGTTTCGGAGAGGTGATATTTCTTTGGGATGAGCTCAACAGTACATACTCCACGGAGGAAAGAAAGTGCAAGATTCAATAAGGAGTTGGAGACTAAAGCAAACCACAGGAACAATTCTATCCATAAACTGCTCAAGTAAACATGCAAAGAGGACACTTATGACCAACGACCTTGTCAGTTTTCCGAGAATGAAGATTCTTTCAGCGTTACTGGTAAAAGATTAAGCATAGGAGCAGCATCCAAGAGTATACTTAATGTAGACAGAGGTGAAGAAAATGAGAAAGCAATCAGGAGATACTAAAAACGAATAAGATAAGCTATGTAGGAGTGATTCAAAGAATATGCGGTAAAAATATATCAAGGATACTGATGAACCTTCATGCCAGTGAGGAGCATGCATTGGGTATGCATACAGCAGAATCGTCTGTTCCACTCATTTGGTGGGAGAGATATGTTGGTTATTAGTGTGAAGGGGTAACAGGCATCTAGTATTGTGATATTGAAGTTTCAAAGGATGATGCAGAAATTTGCTGTGCCATTGTAAAAGAACAGAATATTGGTAAGGGTCAGAAAGAATGATTTTACCGGATGGAATCATAAAAAGAGTACTTTTTATGTATAGCAGTATGATTCTCAAGCATTCTGTTGTCTTTTAATTTCTGCCCAGTGAGGATGCCCATTTCAAATTGGCTTTGGTGCATCATTACGGCACAGAACTGTAAGACAAATGCTGAATAAGAATCTTTACTATCTGACATGCCGTCCCTCCCAGTGTCTCCTTTAGAATTAACGACCCAGACAAGATTGCCTTTGACATCCCACCCTAGTGCCTTCTATAGAGTAAAAACCTAGATAAGTTTCCCTTAGACAACTGTTCCCAATTGCCTTTTCTGGTATCAAAGACTCAGAAAAGTTTGCTGTGACACCCTTTCCGAATGCCTTCTGTAGAGTTAAAGTCCCCGGCAAGTGCTTTTGACATCCATCCCCGCCCCCCCACAATAAAAACTTTGCCCTTGACATCCTTTCAATGAACCTTCACAAAACTGAATGCCCCAGAAAACTTCTCCTTCTCCTTCCAAAACCAAAAAACTGCGCCTTTGATATCCGTTCCAGCTATTTTCTAAAGGCCAAGATGTAGACAGCTTCGGTTTTGAAACCCTTTCCAAGTGCCCTCACTATAGTCGTAGACCCCAGAAAGCTTTGACTTTGACATCCCTCCCAAGTGTCTTCATCAAGGTAGCAGCTCCAGAAAGCTTTGATTTGCCATCCCTTCCAAGTGACATTACTAGAGTCAAAGACTTAGACATCTTAGCCATCGAAATCCCTTTCAGGTACCTTCATGAGATTCAAAAACCCAGAAAATTTTGCCCTTCAATCGCTTCAGAGCACACTCACTAAACTTAAACATCTAAATAACTTTGAACCTCACCAGTCTCACCTTTTTGAGGTGCCATTTCTCGCTGCAGAGTGATACTTTTGACTTTCGTTTCTCCCATCCTGCCATCAGTCCTTTAAGCAATGTCTCCTGGGAATTGTTCTTTCTCTAGAACTTTATAAAGGCTTTATGGTACTATGTAAAATAAACTGTTCCTAGGTTTATTAACATTTCTCTTTGAAGGAGGAGAAAAAACGCCCTAGAGAGTGCCGGATACATTGAGTGAAAGAGGTACAAGGAAGAAAGGGCTTTAGTACCCATGAAGCTCGAAAGTACATGCGAGATACAGGTGAACGACAATGTGTGGCAGTGTGTGTGGGGGCTTGACGGGCGGTAAATTGATCATGATACAGCACATTAATTCTGATACAGGTCATTCTTCTGTAATTCAAATATCCATCTCTAGCCAGTAACAAGTTATGCCTGACAGTGGGTAATGGCTGTCAACAAATGTACATCCAATCCAGTTAAAGCAGTGTCTAAAGGACTGGACATATTGAAAACCATCTACAAACATGTGGTTATTATAAGAGAAGATTTAATTTCAGAATAAATTGTACGTTTTCTGAGAATATTGTGTGATTGATATACACGCCTGCAAATGCACAAATGTAAAGCTTTAAATATCTTGTTTGTTATATTCTGGCTTTACCAGGCGCTTCTTCTGTAACAGATCCACCAGTCTAATACTATTTGAATTATTGCTTGAGTAAATTTACATGGATCTCACATCGGAAAATTAAACCTAATAAAGTTAAAGTGAAAGATCCTAAATGACAAAAGATTGAGAACATTTTTGAAGATAATAAATCAAAACCTTTATACTGGCGCTTTGGTTTTTAGAATATTAATAAAAAATTGGTCGTTCAAGTATAATAATTCCATCCTCTTCCACTAATTGGTAATCACAGTGATTGGATATTGCATTTATCACTCCATGATATACTACCTTCAATGCGTACCTGCACTGTTTGTGTCGTATTAAAGGGAAATTTCAGATATAAATATACCTCTTACCAGAAGAGAAATATTCACGAATAAGATCTAAAACTGCATCAATCAAAACTGAAGTATTGGAGGTAAAGAAAGAAGGCTTATTTATTTATCTTCCAGCGAAAAAGAAAAGATTTGACTCCACCTTTTCTTGTCTTCGGAAGACACACCCGTTACCTCCCCTGTCACCCTCAAGGCTACAAGAGGGGAAAGAAATTAATTCTTGGTACAATGAAATCTGGTCTTGCAGTGCTTGCGTTTCAAAAGCCATCAAATCTATTGTACTGAGTAAGATGGATTTTTAAAGTTTTTTCTTCAAAACCTATTTTCATTTAAATTATGGCTACTGGACAGCTATCCACGTGGGTGTCAGGCGAACAATTCTGAAACGTTAAGTAGTGTATAGGTACAAAAAATGTTAAAATATATTTGGAAACGGAATGGTAGCAATCAAATAAGGGCAGACACACACCAGTGAAGCAATGATCGTTGAAAGGTTGTATGCAGAATAAACAGAAAGATGAAAAATATTAATGACTTCTCTATTAACATCATAGCAATATAGAACAACAAAGAAATCAGGAAAATAGTTCAAAAGCAAAGAACAGCAAAAACGGTAAAAAGGAAACGATAGAGAAAGAAGGGGCGAAAACCAAGTATACAAAATAAGAAAAGAGAGTGCCCCTTAATGAAGCAGACAAATTTGAATAACTCTGTTAATAAAGGCGCGGAATAAAACAAAAAACAGCCCTAACCAAAACGAGAACATCCTGACAAAGTAAAGGAAACGACCGACAAAACAAAAATGCTAAAAACAACTTCAATAACAATAGATTCGTGCTTACAAGTCATGAAAAATATTGTGGTGAATCAAAGCGAGATCTAATCTGTAATACTGATCAGATGCTACTTGCGACGTCTCTCTCTTAGCCACTGAAACCGTACAGTAGAATAAAGGCTGATGAAAGAAAAGCCTGCAACAGCTTGTCAGTGTCAGATGCTGCTTCCAGTGTTCCACTAGAGGAATAATTATTGTTATTTATTGCTGTATTCCAGATTTCTGATATATTAAAAAACTATTTTTTTTTTACCTCTGGCATTCCAATCCTACTGTACTTGTTGTTCTGTTCACAGTTCTTCATCACTGGGGCATATTAGTGGG
>JANJGK010000016.1:1549239-1576739 GCA_039081455.1 Macrobrachium rosenbergii
CAACAGATGGATTCAAAGCGTATAGCTAAGATAATTAATCATAAAATATAAAGCGGGTGAAAAAAAGGATTATACATATATATATATATACACATACATACATATACACACATACACACACACACATATATATATATATATAGATAGTTAGCTTTGGAGAAACATAGGTTTCCTTTCAACAGAGGCGGAATTAAAGCATATAAATAAAAAAAATAATTCATAAGATGCAAAGCGGATGCAAAACAAATTCCACATTCAAGGAAATAGTAATGAAAAAAAATGTTTAAAAACGAAAACAGTAATCTACTTACAGAAATACCTAAGTTCATTCCGATCAGTATGTAACCGAGGCCAGAAATGTCGACTATGTATATCTGTAAGTATACGACTGCCTCAGCATAATCATGCTGAATGAAAATGCTATATCGATGTGATCAAAAGACCTTCATGTCATAATGAGCAAAAGATTGATAAACGAGTAAATTAATCGGCTTCACGATAAACCTCTTTTGAAATTAGAGGGAGATTGTCTGATGATTGAAAATAACGATCAGCGTTAACCGATTGTAAATTTGAAATTTCTATATCATTTTCATCGTTTTCCATTACTATTATTTGAAAAAATTCTGTTTGTCAATCAGCATGTGTCGAAATCCGATGGTACTATAAACTAGTAATTCAATAAGTGAAGCTGTCACTATTTCCTTAATATAAGTATTGATATACAATGTTTTTCCATGGAATTCACTAATTACACCACAGCAAAATTGTCAGAAGCATAACTTTTTAAAAAAATTCCAAACCATCATTTTTATATCTAAATGTATAGAAAGCTTTTCAGAAATATGAAATGCTAAATATCTCTCAGACATTGATATTTACATTTAAGTATATACATATTTTTTTTGTAATTTACCTGGAAATGAAGAAAACAGAAGCACGTCAATTTTCACAGCGTACAATCTATCTCATCAACGCATAAATAATAATTCCCAGTACGGGCAAAGAGTGGTTTTCATACGCTTGGATCTCAAGAGGTCGACATCTACCGGTTTCCACGTACGCACTTCATTATAAACTCAAACGTCTCTTTACGTGTACAAATACATGCACGCACAAAGGAACACACACGCCACTAACATACACTCATTACGCACATACACTATATATATATATATATATATATATATATATATATATATATATATATATATATATATATATATATATATATATATATGTGTGTGTGTGTGTGTGTGTGTGTGTGTGCGCGTGTGTAGCCTAATGCCTGTTGAGTAAGGTGGACTGCTGAAATAGACACTCAGTGAGTTGGGAGAATATTGGCCGTTTCCTCAACGCCGCGGGACAAGTATGAATTAATAACTTTGGAGTCCTCAGAGACGAAAATGTTACCTAAAAGTTGGAAGACCTCCTTCCTTTTTAATGTCAGTTTCCTTTTCCTTTATCTTGAGGCCACTGAAACCACTTCTTTTTTACGGGACACGAGATGCAAACCACAAACCACTTGACTCCTCATTGCAAAGCATTTGAAAGCTGGCAAATGGAGGTTTATGTCTTCATCAGAAAAGACTATTGCAAACCCGTGTCTACAGAGTGATATTCATATGAGTTATTCGAACTGGATTCGAGAAAAGGGGTAAAACTAAATCCTATGAAAGCTTATGGGGTTAATATCACACCGAGAATGACTGTCTACTGTACTGTATGTGACAGGTTGGTATGAAGGTATGGAAAATGTATGATGCTCTACAAGCTGAGTGAAAATTAATGACTGCATTGTGTGTCAGATGCAGGTTATGATTAAGACTGCAGTTGAAATGCTAATTGAATTGATACATCTGTTTCTTCTCTGCCTAAAAATATCCGATTTTCAAGGATGTTTAGGGATCCTTAAAGTCACTGAGGCACAAAGCAAACCTAACAATATTAAGCATGCAAAAATGGTAATTACTAGAGTCTCATTAAACATCTTTATCCAGTATATAACATTCTCTTGTTATCATGCCTCATACTTCTATTTTCATCTTCTAATTTTTCCTCCACTTTCCTATTCCTCTGATCGCCAGAGTTGGAATGAAAAAGGACATCCACTGACCTCAGAATCGCGTTTTACTTGAAACGAAGACTTTTTTTTTTTGCCCGAGGTGATCAGTACATTTCTCTTTGCAAATGAGTTTTTAGCACTAGAGCATTTGTTCATCACGCGTTCACATTTTTGGTTTTGTCTGTTTACCTAACTCTTGTTGTATCTTAGTTCTATTACAACAAAAGTTGTTTACTAATTTATTCATTATTTCAAAGTAAATAACAATCATACTGCATTTACCGTTAACGAGAACAGAAAATTTTCACAGAGCAGGAGTGTACAAAACAAACAAAAATGTAAAGTAAAGAAAGTTCAGTTAACAAAAGAATATTTTCATGCATTGGGGGCAATATCAGAAAGAAAAGAAACTAGTGTAAAATGTAACGGATAAAGCAAACCTGTTCCGTGCTATGCATACCCCTCTGAATGCTCCGCTCGCTCACTCTCATTAGGCTCGCTTCTCATTAGGCGGTCTCTCTCATTAATGTGATAAATAGAATCTAGAAAACTGTTTCACGAGTAGTTTCAGCTTCAGAGACCAATACATGCATTCGCGTCGATTACACAGCCAAACATTAGTCTTAAAAACGTAATTATACATACATACATATATATATGCATTACACACACACACACACACACACACACACACACACACACACACATATATATATATATATATATATATATATATATATATATATATATATATATATATATATACACATATATACATATTAAAATACAGTAAGGCTTTCGCCTCATAAGGGTGGTTAAAAAAAAAAAAAAAAAAAAAAAAAAAAACGAAAGGACAATAATCCATGCCACACTTATGGTTAAACTGTTGAACTGTGGATGAACCAACCTCCTATACAAAAAACTTCCACACTCCAAACAAACTGCTTCATGCACCCACAAAGAAGGTTTACAAGCAGCGAGCGTGTCTAACCCCATACACATACACATAGAGTACTGGTCCTTTGCTCTCGATCGATCATGCAAGGAAGGAAGGACACTCTCGCCTCCTGGATGTTGATGCTGCTCCTTTCCAGTACCTCTTTGGCTCCATCAATCCATCTCGCCTCCTGGATGTTGATGCTGCTCCTTTCCAGTACCTCTTTGGCTCCATCAATCCATCTCTTTCTAAGTCTTCCTCTTCCTCTCCTCCTCCTCCCTGCCGACATTTCTGAGTTTTATGTTCTTGTCACTAACCTTCCTTTCATCCTCTACGGTTTCCACATGAACAGTCCATGCCAAAATCCTGATTCACCCTGTGTCATCTATACTACCCTTTAACACTCCTACAGATTTAATCCTTTCATTTCTTATTTTACAACAAATACTACATACGTAATTCATTTCTACAGCTTCTACCCTCTTTCTCCCATACATTTTTCACTTCTATTAGTCCGGGGGCCCAGGCCGGCTTTTTGGATAGACGTTGCTACCCCCTACAGAAAGCAACAACTATGCTATTCTGGTAGATGTGTCCCTTGGTAACTTATTTAGGGTGCATGTAGACTTCTAAGGTGGCAGTAAGGCATGGTAAAGTCAGACTTTTGTACCTCTTTCGAAAAACAAGAGTTTGTGTAAGTGGAAAAATTATAAAATGTACCTTTGTTGTTCAGAGACTGCTAATAGTAAAACTAAGCAAATAAATCAGGATGAAATCTTTTTATATGAAAAAATATCAATATCTTAACCATAAAAATTGTTCTCTTGTTGAAAAAAGGGTATATCAAGATTTTACTATAGTGTTTTACCCATGTCCATATGGGGAGTTGAAGGTGTTGAGAACGCACTTCTTTGACTTAATGCATGATCACATATTCAGATGACTGATTCATACAGACGAAATGTCAAATTATACTCTTATGATTTATCATTTATGATTATCCTTTGTATTTTACTTTTAGCAAGTACCCTATTCACATGTCGACCTCATCAGGCGAACAAATTTAAAGGTTTGGAAAGCCTTGCAAAAATGTAGTCTACTATGCAGATAATGGCATGTACTGACAAATACACACATTATTCATTAATAATAACAAAACTTATACAGTATACAAAATTTGAGGATATCTTACTACATACGTTCCAAAATATTAGCAAAATACAAATTTATATATGACATATGCACTTCTTAGCTCATAAAACGTAATGTTATATTCTATTATCCTGATTGACCATATAGTTTTGGAATATTGCATTTAAGTGATATTGTTATTACATCATTCATCACTTATCATTTATAAATGTCTTGGCATTTTACTTTGAGTAAATATCTCTTCCTATATCTCAGCATCATCAGGAAAACAATATAAAGGTTTACAGAGTCACAACAGGAAACACTGCCTTTGATTTGCTGTCTGTACTAACAAATGTATGTGGTGCTCACTGATCGTAAAAATGTAATATATTAAATAAACTAAAAATAAATAAATGTACAAATAAGAAAAAGGGGCGGGGGCATCTTAATGCCTGTCCATATACTACAATGTTAGCAAAATACAAATCAAAACAAACAGACTCCTCAAAAATTAAAACATACTGGAAGATCAGTGGCCATATAGTTAATGTGTTGTCATATAACTGGTTGACTGAGGTCAGTACCAAATTACACTGGTATGACTCATGTTTAATGGCTATCTCTAAATTTGCACCCTGAGTGAGTGCCACTTCTGACATATCAATGTTATCAGTCAAACAGATATCAAGATTTACAGTCAGGTTACAAAATAGTATTAAGTATTCAAACTGAATTAATGTTTAATCTGCAGCTTGTGTTGGCATATGCATATATCATTACTTGATAACCTCAACTTAGTATATTCACCAAAACAGAACTCAGATGTACTTCATAACTACATCCAACATTTAGGAAGACACAGGCAAAACAGGCTTTATTGGTCCCCATGAGGCATAACATGACAATACCTGTGTGCCTGGCTTTCTCTAACACATTTACCATCCACAGAGGATATATTAATTTTCTCTAATAGTTTTAAAATAATAAGATGTACAGCTTGTTACTCATAGAAGAACCATAGGTAAAACTTTGCTAACATCATAACCTTTTCATATATTCACATGTCCAAGTCTGAGTCATCTGTGATATCAGACTCATCTGGGTTTGCACTGGCGACTTTATGAGGATTCAGGTAGTCCTCACCTCCTGTACACGCATAGGCCTCTGTACATGCCATGCTTTGCCTGGAACAACTACAGTACACTGACATTTTCTTTTTTTGCATCCACCCGATATAAGTTCCACGATTGTTTCAGGAGCAGGTGATTGTGTCATGAGTGTGCGAGTGAGCTGCCCATCTTTGTCATGATGCCAGCCATTTTCAATTGGGGAAGGGTTATTAGGCTGGGCTTCTAGAGCATACTTCCAAATTAGGGTCTGATAATTTGCGCCTTTGGTATGTTGCAAAAGACAATCAGAAGCTCACAGAAGAGATTCATTCCGGGCCTGTTTGAGACAGAAGAGCTTATATCTCACACCATCCACATCACTTACGGTAGCAGTAGGATCACAGAGAAGAGTTATCAGAAGCTCCACAGTTTTCAGCCGTGTTTGAGGTATCTCCATCATAGTACCAAAGTTGGTGAGGTTTCTGAACTGTTGTGGATCCTTCCTGCCAAGTTTCCATGGCTTTAGTTTGCCAACTCTTACCAGGCTGCTGGTTGAATCACACCCAGTTAGTGTGTGTACTGCAGGCAACATTTTGCATAGTTGATCACCTAGTGTTCCTGCTATGGAGTGAGCTGGTATGAATCGTGCCTTACCTTTTACACCTGTGTGAAACGAAAGCTCTTGTGTTGTTTCTAACTTGTGACAAAAATGTATGCAGAGAAATGCAACATCAGTATCCGGAAACCACACCACTACACGAGGACATTCCTGTGATGCATGTGGAACATGTAGTGGGAGCCGTGTGTCTTCTTCTCCGTGTGATGAAAATAGATCTTCCTGATCTACAGCTCCATCTGAAGTAACCTTCCGAGTGACGAGACCATCCCTGAAACCACCTGCAATGAATATTTCTTGATTAGGGTCAAGGAATGTTTCACCCATTTGACACCACCACGATTCTGACAAGAATTCCACAAGATGTCCTTTATTTCTGGGATTTCCAATGAACTTGCTCCACTGCATTGGAAAGGGTGTGCTAGGACCATGGATTTTGATTTCATTGCCTTGCACGGACTGTCAATGTGCACACTCAAGAGCTTTTATTGAATCTCTGAAGTTATACTGATCAAAGACAACATCAACTCTGTTGCAACTTTCATATGTCTGTAGCGGCCGGCATACTATTCTAAAGAGCAATCCTACAAGTTCCCCAAAGCATGTTGTACCTCCTTGCCTGATCATCTGAAGGACGGCCATATCATCAATGATCCAAGCTGTGGACATGTTGGAAGCTGGCAAATGAGACACTGATTCTGCTTCTTTTTTCTAACTCAGGCAATAGCTTGTTCTTAGCATTTTATTCGAGCTGCCATCAGAATGTGTTAGGGCACATGGAACTGCAGAAAGCTCATGTGTGAATACCTGTTTGAGATCAATCTCTCTGGTTTCCGCTGCTACAACCAGATGACTAAATAGTTCCGTCTGCATCTATAGCTACTCTCTTCTCACTGCGGGAATTTGATTTGCACCTCTTGTTCAGAGATGCAAATGTCTTGATGTTGAGCTTTGGCAGCGGTTCAAAGAATCCGGTAGTACCCAGAGTTAGTTTCTCTTCAACAAACTTTTTCATGACTTTCATTCCAATCTCGTTGGCATAAAGAAGTTTTTCTGTTCACAAAGATCTCCTGCCTCACAAATTAATTCAAAACATTATGTCATCAAATTGATTCTTCAAGTTCTCAAAACACACACACACACACACAAAGAGCAAGAAATATTGAAGGTTAAAGATAACACTGTATCACGTATTTTACAGTTGCACAATATTATCCCCAATTGTGCCATTTTCTCATCTCAAATTTGGAGGTGCCACTGACATATTTAAACAATGAATTAAGAAAATAAAATATTCATAATTGTAATATGTAAATTATAACAGTTTAGGATGCAAAAAAGATTAAGATTATATGAATGTGAAAGTCAACTTAAGTCTCACACCATTTCAGCACATTTACCCGGACAAGTATTACATGCTATGTAAAAGCGCTCATATTTCCCTAATGCTGCCGCTGCCGATGACCACATCCCCCTTGAATTTACTTCTTAGGGTCCATTCCTCCATACAAAAGTGTCAAACCTTTCGGGGGGGGGGGTTCTACCAATTTCAAAATATGGTGGGGTTTTCCATTTGGGCCCCAGGACTATATAGAGATGAGTTGTTCCTGGACACTTCTCGCTTCCTCCCAGTGTTCTGCACTTTCTCGCCGTACCTTTATTGTGATTCACCTCTTCTCCTATCTTACCATCTTCCAAATCATTTACTCCACAACATGTCGGAATCTACCATTCCTTCCATTCTCTCGCTGTCCTTACAAAGAGTCACTGCTTCACCTTCTTGGTTCCAATTTACCCTCGTAACCTTACTCCTGCTTATGATTAATCTCAAATTTCCTCTCTTGCAATGACTTTCAAACTTTTCTCACTAACCTCTGTAGCTTCTCTTCACTATTCCCAATCAGTAAAGTAAATGTAAACAAACATCAGCCAATCAGCATTCCATTCTTGAACCACCTTATCACACAACTTTGCATCTACACTCCTTAAAAATTCCAGTTTTTCATTTAACAGGAAATACAAAACAATGGTTAACACCTTCTCCAGGAACCCATCAGAAACAGTTTTCTTCAGAAGAAAATCACTGTGGCACTATTTCAACTTGAGTCAAATGTATTAAGTATTAAAAAGGTGTCCAGCCTAGCATCTAACTTTTGCAACCAACTACCAGTGTCCCGTGAGGCAGAAATTAATTAATTTAAGAAGGAAAATAGGATAAGTAAAATTGAGAGTGTGCCACCCAACGTTGCCAAAAAAATGGAAAGAGGTTTTTTTTTCTCTTGGACACTGCGACACTACCTATAATACAACTGCGACACTACCTATAATACAATCACATCAGCTGAAACACCAAGGACCAATACTAAAATTTACTTGGTCTCAAAAGCGTAAATATAATTATAATACAGGTGTTAAGACATACCATGCAATGACAATATTATTAACTATAATCATCATCATATCAAGTTTTGTATCACTCATACGCCACTGAGACAATTTCAAAAAGGTCCGTTAGTCAAATTATTCCATTAAAATTCCATCGAAAACTGGTGACATCATCGCATATCCCTCACTGTTCTTTTATTAGTATATACTTGATTCCAATTACAACCAATAAATTCCTTGAAAAACATATTAGTGTTGAACTATATTTTTCGTTCCTGGTAATTCAGAAGCAGTGAGGGCACTGCTACTGATGTTAGTGGAACGGAATATACTGTAGAGTGTAGGCCAAAGGCCAAGCACTGGGACCAATCAGGTCATTCAGCGCTGGAAGGAAATTGAGAGTAGGTAGGCTTGAAAGGTGTAACAGGAGGAAAACCTCAAAGCAGCTGCACTTTGAAATAATATTATTGTGAGGAGGTGGATAGCAAGATGGAAGAAAGAAGGTGGATAGGAAGATGGCAGAATGAAGGTGGATAGCAAGATGGAAGAAAGAGGGTGGATAGCAAGATGGAAGAAAGAAGGTGGATACCAAGATGGGAGAAAGAAGGTGGATAGCAAGATGGAAGAATGAAGGTGGATAGCAAGATGGAAGAAAGAGGGTGGATAGCAAGATGGAAGAAAGAAGGTGGATAGCAAGATGGAAGAAAGAAGGTGGATAGCAAGATGGAAGAATGAAGGTGGATAGCAAGATGGAAGACAGAGGGTGGATAGCAAGATGGAAGAAAGAAGGTGGATAGCAAGATGGAAGAAAGAAGGTGGATAGCAAGATGGAAGAAAGAAGGTGGATAGCAACATGGAAGAAAGAAGGTGGATGGCAACATGGAAGAAAGAAGGTGGATAGCAAGATGGAAGAAAGAAGGTGGATAGCAAGATGGAAGAAAGAAGGTGGATAGCAACATGGAAGAAAGAAGGTGGATAGCAACATGGAAGAAAGATAGTATGAATGGGGGTATAGTAAAAGGAATGAAAGGGGTCGAAGGGACGCTGCAAAGAACCTCTAGTAATGCCTACAGTGCACCCGTTGAAGAGCATAATAATCAAATACAAAAATTGCGATTTGTCTTAAGTGCAGTCATGAAGGTGATAGCTAAGTGTAATAACGGTGACCACAGCGTATGACATGACATGAGATAGACTGGTGAAAAGAACAGCAAGAGTGAATATTATAAATAACACAATAACAGTGTTAGAGATGAAGTGCAATGATAGTGAAGATGAATAAATAATAGCAATATTTTCAAAGTGCAACTGCTTTGAGGTTTTCCTCCTGTTACACCTTTAAAACCTTTACTCTCAATTTCCCTTTCAGCGCTGAGTGACCTCATAGGTCCCAGCGCTGGTTGAACTGAATTGAATATAGAATTTAGGCCAAAGGCCAAGCACTGGGACCAATGAGGTCATTCAGCAATGAAACGGACACTGACAGTAAAAGTTTGAAAGGTGTAACAGGAGAAAAACCTCAGTTGCACTCTGATTCAATTGTTAGGGGAGGGTGGAAAGTAAGATGGAAGAAAGAGAATATGAAAGGAGGTACAGTAAAAAGAACGAAAGGTGTTGCAGCTAGGGGTCGAAGGTACGCTGCAAAGAACCTTAAGTAATGCCTACAGTGCACCGCATGAGATGGCACTGTCAGCACTAACCCCCTACGGGGTTCCCAGTGGTGGGTCTTTTGGCCTAAATTTTATATTCCAATCCCAATACTATGAACAATTACATCATCTTTTTCTTCTGACTCGACTGGAGAAGCCAAAATGCAAGACCTACAATTAAACTATTCATGAAATGTCAAAAAACTGGAGGGTCCTTACACCTGCTCATATATAAACAAAACCGCTGGCATTCACTGAGGAAAAAAAAAAAAGATTCCAGTCATCCACATACTCATTTTCTCGTTCCCTTTAGAGCCTGTCTATTCTCAGCTTACCCACTCCGTAACTGATTCTCCTATTCGTTCTCTCGCAGAAGGAAGAGCCACTCTAGGCCATTACCAAGGCTATAATCAAGTTCTTATCTATTCTATGCTAAAGAATCTTTAGTTCTTTCATTGTCCCATGAATTTACGTATTTCACAATCGCAACAGAATGGAGTTGGTACCCACTTTTTTATACATATAATTATATATGTATATGTATATATATATATATATATATTATATATATATATATATATATATATATATATATATAGAGAGAGAGAGAGAGAGAGAACAAAGTTGCAAAAAAAAAAAAAATTATCCGAAAATCGAAAAGGTACATTCCTTATATCGTATCTATCTCCAGTGCAATAATAAATCAAACATGCTTTATATGGAACTCGCACTTTTCGTATCTTTTATACAAAAGCCATTAACGTGATGGTTTGTATGTGATGGACATGTCATGCCATACCCCATTACGAACACACGCACAAGATATTTTGTGGGAAATCACATTTTGCCGTCCAAATCGGTCTAGAGAATAACCTGGCAGTTGGTTGTGGCGGCGGATTTCTTTGGTCTAGCACTGAATTTTATATGCAAAACTCAACGCTGGATTTCTACAAGTTTAGCCTGTTCATATATTGGTATCTACAATAACTCAAGAGGTATAGAAGAACTAGGCTAAACTGTTTAGATTCCTGTTGGAATCCAGATTCAAGTTTCCTAAACGAAACTGTGTAATACAGGCGTAAGGCGAATGACAGTATGTCTGAAATACGATACAGTTAAATGCGATATACAATCGCTTTTGAAGTATCACTATTTAACATCACTAAACATTTCTAGCCTACCTACGCCATGGCCATGATTTTCGTAGAGAATCCAAATGAACATCGTGAGGGTGAAAAGAAAAAATTGTCGTTAAGCCAGTGGACAGAGCTGGCTGTTTTCAGAAGGAAAACTGCTGAGGCAAATGACCTGGAAACTGAGAGATCATCCCGTGTGACACCATTACGAGAAAAGAGGGAAGACTTTCAAATGCTGTTTGAAGAAAATCAGGAAACTAAACCTCCTGTCGTTTCTCCTCAACACCGTGAGCCGATGAGAAATAACCTTGAGCCTTTAAAGCCTTTGCGTATTGCACTTGCGTGCATTGGTAGCACTCCATACACACTGGGTAAGACTAATGGAAAGTACAGCATCGTATGGAAGAGTCCTCCCGCCATTCGCTCTCTGATTGTCGCCTGCTATCTCACCCTTCTCCTGATCGTGAGCTTGACTGGCATCATCAGGACACTAGCGGAGGATGAAAGAGATGATGATGACAAACCGGAAGTGAGAACAAACAGCACCGAAACCATCGGCGTGGTTATCATGTTCGGCCTACTCGTCAACTCTTGGGTTTCCCTCCTTAACGTGCTGTACCAATCGAAGGGCATCTGTCAACTTCTCAACAACTGGAACGAGCTGGAACGGACGACCGGACTTATTCCCGTCCAGAAAGGCCTGGGCAGAGTGCTCATCGCCAAAGTCTGCTTCCTGGGCGCCTTCATGGCGGCGATGCTGGTTCTGATAGTGGCTGGGCCTCCGGACGACTTGGCCAATCTTATGGCGGGCGTCCAAAAGATCATGTTCATGGTTCCCAGTTCGTGGCTGAGTTCTCATCCGGCTCTTACGCAGGTAACCACCTCATACCCACTCTAAATTTCGGGAAATTTATATAGTTGGGGTGTTATTTGTACAATGGAATTAGCTCTTTTGGTTTAAATGGTATGGATGTATTTTTGGTTTAATTGCATGACTGTATACTTTGGTTTTAATGGTAATATTTGCATACAAATATTTAAAATTGTAATGTTTTCACTGTAACGAATTACTTCTCTAAAGATCATACGTAGTATACGGCCTTACAGTGAACGGGGTATTTATTAAACAAAACTCTCTCTCTCTCTCTCTTTCGTGATCTACTGCTACTGACATCACACCTCTAAGATTTGTTGCAAGTTTCCACACATCTTGGATATGCATTATTGCTTGAAAGCACTCTTATCCTATATGCTATATTCCTTTCTGTCCATGTTATATTACCTGGTAACATAGGGTCTAAGCATATTTTTTTTATTTATTCCATTTGAAATTTCGCTGAAATTATTGCTATACTGTAGATGGTTTGTGTGACATGAGAACGTTTACTATTCTTTTTCCTTTCTTCAATTTCAAAGCTAAGAATGTGGACGTACACATGATAACTGACATATGCTCTGATGAATAATTGACTTTCTTTTCTTGTTTGACCAGCAAGATTAATATTAAGCGATCTCTGGCGCTAACCACTAGGTCACCATAAAGAGTTCAAGGTCTTGATAAAGTATAGGATTTAGGCCACAGTGCAAGCGCTTTGACCTATGAGGTCATTCAGCGCTGAAACGGAAATTGAGGGTAAAAGTTTGAAAGGTGCAACAGGAGGAAAAACTCGCAGTTGCACTATGAATCAATTCTTAGGAGAGGAAGGAAAGGAAGAGAGAGGAAAGAGAATATGAACAGAGGTACAATATAAGCAATGAAAGTGGTTGCAGCTAAAGGCCTAAGGGACGCTGCAAAGAAAACCTTAAGTAACGCCTACAGTGCACCGCATGACGTGCACTGACGGCACTACCCCCTACGGGGAAGGTCATAAAGGCTCAAAGAAAACCCATCTATGATAAAGTGGACTCAGAGCAGAAGAAAACGCTACTGGTATCCACAAGTTCTTTATTAAGCGAGTTACATTGCTTGAGTAACGAGATTTTATATTATTCACTGCATAACTTTTCTCCTTATTTCGTAAACTGGGATAACCTTCTAACCAGTAAGAAAGCTCATTTAAATTAATTTGATGCCCATGCTTGTCGTTAGCCCAGCAAATTAGTAATGGTAATATCAGTTAATGAAGAAAAGGAATATGCTCCCATTTCCTTAATCGACATCTAATATATCTAAATGAACGCCATTTGGAGAATAAATTGAGACCTTCTTGTAAACAAAACCATTAGTACAATGATGAATCATCGCCAGAGTGAAAATTCGTATGCCTACTGCATCAATAGGTCCTATCCTTCAACATACGGCAACTAGCAAGTTCTCTGTATTCATACAGAGCTTTCAACGCTTTCGAGTTGTTTTACTGTGATAAGGAAATTAAACAAGTAAAAAATGCGCCAAAGATTCTTCGACGCAATCGAGTTTTCTGTACAGCGTATAATCAAGGCCACCGAATATAGATCTATCTCTCGGTGGTCTCGGTATAATGCTGTAGGAACCGCGGCTCATGAAGCTTTAACCACGGCCCAGTGGTGGCCTATCATATATAATTGCCAGGAGCACGATTATGGCTAACTTTAATCTTAAATAAAATAAAAACTACTGAGGCTAGAGGGCTGCAATTTGGTATGTTTGATGTTTAAAGGGTGGATGATCAACATACCAATTTGCAGCCCTCTAGCCTCAGCAGATTTTAAGATCTGTGGGCGGACAGAAAAAAAGTGCGGACGGACAGACAAAGCGGCCACAATAGTTTTCTTTTTAGAAAACTAAAACTGTTTACAACGTACAAGCTTCATCAATACATATTGAAAAATGTATACAAATCCATACAGCCTATTACATCTACAAAAGAATCCTTAGGCCTATCATGAACAAATTTACCGAAAATTTTGTGCTTGTGGACGTTCCATGTATTCGGTACCACTAAGGCGCTGTATCAGCCTTTTAACTGTGTCCACTGCCTCATTTAAGGTTCCCAATTTCAGTGGTAATTAAAATGCATGCTTGGTAATTGAAACATTTCAACTCAGGCGCATCAATACCTAAGATCTGCTCAGACCCACCAATATGTCCTTTGTGAAAGTTTACTCCGTGAGTTTCCCTACCAAATGGCCCAATGACCCATCACCATAAGATAGATGTAGACGCTGTTTATGACATTCCATGGAATACCACAACAGAAAGTTATGGTTGCCCAGGAGCAATGTGTTGCTTCCAGATATATTCTTTATGCGCTTCCCGACGTCGAACTAAAATGTATTCAGTTAAGTTTATAGGCTCAAACTACCGACAAAATAGTATATACTTTACTTACATAATGCGTAACTTTACATTTCTGTAAATAAACAAACAAATAAAGCTCAATTTCCTGCCGCCAGAACACGATTAATTTTTTTTTTTTTTGATGATCATATGTACTTAATTTAATTTTAAAATGACGTAAGAATAACAGGGTATCACATGAGACACTAAGCAACACTGAAAATGGCGAGAGTAAATGTGGTAAACACGACACCGTTTTGAAATATTAAACCATGAAAATGTACCTTGTTTCAATGGATTAATGAGGCGTTTGTGGGAAAAAATAATGTATGATAGACATGAATAGCCACTTACATGACAAAATTCAGCTCCTGCAACAAGACCGACCAATCGGCTTCTTCATAAACAAGAATGAGAATCCGGTAGCGGCCAAATAAGCAAAATAAACACTCCAAGAAACTTGTCAGACTTGTTTGTGTCCTCTGGTTAAAAAAAGGCCAGTCAAAGCACACACACACATACACACACACACACACACACACAGAGAGAGAGAGAGAGAGAGAGAGAGAGAGAGAGAGAGAGAGAGAGAGAATGGGCGTCAAGGGCTGAGTGGTATACAGTGCTCTGGCTGGCGAATATAGGAACCGAATCCGCTTACAGTCTAGGCCTATACTTTGTAAGTCCATCCCACTAGTAAATAGTAGCAGCATCTACTAGGGTCAAGAAAATGAAATAGGGTTTAGCAATCTAACCCCTAATAACTCTCGGAGAAACCTCAAGGCTGTACCCTTCTGTTGCCAACTCTTCCACATAGGCCTAATGGAACATTGAAATGGCGTGAGTTAAATCATATGTATATATATATATACATATATATTATATATACATGTAAGCAATAATGAAAAAAAAACGCGCGCTTATACCAGATTATCCTTTGAATCCTCTGAAATATACGTGAATGAAGACATGCAATCCGTCGATCAACTGACAGGCATCACATTCAAACCTTATACATTTTATATAAGATCTATACATAAGTTGATTCTTTATCACACATCTTATATAAGACTGTGCCTTATATAAGTAACCAGACCACTCTTTGTCTTTCTATTAAGAACAAAGGCACCTTGACATACACAAATATGTTTCCACTCATAAGAGAGGTTTTATCAATGTTAATGGTATGTCTACCATTATCACGCGGGGGTCACTATCTGGGAAAGATCCGAAGATACTTTACTGTCAGCTTTATTTAAAATAGGCAAACATTCATGTTGATTTGAATGGCTCAAGCAAAATTGAAGATTTATATGTCAAAAGAGCGGGAAATGATAAAATGGCGATTAAAACAGTTTAACCAAAAAAAAAAAAAAAAAAAATTTCACTGATACACGGCAAAGAAAGAAAACTAGGGCACTGGTGCTTCAAGATATTGAGACAGAGGCGGCAGTTTTAGTGGAAGAAAAATGGATAATTTGAGACTATAATTCAAGGCGAATGAAGATACACCAGAGGTAGGCGATTATGGAGAGCATTTAAAATAATACCCGGGGAGAAAAACGACGCTTTAGTTCATTTCATTAACCTCAAGCGAGGTGTCACTTAGGCTACTTATAATCATGAAACCATAGTGCCATACGCTCCGCCGCCTAAGTCTAGCATAATGAACACATTATTATTATTATTATTATTATTATTATTATTATTATTATTATTATTATTATTATTATTATTATTATTATTCAGAAGATGAAACCTCTTCATATGGAACAAGCCCACAGGGTCCACTGACTTGAAATCCAAGCTTCCAAAGAATATTAAGGTGTTCATTAGGATGAAAGTAATAGGATATTCGATACCCATACAACAATTTACTAGGCCTATAACTAAGGAGTAACGCCTGACAGCACTAAACCTTACAACGAAATAACTAAAGTTCTGCTTAGGATTTCGTTAAACTTTTAAAAACGAATTTAACAATCGTTAATGTTTTACATAAAAAAAAACTACGCTCATCATACTTATAAAATAGCCACATGTAAACTATAAATATCTGGCTACAACAAAGTGAATGTTAATTTTGTTGGCTTTTCGGTATTATTTTATAACTTGCCAATGCACGATATGAAAGTTGTAACCTACATTTTTTAAAAGAGCTCTTCATTCCCGTTATTTTGAACCCCCATAAACACTAGGCCTATGCGCAAATGATAAATAAAAAAATTAATCAAATTACGACTTATATGGTAGGGAAATACCGGCCCGGCCAACCCTCCATAGCTAAAAAGGCAAAACTGTAAGCAGTAAACACCCCTAGGTTACGTTATTTTGGCATTTTTAGGTTCTTTTAGTGCCCTATCATTTCCTAGCCATTTTTGCCTGAAAAACACCCAAAATGGTTTTCCATGCAAAAATGGCTGGCTCGAGTCTTATTGGCAACTTATATTAAAATTTTGTTGGCTTTTGGCACACGTACGCTTTAGCCCTGGGCTATTCAATTCTTTTAAATAGCAAAAATGCTCCCAAAAATCTTACCTTGAATGTTAGTATGGTGACCATTACGCGTTGGGATCACTTGGACGAAGAAATATGTAGAGCAGATGTTCACACTAATCTCTTGTGTTTACCATGGCGAACTTCTATAATAAACATTTAACACTTTAAAGAAACACCAAGAACCTTACTACAAAGCACCGAACCATTTACTAAAGAAGTAATTGGAAACGCCATTAAAATACTTCAGAAATATCTATTATCCAGAGGACACTGGGTTGAGAGTTGTAAACTGACTGTTTTGTTAAACGTTCCAATAATGAAATCACTTAGTTAGGCTATTTTTCGCGCGAAAACATTACAATCTTGAACGCTACGTTCTTTCTTTTTATTTATAGGCAGTTACATTTTGTATATGCACGCAATTCACTTAATCGATTATTAAAGATGTGTAAAAATGCATATTAAATTAACTAAATTAGTTGGAATAAAAGAATTACAAATAACTATAAACAGGCTCATTGCCAAAGATGGTCTTTTTCGAAGTCGTTAAACTAACAGGAAATACAAATACAATGATGTTACGCTGATATTGCAGATATTTTAGCCAGAAAGCATATACCATCACTACTGCAAATAGTGCAGAGTAAACAGGGTGAGCTAAGAAGATAATGGCCAGTAATAATGACGTCGAATACAACGGATCGACAGAAAATTGTGGGGTTGTAGGCTAATAAAGAAGAAAGGTAACTACGGTTTTACGCTGTAACCCGCAACTCCACTCCACGAGTTAGATTAGAAATGCAGTCAAAATAAAACTTTGACTGTATCCTTCTGATTCTTGAGATTTATTTATTTCATGCGCAAGGTGACCATGGCTGGAACTGGACATATGTCTAGCATGTTGGACTCTTATCAATCAAGCAATCCATGCAAGGCATACATTACTGACGGTATTCTCAGCAAGTCTTTTAGAGGGTGATATTGCTAGTCCCTTACCTTTCCCCATCATAGATGTGGCCCAGTAAAGTCAAATAATTACCAGATAACTATCAGACAAACATGACGGAATCATCTCCCCCCAACTGGAATTTTTGAGCTAGGGTATATCTTAGCGAAGTGAGGTTTATAACCACTAAACCACAAGACCCTCTTTCTCTCATTATAAAATATACGTACCTCTTACAGTACTTTGAGAATAAACTCTAAAATTGGATATCCTCTCTACTCGGCAGCTCATCCGCGTCATGACGTGTCTGGTGTGCCTACACATATTCGCCATCTTTAAAGGGTTGCTCTTCTGCTTCACCACCAACTGCCACATGCTGAAGAATGGATTCAATTCCTGGAACGCCCAGCTCATCAATGCAATTGAAGGTTGATCCTGCACTTGCACTTCAGGTTTATGTTCGTGATAACGGCATTAACATTATTATTATTAGGATTAGCAGATATATGGAACAAGGTTTTAAGCCCATTAACTTGCGAAGCTAGCTTAGACCGAATAGAAGATCAATTTGCCGGTAAAGGGAAGAAAAGATGAAAATAATGAAGTATAAAGAAGGGCACTACAAAAAAAAAAAAGGCAATGAACATGTGATGGTACGTTAACAAAAAATAATTGCACGCAGTATATAATTCATTGCCACTGTAATCATCGACAGCATAATATTATGTGGCATAGTAAATGGGGTATACCGTAAGAGTCATAACATTATAATTATTATTGTAGTAGTAGCCAGCTGAGGAATTGCTGTTGCTTTAGTAGCAACAGAGTTGCTGCTATTATCGTCATTATAACTGTGGTTAGTTAGTTATAAATGATTTGTTTAACATTATAACTGTGGTAGTTTGTATAATTGTTAGTATCAATTAGCAAAATGCTGACTGCATCGCTTTATAATTATCATTACGTCTTGTATTTTCGTTAACAATAATAAATACCGCAATATGTTCTATTCAAATAGTGCATTTCCATATACAAATCACTTAATCAATTGGCAAAGATTTAGCAATAAATATATAACTTTGCAAAATTAAAATCGTTAAAAAAATCATTTTTCCTCTACCAGATATATGGCGCCGTAGAGGTAGGCCTAGGGGTCGGCTTGGGGTGTTGGTCCAAAGCCATTACCACTTGGTCAAGGTGGTCAGAGAGACAGACAGAGATCATCTTCAGTCCGATGCTGCAGTGCTAATTTATTACGCTTCTACTAGAGGTAAGGGATTTTGATTCTATACACACCGTAATAACCGGGTTTTACACCTAGTACTCTTCCCCATAGCTGGTATACAGTGATTAGGAGCATGTCCTATTCATTGCAAATTTAGAAGTTTTCTCTTCGTCATTTTGGCAGTTTGTCAACAAAAATGTCCGAAGAAGAATGAAAATAACGTGTATAGTAACAACTTAGTTTCCAATGAGTAAGGAGTCACAAATATCCAAAATTACTTAAGGCAAATATATGTTAAGTGGTCATTTACTCGAGATGTGATCTGAAGTAAATATACCAGGCAATAAAAAATACTCATAGTAGCATGAGTCTTAAAATGGAGTTTAAACAAATTTATTTAAAAATAAAGCTGAGCAGAGAGCTTTCGAGAATCTGTACGGTTCCACTTTTCCAAGGAGAATTGTACAGATTCTCGAAAGTTCTCTGTATAGCTTTATTTTTAAATATATTTGTACAGATACATAACTGTAGATTTGTTTCTCCATAACAGGTAATAACAGTGAAACGCACTACCAAAATAACTGACCTATTATTCATGGCATCCCATTCTTCTGACAGATTGTGATCCTTTGCACTGAACTGTACTTGCTGGCTAATAGAATTGGCACTCAGGAATATGCAGCTGACGGCGTCATTACCACTGCTTTGATGACTCTACAGACGACGGTTGTATTTATTTGTACAGGTGTCTCTGGCAGCGGCAGCTGTGCAGGAAGCGGTGAGATACCTTAGCTGAAAAAAATGCACAGAAGCAAAAGTTATATTGAAGTATAAAAGTACATCATACAAAACTCATTCATATATAGCAATGGCCGAACACTCGGTTAACAATGCAGCCATGTAATGTTGAAGCTGATCTTTTATTCCAGTAAAATGAATGAGACAACACCCCACAAAACAGTTTCATTTATACATGCTAGGCCTACGCCATGCACGTGTCCTTACCTACCTACGTTCCAGATCCCTTTTCTCAGCCGTGCGGCTGCATTAGTCTCTTCTACAGCCACTTCTGTTTCGTTGAAATGTAGTTAAGACACAGCTCATTACTTTCAGACAGCTTCGTAATACCAAAGAGGTCATTAAATTATACATTACCTATCTGTAAACCAATTATCTTCTTTAACCGTCCTCTGAGACTATTCCTATTGTTTGTTGCCATGCTTGAGAATTATCAGCCAACTTCCGTTTTCACCAAATCTTGCAATCTTCCCTCTTTGATCTCTCGACTGGGTTGGTCTAGAGCTACTCCGGGATTAGACTTATAGATTGCCTATTTTTCATTTACCTACACGCCTGATAATGGCTTTAGGAGCCACTTGCACACAGAGAAACACTATTTATGTGTATATATATATATATATATATATATGAGAGAGAGAGAGAGAGAGAGAGAGAGAGAGAGAGGGGGGGGGGAGGGAATCTTTATTTTTATATGCTATCAATCAACACAGACTGCCAGCAACTATCGTATACATCTCATTAACGGACACAGAATATACATACTGTATCTTTAGTTAACTGTCACGTATTAGCTTTTTTTTAACCAATCGCCAAGAGCAAAACGCGAATAAAGCACCATCAGATATGAAAAGTGCATAAATAAATAAATAAATAAATCACGATTATGATATAACCACAATATCCTTATTCTTCTTTCTCTATTCAGTCTGAGGACAGCCTAGATATTCTGCGGGGGGGAATCCCCTTCGATGCCTCTGACAGGGATAAATTTAATGTGAGTATGGTATGATTCATTTTTCTTTTTTTATGCCGGCTAGATCCACTTTAATTTCTGTGCGCGTTTCTATTGTCAATTAAACCTTAGGCTTAGTCTTGCAGAAGTAATCTCTCAATTATCGGGATTCGGCATTACCCGGACACAACTGGACCCCAGGGACCAAGGATACAATGTATACCGTGTCTTTTTAACTATTCACACTTAAGCTTTGAGTAGTGCTTAGTACTATTAAACTATTCTTACTGTTCTCACTAATGTTTAACCATGCGACGGTCAAGCTGAAATTCATATTAAGTTAATATGCACAGTCATTTTTGGGTAGTCAGTGCATGAACCAGTTATTTGCCCAGTAGTAGCGTGCTTATCCTCATACAAATGGGGAAAAAGCACGTTAAAAGAAGAAGTATTTAGACCAGTGGTTCCCAAACTTTTTCTGGTCGTTACCCACTTTTCATACAGGATACTTGTCCATAACCCACTGCCCACCACAACCCATGACTACATTAACTGTCTACAGTCCTACCAACTAAACTCCTTTGGTTTTATACATACATATCCTCAGATAATGGCCCCCTGCATTCTGCTACATGGCCCCCAGTTTGGGAACCACTGATTTAGACTCACCAAAGTTTTTTAGTGTCAAGCATGGAAAAATTAAGAAATTGAGAATTTAGCCCGAGTCTATGGAAAGTTGATATCTATATATATATATATATATATATATAATATATATATATATATATATATATAATATATATATATATTTATATATATATATATATATATATATATATATTGCCAATAAAATTAGAATTTCAGCCTCATATCTAAACACTCATGTTGACATTTTTCTAATTTCCAATAAAGAAAAAAATAACAATTTCAACTTATCTCAAAATTTGAAACTTATAAATGACAATATTTCATATTACCATAGCTTATAGTACTTTCAGAAATGTACTTTGTACTCAGCTGTGCAAAGAAATTTCGTAATAAATACTGTACATTTATTTGAATAATGACCACTGCCTGTAACAGCAGGTTTAATATTTTAATCTGTTATCAGCTTCATTTCTCCACAAGGTTTGCACTACACATGATGGGTTTTATGGATAGTGAAAAATTCCAGACTGAATTTGATCTAAACAACAGTAGCAGCTCTGATTTTTTAATGGAATTTTTATTTTCCTCAATGCATGCATAAGCAGGGATCCAACAAATTTCAACTGCATACTTGTCTCATATGATTCGTGGAATGAAAATTTAGATACGCTGCACAAACAGATTTATAAGACAATAATTTTGAAGGTCTTTTGCTTTTTGTCACACCACCTCGAGTCACTGAAAATCATGAATTTCTGTGGTGGCATGTTTTATATCACTTTAACTGCTTGCCAAATTGCAGACAGTTCTACTGTGCTAATTTGAAGTCGAACTCCAACTCTGGCCAAAACTATAGTGAAGTATGTACAGTTTATGTTAAATGAAGTTCAGAAACATCTGCGGATTTATCCTCTACTGGCTATTACTGTAATATAAATACTATCTTACCTGAAATAGCAAAAATCCTTCTGCCATCACGCCATGATCAATGTTACGGAGGGCCTGCAAGGTTTCATACATGCCAGGGCATCGCTTGAGTACTTGGGATCGCAACCCATACTTTAATAGGACCAAGCCAACTCGAACAGTACTTTAACTCCTAAAACAGAATAAAATACGGGTCAGCATTTAAAATTCTTCTTGTATGAATAAAATCAATCTATCTCTTACAAGATACAGAACGGTAAAAACAAAAGATGTGGATGTGTGAATGTTATTTTATCCAAAATGAAAACTTATGACCTGCAAGTCAACATTTCACAGTTTGTAACCTACACTTGGATTACTGTATAAAGTGAACCATGGGCAGAGAAACTGCTCTTTGTAGCAATCACAGAGAAAATTCTTCCTGCTGTTTTCTGTCTGTTACTTTTCCATCTATTCTTGTCTGACCTATCTGCCCAGTTTTACTAACTGATCCTTACTTCAACTTTTTCTTTTTTGCACAATCCTCTAAGCAAGCCCTAAAGCTGCGACAACCTTGTTTCTAGTTGCGCACAAATATGACGGGAGAAGCATCCTGAATTACAGCTTACCTTCACAAAAGAACGTATCCCAAACTCTGAGGACAGAGGACCGCGGTAATGTGCGGGAAAATAGACACATAAACCACTCTGTCATGTAGAGGACTGGCTCCACCTTGTGCTTTTTCTGCAAAAGTGAATGACTTTGTCAGCAGAACTGCTTCATGAGTTCAACATAAATTTTGCAACAAATATTGTACTATCTAATCTGATATCAGTAACTAAAAGTCAGAATAAGAATTTCTTTCAGTTCTAAGAGATGCAGGACTAAACACAAATAGTAGACATGAAACATAACACTTCAAGTAGTCCCATATTTGTAAGACAATGCTACAAAATAGTTCAGTCAATGTCAAAATATCTATGAAGTAAAAAATACTCCATAAAACAACTACAATTTACCACTTACTAAATGTTTATAAGCTGAAGGTGAGGTTTTCTTCAGTACTTTGTACAAAATATCTCCATCAACTTGAATGGCTTCCTGCAAAAATAATCCAACTCAAAATTAACATCAAATCTCTCATAAAAAAATCATCTTAACAAGGAAATAAGTTATGCCTTTTTATCTTTAACAGAACTTATAAACAAGATTGACAATAATGCAGATTCTTAAGGAGTCTTACCAATCCATGAGCATAGTAACCAGGGACATATTTATCGCAGATTGCTTTTAAGCACCAAAACGCTGGCTCGGCAGGCATTTGCATGAGAAGGACGGCTGCAAGAGGAGCGTGTGCCTGGCAGTACTCATCGGGAGACACCTGCACATGAACTTTCAAGACGCGAAACAAATCTTTTTGTCTGGAAAACAAAGGACAGAATTCAAGTAAAATCACATTCACAGAACACCAGGCACCAAGATTTCATGATAACTTTTATACTGGATACCAATTAGGATAAGGATAATTGCTGATAAAGCCAAAAGACTTAAAAATCAAACAAGGTGGTCACTTTCAACACTTTTTGTTGAAATGATCAATGTTGCTACACACTTATGCAGTACCTACACAATTGATAGGCCTTATTTTCACTTCAATCACCTTTATACATCTGGTTGGTTGATTATGAGGCCTTGTCCCAGCACATTACCTTGCCAAAGGGAACCCAGTAAGAATGCTAAGCTATTAAACAGAATAAAAGGTCTGGTGTGGAATAAAGGTCTGGTGTGGAACAAAAGTCCTGGTGTGGAGCAAAAGGCCTGGTGTGGAATTAAAGGTCTGGTGTGGAATAAAAGGCCTGGTGTGGAATAAAAGGCCTGGTGTGGAATTAAAGGTCTGGTGTGGAATAAAAGGCCTGGTGTGGAATAAAAGGCCTGGTGTGGAATTAAAGGTCTGGTGTGGAATAAAAGGCCTGGTGTCGAATAAAAGGCCTGGTGTGCGCCTCTGGAATTTTTCACCCAAAACGGACAATTTATATAGCTGTGCCATACAGTGTTTAAAGTAATTTTTAATGTGGAAATTATTATACAAAACTGAGAAAAGACCAAAATCATAACGATGGACTAAATAAAAATCCGAATTTTCTCAGACAAGCGCTTCAAGGTATTTTTTCTACTTATTTGTCATTTTCACAAATTTTATTTTAAAAGAGATCTTTCACATTCACAATGGATTTCTGATCCCATTTTCCTGCCGAGAGCAACCAGATATGTTGAACAGCAGCACCAATATGCAGGAAATGTGCCTCTCTGTCGAACCTCTCAGTTCCAGACACTGGCGGATCCAGAAAAATTTCAAGGGGGGCACCAATTTTCATATTATACATATATATATATACACACACACACATATATATATATATATATATATACACATACACACACATAAATACATACATACATACATATATATATTGTATACATATATATGTATATATTTCTTTAATCGATTTTTATTTTTTTCCCATTTTTATATTTATGTTATTATTACCTAACTCTTCAATATTATTATTTTAAAATTATATTTCATGGGGGGCACGCGCCCAGGTGCCCTCCCCCGATCCGCTAGTGTATACGTGTGTGTGTGTGTGTGTGTGGTTGAAGAGTGTGTGTGTGTGTGTGTGTGTGTGTGGTTGAAGAGTGGCCTCAAGGTCTTCGGGCAGTCCCTGGGGACTGCATAAGACTTCCCCTCTTCTGAAATATTACATATATATATACATACATACATACATATATATATATATATATATATATATATATATTATATATACATATATATAATTTGAGAGAGGGGGGTGAAGAATTATTGCAATTATTACCACACACTGGGCATGACCAACTTTCCAGGGAATCAGCAAGAATTCCCGAAGACTGAAGCAGCTCCCGTGGAGCCCAAAATGACTCCAGAGTCCCAGCAGAATCCAGACACAACTTGTGTCAGTTTTGAAAACTAATGATCAGGCGGAGACAGATGATCTGTACCAAACGAAGATGCTTCTAAGTTTGCTTTCATTTGTGTTTGAACAGTGCTTTGGCTCCGGGGTTAAATACCCCCGCGAGAATATCTTTTATATAAGTCTTGTTGTGCTAATCACGGAAGTATTTATACTTCGTGGAATTTGCATGGAACTGGTTCAATTCTTTATTTATTTCATGGCTTTGGACAACTCTGACTGTCCGAAGGAGTCTGGAGTTCAAGACGGCAATAATTCTCATATTGAAGACGACGACAATTCTGACTGTGAAGAAGACCATTGTTCAGACAGTGAAGAAGAGAGTTCCGATAATGAAGAAGACGAAGAATTAACTAAGGAAAACGAAAACGTTTTAAGGCTTGAAAGAGAGATGTTACAGAAGAATCAGCTGATAACCGAATTAAAAAAGACGGTAGACGGTCTCACGCAAGGAGGAATGAAGCTGGAACAAAACATAAAAGACCTGGAACGCCTCAATCAACACAAGGAAAGAAAAATCTATTCAGTGTCGGCAGAAATGCAAAAACTGAAAAAAAGAAATGACGGAAAAGCTGAAAGACACAGAACTCCAAATAAAGGAGAACGAGGACAAAGACCAGAAGTTAATGAAAATGAAAATAATTAATAATTTCCCATATTTTGGTAATCATAGAATCAACTAAAAACGATTATTAAATAAAATTATCTAAAAATGAAAAAAATCCCGTAGGGTGGGTCTGCCCAGACCCAACTTGCACCAGATAGGGTTAAGAGACTGGCCTGTCTTGGAGGCCTTTGGGCCTCATCCTTGAAGTTCTTGGGCCCTCTCCAGGCCTGCTTCCCCAGCCTGGCAGGATACCTGCCTTCCTCCGAGGAAGCAGCCTCTGGGTCGGACCCTTCCCTTCAAGGCTGCCCTCAAGAGACTGGCCAGCCTTGGAGGACTTTGGGTCTCATCCTTGAAGTTCTTGGGCCCTCTCCAGGCCTGCTTCCCCAGCCTGGCAGGATATCTGCCTTCCTCCGAGGAAGCAGCCTCTGGGTCAGACCCTTCCCTTCAAGGCTGCCCTTAAGAGACTGGCCATCCTTGGAGGACTTTGGGCCTCATCCTTGAAGTTCTTGGGCCCTCTCCAGGCCTGCTTCCCCAGCCTGGCAGGATACCTGCCTTCCTCCGAGGAAGCAGCCTCTGGGTCGGACCCATCCCTCCAAGGCTGCCCACCCATCCCTTCAAGGCTGCCCTCAAGAGACTGGCCAGCCTTGGAGGACTTTGGGTCTCATCCTTGAAGTTCTTGGTCCCTCTCCAGGCCCGCTTCCCCAGCTTGGCAGGATACCTGCCTTCCTCCGAGGAAGCAACCTCTGGGTCAGACCCTTCCCTTCAAGGCTGTCCTTAAGAGACTGGCCAGCCTAGGAGGACTTTGGGCCTCATCCTTGAAGTTCTTGGACCCTCTCCAGGCCTGCTTCCCCAGCCTGGCAGGATACCTGCCTTCCTCCGAGGAAGCAGCCTCTGGGTCGGACCCTTCCCTTCAAGGCTGCCCTCAAGAGACTGGCCATCCTTGGGGGACTTTGGGTCTCATCCTTGAAGTTCTTGGGCCCTCTCCAGGCCTGCTTCCCCAGCCTGGCAGGATACCTGCCTTCCTCTGAGGAAGCAGCCTCTGGGTCAGACCCTTCCCTTCAAGGCTGCCCTTAAGAGACTGGCCATCCTTGGAGGACTTTGGTCCTCATCCTTGAAGTTCTTGGGCCCTCTCCAGGCCTGCTTCCCCAGCCTGGCAGGATACCTGCCTTCCTCCGAGGAAGCAGCCTCTGGGTCGGACCCTTCCCTTCAAGGCTGCCCTCAAGAGAATGGCCATCCTTGGAGGACTTTGGGTCTCATCCTTGAAGTTCTTGGGTCCTCTCTAGGCCCGCTTCCCCAGCCTGGCAGGATACCTGCCTTCCTCCGAGGAAGCAGCCTCTGGGTCAGACCCTTCCCTTCAAGGCTGCCCTTAAGAGGCTGGCCATCCTTGGAGGACTTTGGGCCTCATCCTTGAAGTTCTTGGGCCCTCTCCAGGCCTGCTTCCCCAGCCTGGCAGGATACCTGCCTTCTTCCGAGGAAGCAGCCTCTGGGTCGGACCCTTCCCTTCAAGGCTGCCCTCAAGAGACTAGCCATCCTTGGAGGACTTTGGGCCTCATCCTTGAAGTTCTTGGGCCCTCTCCAGGCCTGCTTCCCCAGCCTGGCAGGATACCTGCCTTCCTCC
>JANJGK010000016.1:1581739-1609239 GCA_039081455.1 Macrobrachium rosenbergii
GAAATCATTCAAAATTATGTAAAACTTATATTGACAGCAAGGATTTTTCCATCCTAGGCCGAGTGCAGAACAACAACGACTTAACCATCCTAGAATCCATAATTATCAGGAAGACTGTGCCGTCGTTAAATACTCAATCGTCCTCAGTGAAATTGTTTATAGCCTAGTTTGGGCAACTGGTTTTCCTCACTCTGTTTGTACTTATTTATGTTAGTCTTGTTCTTTCTTTCATATAGGTAGGTTGTTTTAAGATTTTAGTGAACTCCTTTTACTCATTATTGACTTGTCTTGGAATGAGGTGTTTTGTTTTAAATATTTTTACTACATAAAGAGCTGTTGCCATTGCATTAATTTGTTATTGATGTTCGCAAATTATATTATATTTTATAGCCTTGAAAATGCGACTTGGAATTCGTCGCGAAACGTCGGCATTGAAAATAAACTGTAGATGATGATGCCTTTCCCTACTGCTTCCTTCGTGATGTATATATATATATATATATATATATATATATATATATATATATATATATATATATATATATATATATAATATTACTAAAAGGACCTCATTCAAACTGCATGGTATCTATAGATACCATCCAGTTTGAATGAGGTCCTTTTAGTAATTTAGTTAATGCACAGAACAATTGTGTATGTGATAAAGTTAATATATACGTATGTATACATATATGTGTGTGTTAGTGTGTGTATTAACAGGTAGTTAGACACAGAGATAGATGCATAGATAGAAAGATATATATATATATATATATATATATATATATATATATATATATATATATATATATATATATATATATATATATATATATATATATATATATATATATATATATATATATATATACACACACATATACATATAAATACATATATATATATATATATATATATATATATATATATATATATATATATATATATATATATATATATACATATATATACATATATATACATATATACATATATGCATATATATAGTAGGGAGTACGGATAGGAAGAACAGTCAGCTCATCATTGATATATTTATTAATAGGTGCGCTTCGGGATCACCCATATCCCATCTTTTCTGGCTAAAAAGATACAAAAACACTAATTAAAACTGACAACAGAGCTTACAAAATTAAAATGCTTTAAAGATTGAAAAATGACAATGACAAAACAAGAAATAGATTACCTTCAGTAGTAAAGTCCAGAGGATGAAAACTGAATAAGAGTAAACAAGGTTAGCAAGTAAACAAGAAAGGCGGGGGGGGGGAGGGTTACTATAGTACGACCGTTTTAGGAAGAGACTTTGCCCCTCTTAAACTGACCATTAACCTTCTGACTTCAAGCTCTCATTGCTTGCGCCTGTTATCAAGCACGTGTACTATAATAGAAAGTTCTGAATGAAGTTTTGTTGTCCCACTTAAATTTTAGATAAAAAAAAAAATTCAATATATGAAAATGATAGATGCAAGAAATTTGGAAACCTAGATGTGCTTTCATTTTCAGTTTTGTTTATCTGGATGCTGTACTGAGCAATGTTCTTGAGTTACGTCATCTACTATAGTTTTTTATTACTGTTCCTTTGCTGTTATCGAAGTCATATAATTGTGATATAGTTTTGAGCTTTTGAATTGTTTTCTTTCGTGTATGCCGTGATCCGTCTTTACCTCCTTGCTGTATCAAGGTTGAATTTTCACTGTGCACCTATAAAATAGCTCATAATAAATATTCTTTAAATATTGTTACACCCATATATATATATATATATATATATATATATATATATATATATATATATATATATATATATATATATATATATATATATATATATTGGGTGTAACAATATTTAAAGAATGTTTATTATGAGCTATTTTATAGCTGTACAGTGAAAATTCAACCTTGACACAGCAAGGAGGTAAAGACGGATTACGGCATGCACGAAAGAAAGCAATTCAAAAGCTCAAAACTATATCACAATTATATATATATATATATATATATATATATATATATATATATATATTACACATTTATACAGTATTAGATTTACCTGTGCTTTTAAAGCACTGTCATATGATACTCATCACTGCTGTGGCATTTCTGTTATATGTAGATTTTTAAAGATATTTCTGCCACTTTCTGTCGAAAAACAGATCTATATTTCAATTTATTTAAATTTCAGTGTTCAACAGGATATCACACAACAAGGGAAAGCAATAAATTTATTTACAATCGAAGTATGAGGAGACATTACTTATGAAGAATCCTCGTCAGAGGATGCTACATCGATAACAAAAGAATCTATATATTTATCAATGCAAACATCTCTTGAAGCGTCATCTCTTTTTATATCTTCGGCATGTCTCACATCATTAGCCCAGTTGTCAGAAGATATGGATTCAATTGCTTCTTTGACCAAAGGAAGCAGGTCTGATTTTTTAAAATGATTCTTCTTTGCCACGTATGATTTCACCTGCGCCCATATCAGTTCTGTTGCATTATACTGGCAGTGATATGGAGGCAGCCTAACCACTATGTCCATGATCTCTTGCCAGTCTGTCAATCACGTAATCATTTTCTTTACATGAATGTCTTTGCAACTTTACTAATTTTTTATTAGCCAGTCTTTAACTTCATCCTTTTTGGCAGACATTGTCGGAGGTTTATTAATTCGAACTGAATGATAAGAAGCGTTATCCAACACTATGATGGCAGATGGCCCTATAATGGGAAGAAGCTGGGTTTTAAACCATTTTTCAAACACTGCAGAATTCATCTGAATTTCTAGATTGCGTATCCCTTATCAGCTGGGTGCTTGATCATTGATAAAAATATTACCCAGAAATGTGGTTAATATTGCAACCAATATTGTGATTGTGTCTACTTACTCTCCAATGTTATTGATGTACAATTAGAAGGAATAAATCATAGGTAAAAATTTTTATTCTGTCACGTCTCTCTCTCTCTCTCTCTCTCTCTCTCTCTCTCTCTCTCTCTCTCTCTCTCTCTCTCTCTCTCTCTCTCTCATTTTTTTTTTTTTGCCCAGCTAGTGGAATAGTAAGCGGAACCATAAAGATGATGAACATTCTTTATGATTAGTTTTCTGACGAATATACAAATAATTTTTAACTATAATACACAACTGTGATGTAGCTGTCCTTTACGGATTCAAACAGAATTAGAGAAAATGACAAAAAAAAAAAAAGAAGACTGTCATCCTCAATCAGTGCAGTGCTTATACCTCTGGCAACACTAAACCCCGATATATAGTACTTATCCTATGTTTATTTATTTGTGTTGTTACATTAATTGCATAATATCTATATCACGGATCGCTACTATCACAATATTATCATATAAATAAAACAGGTTAATTTGCAGCAAAACAACAAATACAAACGCTATTACAATGATTGTTTACGATTTCGTGCGTCTGGTAGCATGCTACGGGTGACTACCGTCTGAAAACCCTCCGGATTGTGGTAAGTGTGAGGTCTCATCTCGGCCGTAATCAAAGGGTTAAGTCCCTACTGCTACGTATCCTTGCTATGAACGGGCGTTAAATTTTGAATTTCCTACGCGAACTCGGTCAAGACAATGTCTTCTCCCGGCTTGGTCAGAATGATATTCTACAAATAAATGCATAGAGGGTGATCAGCATAATATTTATAAAAACATATATATAAATATATATATATGTGTGTGTATGTGTGTATAAAGTAAATATTATATATAGTATATATATATATATATATATATATATATATATATATATATATATATATATATATATATATATATATATATATATATATATATATATATATATATATATATATTAGGAACAAATCAGGAAACCACACCTCCTGAGATGGGATTCGAACATACTGTACATACAGTAGGTTTGGGTAAGGTTAACTACACCATTCTGCCGCAGAGAGATGTATATCCCTCAGGTTATATGTATATATGTGATATATATGTGCCTGTGTGTGTGTATATATATATATATATATATATATATATATATATATATATATATATATATATATATATATATATATATATATATATATATATATATATATATTTCTGACTAAAAATCGGGACCGAATTCCGGTCCTTTCAAGTGAGAGTGTTGGGAGTAAGTGATTCCTCCAGACAGTCATAAAAGAAGTTTGAACCTATTATAAGTACTGTACACTCTGAAGCCACAATCTCCGACCCACTTGGGTCAAGCTCCGAGTTAATGAGCGGGGCCTTTCCGGACGGCAGGCAACGCCAACTATCAAGGACAGAGACACACTCGTACTCGTTTTGAACTCTTCTGGATTTTGCTTTGGGTGTTTTTTTTTTATTTTGTTTTTTTTAATGATTTTGCTGTATATAATGCAAAGCAGTCATGGTATGATTATATAGACAACACTGTTTTGAATTCTACAACCTGTATAATAATCGAAACGAAGAAAAAATGCCGAAACTGCCGGGTTGCAGTTAGGAAAGGGGGGGGGGGGGGGGCAAGGGAAGGGTAAAATCTGCGTGCGTGTCTCTCTCTCTCTCTCTCTCTCTCTCTCTCTCTCTCTCTCTCTCTCTCTCTCTCTCTCTTTCATATCATCATTATCATCATCATCTGTCTCTAAATGACCACAAAAATGCATAACACTCATAAAATATAAGGGAAGAGGGAGAGAGAGAGAGGCAGGCAGAATGGCTTGTCGACAAAGCACACTACCTTTTCAGCAGACGTTTAAACCAAGACAAGATAGGCAGGTCCTGTTCCTACTCATTACGTTAGCTTGGTCGGTGCTGTGATTCGTCCACTTGTGTGACGCTGCTTCAGATTGCCATTTCCACACACACACACACACACACATACACAACACACAGATTCTACCCTTCCCTCCTCCCCCCTCTTTCCTAACCGCAACCCGGCAGTTTCGGCATTTGTTTTCTTCGTTTCGATATTATATAGGTTGTAGAATTCAACACAGTGTTGTCTGTGTAATCATACCATGACTGCTTTGCATTATATGCAGCAAAATCATAAAAAAAAAAAACACCCAAAACAAAATCCGGACGTGTTCAAAAGGTGTTCGAGTGTTTTTCAATCCGTGATAATTGGCGTTGCCTGCCGTCCAGAAAGACCCCGCTCTTAAACTCGGAGTACGACCTAGGTGGGTCGGAGATTGTGGTTTCCGAGTGTACAACATGCCTGAGGTTTTCCCGGGGCAGGCGCCTACCACCTAACATACCTACGAGTTATACCCAACTTCCCGACCCAGCAGCGAACGAATTGCTAACATTTCATTCGATTTACGTCTGTGAAACACGTTTTCATGTGTTCATCATAATATATATATATATATATATATATATATATATATATATATATATATATATATATATATATATATATATATATATATATGTATATATGTATATATGTATATATATATATATATATATATATATATATATATATATATATATATATATATATATATATATATATGTGTGTGTGTGTGTGTGTGTGTGTGTGTGTGTGTGTGTGTGTGTGTGTGTGTGTGTGTGTGCGTGCGCGCGCGCGCACGTGCAAGCATATGTGTGTGTTTTTGTGTGTGTGTTATGGTTGTCAAATATTTGAGGGTGAGAAAATGGAAACTAAAACTTTTATCGTTAATAGTGTATGGTGTACGTTCCCGAAATGAAATCTCAGATTTCAACATAAAAGGTTACTTCTCGTGTTAATATCTTTATGTCGTCTAAAATAAAAGAATTTTTAAAGGAAAAAATAGAACGTTTGAATTTTCACATATCAATCGAAGCCGTTCCATATAAGATCATAAAAAAGACAAAAACAAAATTGCGCACAAACCACGCTGTCACTGAAATACATCAGTCAGGTATGGGCTACTTGATCCTAGGCTTGGCGGCAAGAAGCTAAAATATGTCGGGCAATGTGCTCGTGTGACGCCGCCTAACAAACTGTCACGTTAAATTTCTCCGAAAAACTGGAGCGAACCTGGAGCGCCTCTCATAAGGACCTGGGAACTGACACTTAAATAAATTGTTGAATGATAAAATAGCCGAAGAGGGAGCGGGGACCGACGATCGGAAATAAATCGACGGATATAATTTTGACGGGTGGAAGAAATTGATGGGCGTCCAGAAACCCAGGGGGGGCGGGGGCCGGGCGGCGGCGGATATTGAAGTATTTTAGAAACAGTAGCAGCAAGTGTGGAACGAAAAATGAAATAGTCTAACATGTTCTTTCCTGTAGTGTAAAAGCTTTGAGAATAAGGGAAATAACATTAACAACTTTCATTAGAAAATTAAAGATAATTCATGAAAGAAGAGGTTTCATCTAGTCTTGATTATCCATATTGTTATCATTGCTGTCATTGTTTCTATCAACTCTTTAAGAGTTATCAAACCGTACACGTAGTGTTCTGTTCCTTCCAGTTTTGCAAATGTGCACATGCCTAATAATTATGAATAACTAAGGCTCCATCCGAGTGGTGAGTTAGATCTCAAATAATAAACTTTACCATTTCATACTTCTACAACGATTCGGTTTTAGCCACTCCGAGGGAAATCTTTGTCCTGACCATAATTGCGGCAATTTCCCAACATCAACAGAAGTTAGCTTCGGGTAGAATATCTTCCGAAATAATTTTAGTTTAATCATGATTTTATTTTGCGATTTTAAAGCATGGCCTTCTAAATATTTCCGTATTTTTAGTGTAATTTGCTAATTTTTATTTATTTTTGTTTTAATCATGTATCAAAGTAAACTTACTTAATATATATTTTACTACGTACTTAATTTCAGTAAGATCTGATGATGGGAAGATTTCATAGAAGCCGAGAAATTATATTGTTCATCAGTATTCTGATTCTTATAGGACGATAAGCACAAAAATACACATGTTTATGAATGTATATATACAGCATATTCTTCTTCTTCTTTTAACGTGCTTTTTTTCCCATTTTTGTATGGGGTAAGCACGATGCCTTCTTTTGAAGGACTTTTGATTTGGCTTTGGGGTAGACCGTAGTCTCGATCGGCTGCCCTGCCTGACATCGCTTAGACCCCGGGAGCGTATGTTACATGTATCATACCCGACCCATATATATATATATATATATATATATATATATATATATATATATATATATATATATATATATATATATATATATATATATATATATATATATATATACATATACATATACATATATATATATATATATATATATATATATATATATATATATATATATATATATATATATATATATACTGTATATATATATATACACATATATGTATAACTGAATCACGAAAATATGGAACGTGATGAATATATAAATAAAGATAAAATCCACGGAGGAAACGGAAACACTGGAGTGCTGTGAGGCCTTTCGACACTATGTCCTTTACTTAGCAGACTGAAGAAATATAAAAGTAAGTTTACAAAGAAAGCTCATATACAGTAAATGACAGATGGAGATTATAAAGGAAACATATGTACCTGGAATCCAAAACAATTGAAAAATTAGTAAACTGCCAAAACAGGGTTAAGTATTTAAGAGGTTTTACAAAGGATTAGGATCAACTGTTCAGAAGCAGGGACAGGACAATTAAAAGATTATACAGGGTCGTTACTGACCACCTAAAAAAAATTGTTTTTTAGCACAACAAAATAATTTTTGCAAGATAAACATTTTTACAATTAAAAATTATATTAAACATACGGATACATAGAAATTATATATCAAGTAACTAGCTTCTAATTAAGTCAGTGATTTTATCTTTTAGGTCATTCTTGAACATTTTTCTAACACAGGGTTAAGATTAAAATTACAACTAGAAGTAAGCTGGATAATAGCGGACTCCGATAGATTTCTTAAAGAGAAATCTTTCGATCTGGCAATCACTGAACTTTCAGTCAAATTTATTCTGTGAGAGTTTTCACTTAAATGAATGAATATAGCATTGGATGCTTGTCCAGTTTTGACTGAATACTTATGTTTTGCTTAATACGTGCATGTAAATCTTTGCTAGATTGGCCAATATAAAAAGAGGGGCAGTCCAGACATGGAATTTTATATATTATGTTGTTGTTTTCTTTAGGGCTCTTTTTATTAACATTCTTTTGAGTGTGTTATTATAAGAAAAAAACGAGTTTTACATTAACAGGTTTTAACGATGATTTTATGTTTTCAAAACCACTAAAATAAGGCAAGCTAAGAATATTCTTAGGGGTTTCTTTCTTCATGTCACTTTTGCTATAAAACTTTTTGTGGACTTTGTTATAACAAATACATAGTATATGTGAAGGATAACATAAATCTGTCCCTATTTTTCTTATGTATCCAATTTCTTGATCCAAATACTAGGGACTGACAATGCGCAAGGCTCGTAAAAACATAGAGGAAAAAAATGATATGTTGATGTTAAGGTGACACATATATATGTATATATATATATATATATATATATATATATATATATATATATATATATATATATATATATATATATATATATGTGTGTGTGTGTGTGTGTGTGTGTGCGTGTGTGTGTGTGTGTGTAGGTATATATGTATATGTATGTATATATATATATATATATATATATATATATATATATATATATATATATATATATATATATATATATATATATAAGTGAATGTTTGTATATAAGTTTGGCTTCTATAGAAATCCAAACCGCTTGACAGACCCAGATAAAATTTTACACATGGCCTATATGTCACCATAGAAAGGTTTTTAACTCAAAATCAAACTCGTGCCCCATGACAGAAATACAAACACATATAATACAAATGATATTTTTGTTTTTACGTCTCCTTTTCCTTCAGTTTTCAGGGTTTATTCTCATTTGTCACCTGACACTCCACCTTTTGTTTTGGCGCTGCCAGAATTATGATTAACCTACAACAATGAATCCCCAATAACATTAATTTTTGGGCAGAATTTACGTGAATTTTTGTCATTATTTATGATAGTAATTAGTATAATTGTTTATTACCTTGATAAATTCTACATTCAAAACTTAATTCGATCATTTCTTTCCGTAGTAAGGGAAGCCAAGTGCGTACATGCGGTTGATGGTTGGAATTAATTATCATGCAAATTGGCAAAAAACTTCATTGCATACAGAAGATAAGTTTCTTTTCACGTTGCTTGGTATTGACTGCCAGGAAGATAATGACTGAAAATTCTAGACTGAAATTTGATCATTACATTTAAAAATCTTTTACAAAACGCACTTGGAAGATAAATGTATTAGATGCAGATAGGGATTTAAGAAATGGCAACTACTGCACTTCAAGTAACTCGAAGTGCTCACAGCTTACACAACAAATCAATCCATACCTTATGCTGTTGTAATCATGCATAATAAGGAATAGTATTCCCATCAATTAGGAAAATAAAATTATTCTTTATGATTATATATTAGAATGATGTATATTCATCACTATCTTTTATCAATGTGTATTTATTCAAAACAATAAATACCGATTGCCTAATTTTCCTCCAAGAAGGGAAACATTTTGTTTGATTCATGATTATGTTATTGTAAGAACTGACCAAGTTTACAGATGCCATACGTGCAAATTTATACACAATTCTACGTTAAGGAATATGATGTCATTGTAAAGATAAGAGTTGTAGTTTATTATGTTATGTTAAAAACATCCCTAAAACCAAGATAAAAAAATATGTATCATGAGTCGAAGTTAGCCGTATATCAAAGTGTTTTGCCACTTTTTTTTTAATGTGATGAGGTGGTGGAAGACTAACTCTTGCAGCAATTTACTTAATAATGGGAAAGAATGAAAAGGGCGTAGAAGAGCATAGGCTAAATATTTCTTATTAAAAAAAAGATGTTTATTCTCATAAAATATTAATGAATTAATTTAAATTAGAATTGAAGGGTTGGTTCATTTTTTTATGAACTGGACAGTGAAGTTTACTTTCATTATAGTAACAAATATCGTAAAAGGATATCATTGTCCTAGGCCTACACCAACTTGTCAATATCACATGGAAATATTGTTTTGGATATTTTCATTGTATGATTTGGACTTATAACAGCCTACAAATAACGTTGAAGGGTCTAACAGTAAAATGAATAAGCCTATACGTAATCTACGCATATTCTGATCAGTGTGTCTGAAATGCTTTCAAGATGAAATATACCACCAAACTGTCACGAAATTGGTGCAAACCTGTCCACACATGCAATACCTGTCAGCTGGTCAGAAAATATTTAGGTAATACCATTAGTTCATCCATTCCGGCAACCGGAACTGACAGCACACAGCCCTACTGTGATGGTGGACGCCTTTGCCAGCGTGCCACTTCCAACCACCAACTCCTATCTCCTGTCTAATGTAGAACCAATCACCCCAGGCCTGACTGATAAAAAATGCCGGACATTGTGCAACTGCTGAAACAACATCAACTAACAATGTAGAATCAGTTGGCATGAAATGTTGTCACAAAGCACACAATCATCGTGCACAAAAACACCACTCGCATCGCCCAAGGCTACTACCGGGTCAATCTGCAGTGAGCACAAAAGGATCCAATAAGTCCAGCTGCAACTTGACCTGGGCTTGATAGAAGAGAGATGCAGGCAGTGGTCCTCCCTAGTCTTCCTAGTACTAGAGTGGAGATTGATTGTGCACCAATTTTTTTTTACAAGCTGAATGAGATTACCAAACTAGAGCCCTACCCTCTGCCAGAGATTGAAGTATGCCTGGACATCTTAGGCAGTGCCCCGTTCCTCAGCAAGATTGATTTGGAACAGGGGTACTGGCAGATGCCACTGTCAGAGGAGTCATGCCCCCTGACAGCATTCATCATGCCCATTGGCACGTACCAGTGTAAGGTTACGTCGTTCGGCCTCAAGAACGCCCCAAGCTGCTTTCAGAGCCTCATAAACAAGGTCCTGGCAAGAATAAGGAATTGCCTTGAGTACTTTGATGATATCATAATTATGGTAATTCTTGGGAAGAACACCTGAGCATTCTTAAGGAAGTGTTAGCCACCCTACAACAAGTGAAGTTGGTCATCAACCTGAAGAAGTGCCAGTTTGGCGTATCTGAGATTACCTACTCCGTCATTGGGTTGGCAGTGGCAAACTGATGCCAAAGGATGCCAATGTCAGGACCATCCCAAGATGAAGAAAGACTTGCAGCAATTTTTGGGAAGGGTGCAGTACTTCAGGAGGCTCATCCCAAATTTTGCTGGTGCAGTTGCGCCAATCACAAACCTCTTCAGGGGAAACCAAACCTTCCAATGTATGCCCGAGTGCCAGAAGGCAGACAACCATCTAAAAGCCGTACTCACTAACCAACCTGTTCTTCACACTCTGAACTACGAGCAATCGTTCAACCTGACAGTTGACACTAGCGATCTAGGAACTGGTTCTGTTGTGTTCTAGGAAGAGGATGGCATTCGGCACCCAATTGCCTATTATTCCAAAAAGCTAAGCTCAGCCCAGACCAGAAAAAGCATGATCGAGAAAGAGCTCCTCGGCATGATCCTCACTATGAAGCATTTTGAATCTTACCATGCAGATCATAAATTTCTCTTGACCATCCTCAAGTATCTCACTACATTCAGAAATCAGAATAAGCGCCTAGTGCGTTGGTACCTAGATATGAGGGACTATAACTGAAAAATAGAGCTTATCGGGGGCACCGACAATAAGATTGCTGATGTTCTATCCAGACATTAAGTGACAACCCCAGAGCCATGGAGTAGTTGGCCTACTTCCAGAGAGCAGTGCCCAGGACTCCCATTCCTGAACGTAAACCCTGAGATTACTTCCTTCCTTGATTTTACCTTTTCTTTGATACCTGACAAAATCACAGTCACGTACATTGTTGAGCCTTCAGCTCCCAGGCACTCATGTCATGTGGCACAGTGCCAGTTGTGTTGAGTACCGTGGCACCCCCTAATGTAAGCCCATGCAGTACTCACAAATTGATACCTCCTCAAGGCAAAACTAACAGCATGAATTTGCAACCTTGATGTAATTGAACTGACAAAATAATGAATAAATTTTGTTAACCAACTAACCTTAATTTAAACTGTATGATTAAGTCTCACCACATGATTGAATATTTGATGACTGATCGAGTCATTACCAATGGCACTTAACATGAGATGTAAAATCATAAAGATGTTAGAATTAAATATTTTGCAACTGCTCCCTCTGTAACTGACTGATGATCATAAGACTTTATTGAAAGTAGTCAACCCCTTCTGCATTTAACGTAATTCCATTACCATTAATACCAACACAAAAATGAGTAAACTTGATTTAAATGAAAAAGACATCTGAGAAGAATAGAGTAAGATGAGGAGTAATTTGATGCAAGTGACTTGCTGAGGCAGACATGCTCACCCAATTAAAGGCGTGACATGTCTACTTATTGGGGAAGTTATACTACACGATTATGCAGATGGCATGATTGCACCTGCATATCTCATACAAAGCCAGCATACTCGCCTCAAATTAGAATAAAACAAACAACCAAAGAGCACAGATCATTTGTTTGTCAGGTAAAGTAGGTCCTCCAGATTTGGAGTTCCCCTATTCCTCGTATAATAACCCCCCCTCCCCTTGGATCTTAATCCCCTTTTTCTTGGAAATGGTGATTCTCGCTCTCTCTTCCTCTCTCACAGGACCCTGGTATTGGGATTAGCAGATTAACGGCCACCTGTGCATCCAGAGACACCACTAGCAAGGAGAAAGTTGATGCGAGGACTGACTAAAACTTCCAGGGCTTGGCACCAGAAATTAAGGTGCGATGCCACATCGTTACCAGGTGGCTCCAACTCCCATCATGCATCTGTGACCCATGGGTCAGACCCCATAAAAGGGAGCCACTGACTGCGCCAGAGACCGACTAGAGATTCCGAGAGAACCGGACAAGAGGCAGACAGCCTCCCTACTTCGCCATCCCTTTACCTCTTGACCTAGCACTTGCCAGTCGTAGCTTTGTCTCCCCCCCCCCCCCTTCCGCTAAGTGCCATAGTTCATCATCAGTAGCCCACCGACACGTCCTTGAGGACAAGGTAATGTGAGACGTTGAGATTGCAGGTCACGTTTCCTTCTTCTATTATTAATTTTCAGCATATCTTCCTTTTCCATACCTGGAGTGTTATTAGTGACCTGTTTGTTGCTTATTATTTTGCATTGATGAAGTGTTATTATTGTGCTTTTATTTGAGTTTATTTTGTGAATATTTATGGGAGAGGAATCCCCAGTCTTCAGCAGAAACTCCTCAGTGCCAAGATCCATTCATCAGGTAACCTCTCGACAGTATCATTGCAGATCAACCCTGATGCTGTGAACCAATTCTGCCTCGATTGTATGCTCTCATCGTGCCAGCTAAGACGGGCGCGTTCTTGTAAAATCTTCCCGTATCGAGTGGCAGGAAGGCCCTCTCACCCATAAATGTAATACGCGTATCCGTCAGTCCCCATTCAGTGGTTCAGACTCACGCTCTGCTTGTGTTTAGTTCCCTTTTGAAGTAATTGTTATCAAGTGTTTTCTCAAATATCACCCATTGCTGTAATATATCAGGACCTAGCGGCCCTTCACAATCATGTGTTAATTGTAAATACATTCTTGTCATTATCTTGAGATTTTCTCTTATAATTACCTGAATAATTGGTTGACTGAATGATATTGCTGTGTGTGAAAGCATGGTCAAATGCGACCTTCACCTCTCCTTGTTCCAATGAACTCGAGACCCCGCGTTCACACGTAGCGATATAAATGTTAATAGTAGTTGCAATAAAAGATTTATAATTCTTTTTTGAACCCTAATGATGGTTATATATGTAATAAAACATTATATTCCAAAATGCTTATATATCTCACCTTAAAAGAATGGTTTTTACAAATAAAATTTTCAACAACTTCTTCAGGTTAAACTTTCACTCTTCTCTCTTCCACAGTAATGCTCTTTTATGTTGTTATGGTATTCGTGATTGAACTTAAATGACCGTTATTTGTGATATAAAGTATATGTTGTGCGTTATGGTATACCATCATATTGACGATAAAATAGGCAAACTGTTAAGGCATAAAGATCAAAATTAATTATACATTGTGATGATCTCTGGATTGTCGGAACAGGGAAAAAGGTAATGAGTAATTAAAAAGACGTGTCTCCAGTGTCTTCATTCTTTCACAGCGAATAACTTAATGATTATCACTGCCATCTTCAGTTGTAGTTCTCATCCCAGCAATATGTTTGCTTCCGTCTCATTACATTCTACAAATAAAATGTTATCGCAATAGTCACCAACAATATACAAGCATGTAGAATCTTCTTGATAACCATAAAAATTAAATGGGTTCTCGGCATTAATAAGTATTTAAACAAATTCTTTGGGTTACAGGAATGAAATTGCCCATCCCATTTTCTTATTCTGCAGTACACTTTTATCAGTAAAGCATCAACAGTATTGATAAATGTACAGTACAAGGAAATCAAGTGAAATTAGGAATGGCACCGACCGTTCAGATGTTGGGAAGAGTATTTTCAGTAACCACACCATTAACATTATATGATTAGAAAAAAGAACCAAGAAATTCGACAAATTGTATTCTAATTATAAGGACGTTCGAGAAATGTTTGTGACAATTTATACTTGATTGCATTTACAGTATTATTATCTTTATGAGCAAGAGAAAAACTGACTGATATAAGGAATAGCTCATTAGGTTAATAATATTCCTTCCAACTCAGAATATTATGGGCAGCTTTTCCAGTTTCTCACCTAATTTCAATAACTTTCATTCTTTCTTTGTATATCTTACCTCTTGCCTTGAGTCATTGGTACCAGTATCTAAATACAACTTACTCTCCTTACTTTTAGTTTGACCGCCTCTGTTCCAAGAAACTGAGAGTATGAGTCATTCCTTACCACATTTCTTGCTGCTACTCTAAAATGCCTTCAAAGATTGGCAAGGCACCTGGCCTGGGTTGTATTCTTATCAGTTTTCCCATGGAGTACACAGGCAAACTAACTTCTATGGCTGTTTTTCACCTTATTATTAAATCTGGTACACCACATTCCTATCGGAAATGTGTTTTGGCAAATCTCATCCTTTAGAAGGATAACTTCCCCAATCCTTCCAACTAATCGAGTATTAACCGTGATTTCTAATGGTGATACAATACCCAGAACTTTACCGAATGTACTTCCTTGAACACCTTCAGTCAACTTTCTTTTTTTCCATTTCCAACAGGGCCCCATTGAGGCAAAGTTGGCTAATCACCTTTACTATCTCTGCCGGACATTATGGAGGCTTAAGTCATGCTCTTAGACATCTCCAAGAATTCCATTAACGATTGGCATAAGGATCTGTTAGCCACGTTCCAGATGTTGCTTCTCCCCTTCGTTCGTTATGTAAACTAATTTTTCTGTTTGCTATATTTTACCTAGATTTGTTGATGGTGGAACTAAAAGGCTGCACAGAACTTTAATTTTCATCACGTGGAAAAAGTTTATGATGAAATCAAACAACTAGAAAGTCGTTATGGATATAAACTAGTGCACCTGATTATTTTTTTTTTTTATTATCTATACCGTTATTAGATACGATTGGTGAAGGTTTATGAGTTAAGAACAAATATCTTTGCTTCTTTATCATCTATAATGTTTGAAGAAAACCTTTAGCTGCGATGGATTATGGCATATAGGTTTTAACAATAGAGGAGGTAACCTCATTATGCAACTTTACAGTTCAGTTTTCTAAAAGATTTCCTTCAGAATTCCCTTTACGAAAATGTGGCGGCAGCCGCCGAGGGCGTTATTTGCCGCAGAAATTTGCTTAGATTTTGTAAATGATAGCAATCACTGTTTCACTTGACCTGACTGATTACAGTGAGCGAAATTTGGGATGGTTGTTGATAGAGGGTTAGATGCTCTACATCTGAACGTAAATTCAAAATGTATTTTTTCTTAATAAAAACTATAAAAACTTAATAAAAAACGTTGATGTTTAAACGATAGTTTTGTATAAAAATAACTACTAATAATTATCAAAAATCATCCACAAATCAAAATAAATTTGCTTATACAAAAACAGAATGAATAATAAGACTAACTGTTAACTCTAAATAACAAATAGACATTGCAAGACAAAATGCAATTAGTAACAGCTCACAGCCCAGAGGACAGTGCATCCTTGTTGTCTTGAGGTGCACTAGCTCCAGGCTATTGTTTAACACTGATACAGTAGAAAATCAAATAGCCAAATTATACGGATACATATTTTAATGCACTTTAAACGCAAGAGAAAGAAAATTATATTATAGTATAAAAGTCCAAACTCTTCATGAAAATATGGGAAGGCGTTTTATTGTTAACAACAAGCAATGTCTTCTACATCAAAGAAATTCTTTTTTGAGAAGATTTTACATTATAGGTAACTCTAAGCAAAATATATTGCAATTGCTCCAGGAACTAAGACTATATAAAATAAGTAGAAGACAGAACTAAACAAAACAAATTAAGGCCGAAATGAAGAACCAAATGAAGAAATTCTGAGGTTAACGGGATCTCGTTCTGATATACCGTATACCGGTTCGAATCCTTTGGTTCTTCAGTTACATTTGAGGTCTTGTACGGACACATGTATCCACTCAGTGTGAAAAATCGAGAAGTTGTGAGGTCACTATGGTTATTACAATTCATACGAATCTGGTAAAAAAAAGTGACTTGTAAAATCTGTATAAAAATAAACGCTATATTGGTTTTGAAATGCCAGTTTCATTTCTTTTCACACTGAAATTTTAGTTACTTTTGGAAGAAAGTTTTATCTTTTTAAACAATGTTATAAATGTGATTGCATATGTACAGTCTGGTATTTACATTTCTTCCATTAACATAGAGACTATATGCTTGTTTTCTATAATTTATCATTTCCCTCCCTAATTCCAAGGAAATTTCTCTTCCAAAGCTACATGATGGGAATTTAATAATCAAAAAGCAAGTAAATATAGGTTAATACCTTATCTATATTACATAACCAGCGACGAATAAGGTAACAGGAATCGAGTAGGAGAGAAGTCTTCAAAATTTAAAGACGAGTTTATGAATTTATATTACTCAAAAAATTTGAGAATTAGAATGACTTCCAGCTTAAGACTGAGATGAATCTTGCTCTGACCTCCCGAGAGAATGTTTCATTGAAGAGAATTTTTGTTTCGAATGTAACACATACAGTATATAGTATGTAAGATGAAATATTTCAAACATAATTATCTCTTTAAAATGGAACCAGTTAAGTTGATAAGGGAAAACAACAAGAGGATAAAATCTGTTCACAGTCCTACTCTCAGTCATCTTTGTCTGGATGCCATCGGGAGTATTGATCCAGAGGCCCTTCTTGGATAATTGATGACTCTCCCTCCCTTATGGGCCCAAATTCCCTTGCAAAGGGAATACTGATCATCATTCGGTAGGTCCTTAATGCAGACACCCAAAATGAATATGAGATCATTACTCTGTTACTGTTGCATCTTAGACATCTCCATTACATAAATATGATTCTTGTACAGATGAATCAATAGTCTTTCTGAACTGGGTCACTTCCTTGGATTATACCCATACTTTTGACAAAATGGATTCGGGTACGAACTCCTCTCTGTTATAAACAAATGTACAGTATAACGAAAAAGGCTTACCCACTTTTGACTACATAGGATTTTATGCAAAATTCCCTAACTGACAACTAAAATGATGAACATTTATCTCTTATTTCAGTGCAAGAACACACTTATTCTTTAAAACAAGACCAAAGTATCTTCCATAAGAGAAAAATTTATCATATATATAATTTTTTTTTTTTAGAAAATGTCACTTATAACCCAAATTCAGAAAAAAAGTGAAATATTTTCAAAACTTTTGTTCACTCAGCGCCGATGCGTTCAACAAAAAAAGAAAAAAAAAATGTTTATCAAACCTAGGTTGAAATGTTAAAATGGTTAGAAAAATTGTAAAAAGTTTCCATAACATTGTGATATTTTAAACAGTCCTATTTTTTTCATTTTGACGTTTAAATGCTGAAAAATATAAATACATTAATGCAAGATGTATTACGTAGCTAAAGCGCATCCACCATTGTCAACAAGTGGGAGTGGCCTGGGTGTGACGCACCCCAGGTTTTGTTCCTAGGCCGAGGTCTGTCACTTTTCTCTACTTCCTAAAAAATCATTACATTTAACATTCACATCTCTATACTGACAATTTGTGGCTAGAAAGCATATGGAGTTATCTATACATTTTCACACCAAAGTCCAGCAAAAAGAGTTTAAAAATAACATTCTTAGCTTTAAAAAAAGTGTGTTTATTAGGCCTTAATGTTAACACTAATAATGATTTAAACTGATAGTTATCTTTTGGATACAATCAAAGAATCGTCATATTTCATCCTTTAATGAACAGATAATCTCTAAACATAAATCCTTGAATAAACTTGATTGCATCTCAGAAGCCTCAGATTTTTTTTAGGCCTACAGATCATTACAGTAGCATACAGACAGTTTGAACATAGCCTGAAATGTCAAAATCAAAGAAAACTATTTCTAATTTATATTTTTATTTTTAAAATTTTGTTATAACTGTTGAGCCTAATAGAACTACTGTCATACCTTGAAAGGTAGTTACAATGACCACTTCAGGTAGTAGGTTTTATACGCTGGCACACTGTGATTTGAGCTAAGCAATGCAAAAAAAAAATTATATATATATATATATATATATATATATATATATATATATATATATATATATATATATATATATATATATATATATATATATATATATATATATATATATATATATATATTTAAGAATGATACCAGTGCATAAGACAGATCATATCTTATATATCCAAAAGGAATATAATGTTAGCTAAGTTATCACAAACTTATCAGCATGTAAGACATTAGAATAAAAAAAATAACACTGCATGGCAACTACACAGCATTTTACATTTCATCTAAGATTTTGGACGATACAAAAGAATCATATTGCGTCACATTTAAGCATGACTGTACTAGCTAGCTGTGAGGCAGGGCAGCCTGTGCATAATACCTCCACCTTTATGTTTATATACGGCGGCAATATACAGGACCTGAATCATATAGATATGGTGTACTTCAACAAAAACAGAAGAGATTGTGAGAGAAAGATCCTAGAAGAAATAGGTTACAAGGAATGAATGAAAAATTAGCGATTTAGAGGCAGGTTTTTCATTTGAAAATTTTCACTATTACAAAGAAAACTTGTACACAGAAATGAGTTTTACATATCTGAAATTTTACCATAACTGGTAGGAAATTTTTTCCGATGCCACACTTTTTAGTTTTCTGTAGAAGAAAACTATTGAGATGGCTATTTGTCTATCCGTTCATACTTTTTCTGTCCGTCCTCAGATCTTAAAAACTACTGAGGTTAGAGGGCTGCAAATTGGTATGTTGATCATCCACCCTCGAATCATCAAACACACCAAATTTCTAGCCTCAGTAATTTTTATTTTATTTAAGGCTAAAGTTAGCCATGATCGTGCCAACAACACAGGTCACCATCAGGCCGTGGCAGAGAGTTTCATACAGCATTATATGCTGTACAGAAAACTCGATTGCGCCGAGGAAACTTCGGCACATCTTTTACTTATTATAGATAGTTATTGGTTTTAAATACTGTAAACAAAATGAATTCGAATAAATTTGAGCAAAATGTGTCATGTTAAAATCTTGGCATTTTTCCTATTTCGATGGCAATAAAATTCTTTAGTAAGTGTGATCTCAACAAGAGACAACTCCGTCTGAAGCTAATAAATTCTGGTAGAGAATAATTTCTTTGTTTGTAAATATTAACTGCATTAAGTTATATTTGTCTCATTATGGTATTTGCTGTGAATATATAGGTTTTGATTAGTGTGTCTGCATCTCATTTAGAGCTATTTATCTCTGAGCGCGTTACTCTTCCATCTTTTGCTTATGCTGGATATATGTATTCTGTGGTTACTGAAGAATTTTGGAGTTACTGTACCATTCAAGATAATAAAACAATGAAACATGTACTTACGAAGAACTCGCCCAAGAATACTACAGGATATTTTTACCAGATTCCATGTTATTCTTGCTTTAACTTTTATGTTGGTCAAGCTGGAAAATTATTGGAAAAGGGAATAAAACAGAATAAAAAATGTGAAAGAAATGCACAGGTGAATAATGGAATTCTTTTACATGATAGTGAATACAGCCATACAATCAACTAGGAAGGAGCAAAACAGATAGTTTATTTTAATAATGCATTAGAAAGAAACATCATTGAGTCTAGTTTCATGAAAAGAAAGCTTCAGCAAAAACATGAATATTATTCACGGCATTTATAAGGAGCAAAACAGATAGTTTATTCTAATAATGTATCAGAAAGAAACAGCAAAAACATGAATATTATTCGTGGCATTTATAAGTATGTATATATATATATATATATATATATATATATATATATATATATATATATATATATATATATATATATATATATATATATATATATATATATATATATATATATATACATACTCACACACATAATGTGTGTGTGCGTGGAAGTGTGCATGTGTGTGTATCTTAAGTGGGTATATGTTAAAAAAGTATATAGAATAAGTCTGGTTTTATTTGGTGCTTTAATCAAATCCTATTTTAAAGCCAAACGAATTTGATGACTGTGCCTTGTTCAAGTGGAGGCAGGGATCTGGTGTTTTTTTTTTATAGTACTTGCTAGCTTAAAAACTCATTGAATTGGCCCAGAAAATGGGGCTCAAGGGCAATAAATGATGAACTTAATGACTCAACTGAAAAATTTAGCACAAGTAGAATGACAGAGAGAAAGAGAAGAAAAGCAAGAAAGGACTCAAGGCCGAGGTAAGCCTTAATAGAAAACCAGAGGGACAGGTTAACAGCACTAACACCCCTATAACCAAAGTAAATCTCAAGTTGTTTAGGGATGATGCCAAATATGACAGCATGGCACTGAAAGATTTTGAGGGATTTCCAAAGAGCTTAGGCATGCTTAGGGGTGAGTGGTTGTGTCGAAGTCCATTACTAACAGGTAAGGCTTTACAAACTTTTCTGACGAAGCCTTACAGTGTGATAGCCTAAATAAATGCTTTTATAGAGATATGAGATGACAGAGGAAGGATTTAGGAAAGGTTTAGAAACAAATTCCATGAGACTCAGGAGAGACTGTGTATTAGTTTGCAGCTAGGCTAAAGAGATATTTCACTAGACAGATAAAAAATCTCTGAATATAGCAGAGTTTAATCATTCAGTAGATATACTTTCATGGAACACTTTGTCAGCATGTGTTGGAAGTATGTGGCACTATTCCAAGAGACATTAGCAAAATGGTGAAGTTTTTGGAACAGTACTTTGGAGGCTTACCGGCTAAGTTTAGCAGGACGCCAGAATCCATTGAAGAGAGCCAAAAAGAAGCAGATTGCCAAAAGTAAAGGGGGTGTCAGGGCACCTAACCAAAGACTGCATGCCTCTTAGGAGTAAGTGCAAGAAAAAACAGAATGATAAAAATGGAGATAGATGTTTTATGTGTCACAAACCAGGATATTTAACCAAGAACTGTGCGCTTGTAAAAGTTAGGGACCAGCAGAAATTCAAGCAAAAGTCAGCCAGTTTTAGAGTAGTGGAAGAATGAGGGAGGTGGCTGCTTTCATGATTTATTAGAATAAGAGACCCCCCAAAAATTATCAAAGCTGCATCCGAGATGGCTGAGAAACCTGTGGGGAAAGAATTTCAAAGGGATGAACCAGAGGAAAGTGATGCAGGAATGGATTTAGAAAAGGTTAATACCAACACAACAGTAGTTTTGACCAGAGCCTAAGTACAGCAGGAGAAATGCTGCACCAAGCCACTGATATTTATTTCCAGAATCCCAAATTTTAGAGTAGAGCAGATGAAGAAGCATTGCTGAAGAATCCTACCCTACACAAGTAGTGGCGGTAGCAAGTTTGAGCCAAAAAACAGGACAAAGGGTGAAGGAACTTTTAAGTAAGGTTATTATGATATATATCATGTTTCCAGGGTAAAGTGGCTGGAGTAATAAGTCAAATCTGTGCCCAAGTGGTGAAGCTGGCATACGAATTCATTGATAGTGGACATCTTGGAACTAAGAAAACTGTCAACTGTATAACCAGTGGTTTTCATTCGACAGGAATAGTTGAAGATGTCAGCAGGATTTGCAGGTTTTGTGATGTTTGTCTGAAGACTGCACCCAGTGGCTGTACCAGCAAGATAACATTAGAAAAGGTGCTGTTGATGGAAGACCATTTCAAGAGAGTAGCTGTAAACCTGACTGGACCTACGAGTATATCACTAGTATGGGACAAGGACAACAAGCACATCCTGATGGTGGCAAACTTTTGTCTGAGGTACCCAGGACCAGTGTCACTTCTCATAATAAAACCAAACAAGTAGCAGACGAACTGCTCGGTGTTCAGTGGGGTGGGATTCCTTAAGGGGATGCTCAAAAACCAAGGTTCCAGTTTACCTCCAGCTATCTGGTACCCCAACAAAGCAGCTGTTTAGAACTCCACATAATCCTAGTTGCAATGGGTTATGCAAAAAGATTAACTGTGTGCCAAAATCTATTCTGAGGAAATTTTGCCAGAAGAGAATGAAGGATTAGGAATGGTATCTACCAGCAATCCTGTTTTGCATCGATAGGTACCACAGTGAAGCTTAGGATTCATCAAATTCTTTCAATCAGTGATTGTGACGGTCAAATGGTAGAGGATTTAACTAAAAGAAAAGCGTGGAGATCAATATTATAAATAGAGAAGAGTGGAAAAGCCAATGTTAACCGCTGCAGGGACAACCACAGAAGTGTGGACCTACAGATCTAATATAAGCTTAATCTGACGAAGCCGCTAAAACTATATAAATAGATTTTTGACAAAGGGATTCAGCTGATATGTAACACGTTTAGTGGTTAAAGCCCTGGTTACAATTATGGCTCTGGAGATTGATGATTAAAGAACAGGAAATGACAATAGGGGACTGCAGATCTTTGAAATAAGTATTGTAATGATGATAACTCACGCATAGTGAATGAATGAATGAACTAAACAACGGATAATTCATTAACTATTCGAAAAAGCAAGAACGGTGTTACCAAAGAAACAGAAAGGGAAAAGAAGTATTATGTTAGATGTTGGTTTTTAGTAAGATGGAAACAGAGAAAGATTGGTAATTACAGGGCCTAATAGTAACAGGCTAGAGAGAATTTAAAGCAAAGTTTTATTGTTAACAGATGGCAGGAACTTCATTGCGATCCATGAAATCCAGCAAAGTAGTAAAGGGTGATACAGTGATGACAAATAGAGAGAGAGAGAGAGAGAGAGAGAGAGAGAGAGAGAGAGAGAGAGAGAGAGAGAGAGAGAGAGAGAGAGATTCGAAACATTGCATTTTCTCATATTGGCTTTAAAATGAGTTTTTTGTGCGCTTAAGCGAGAAAATCAACAAATACTATTTCCAGCTTATGCTGGATATAACACTGCCATTTCATTTGCAAGTATAATATAAACGCATTTTTTACCTCCGTTGATGTGCGATTTATGCAAAGCCGGTTGTGAGACGCAAAATTATCCCCAAAAAAGAAACAAAATCGTTAGTGAAGAGTGCTGTTGCCCGTAAGAATCTTCGGACGACACTGGCATAACTACGAAGAGGCTGGAGACATTGATTAAAATTGTATTTGCACCTTCATTTGTTTGTGTTGTAGTTATTGAAATAAAAAAAAAATGGTAGAAATAGAATGAATCTCAAGCGGCAAAGAAGGTTAGAAATGTGTATAATAGAAATCTTCACGATTTTACAGAAAAGACATGCGGCAGTAGGAGTGGGATATGGAACAGAATAGTTCTTTATGCATAAAACAAATCAAACGAATAAGACGATGACTATACTGCGCGCAAGGTTTACAGCTGGTAAATATTTTTATTTAATTTTCAGTACCCATTTCTTTCTTGATTTTACCATTTTTTCGTGGACAATGAATTTATTTAGTGCGCAAATATGATGAACTCTCCCTCACATACTCATGCATCTAGTCACTAACATGATTAAACTCCAACATAACCGAAACGCGCTTTGTCACATTTACAGGCGGATTGATAAACGGGCTTTGACATTGTTGACAGGTTATTTGTGTATTTTACATCTATTACATCTAATATGTTTAAGCAAATGGGGAATATCTTTAAGATTTTTTGTGCTGTTGATCAGGATGAGATAATATCTTTCAGTATGAATACATTTTATTCTTTGTACATCTCATAGACAGCTTTGTAATCTGAGGAAAATGTCCTTAGGTATTCGTCAATATATCACCGTCGATTCACCAGTTTCGTACAAATTCATATTTCTTTGTATTGGAAATCCCAAAAGGAAAGATAAATGGGAAGCCGAGAAACAGCCATTTGAAATGCAAATGAAGGATTTCACATTTTGAAGTAAATATAACCGCTGTCTCTTAGAGGGTGAATTAAAATGAAGGTGCAAAAGCAACTGGATTGCAGTGATTACCATAAGATTCCATAAAATTAAAAAGGGAGTAATTGCGCTTGGAATAAAGGCAAAATTCATAAAATAAGATAAATAAATATCTTCCTAGTGCTACAGTGAAACTGTGTAACCCTGCACCTTACATAATGTTGAATGCTGACATAAACAATATTTCATGAAACGGTTTAAATGAACGCCAATTTGAAAATATGCTGAATGGTGAATTGTTTTGACTGTGTATTAATTTCAGCAAGAGGCGAGGAAAGAATTCCCTATAGATATGCTACGAACCGGAGGCTCTACACTTTTGTTACCACACCCTCTAAAGTATAAATGGTTGAAAAAAGTGAGGTGACTCATGCTTTTAGGTTTCTTCCAGGCTTATGCAGGAAGGACGTGAGCAGTGCCCCTTTGACAACCAGAGTCTCTGAGCTCCAGAATTAAGCCCGCAAAGAAGCCCACTTCGTAAAGCAGGGCCTTTAGCTCTCTCTGAAAAGCACCAGAGGGTTCTACTCCAGGAGCCAAAGAACGTTTGCAAGCATGCAAGATCTCTTAGGTTACTAACCTGAGTTTGATAATGCAGTGCTTCGGACACCTTTTCAGTGTGTAGACATTCTGAAACCTGGTACTAAGTTTGCTACGCTACACGTAATTTTCAAGAAATTGACGGACCTAAAACTGCCTCAAAAATTAGAAGTAGGGAAAATCAATCTGATATAGCTTGGCAGGTAAAGCGTGTATTCCTACAAATCACCATTTACGATGAAGCTTGTTTTGTCACTCTAAGATTAGATGACAAGAAATTGTCATAGGTTGAAGGTAAAGGCCACCAAAGGTCTATCTGTGATGTAATTTGGGACTGGCTGAAACTCGAGACCCTAAAATACATAAATTAGTCTTAAAATTTGACAAGTCTATTAGAATCCTAGGTTGGAAAGTTTTTGAAGCAAGTAAAAAAGGAAATGGCTCGGGTTTTACCCCTTGCAGCCCAAGGCAGAAAAACCCAAAAATATAAAAAATACCCTTTGGAGGAAAAAACTTAATTGAAGATATAGAACCTGAGTTGAACTCAGTTAAAGGTCACACGTTAACATATCTATCTGACTAGAATTAGAGGTATTTAAGTATACAGGCTGGCTTTACCTTCACAAACAAAGATGTGTGGATGACACAATCGAAATGTACAAAAAAGATGCAAAATTTGTTTGCTCCGCCCAGCTCAATGCCTTGTATAATCATTTTCATGCTGGGTGCTACAAGGAATGAATGTTTGTCAAAGGTGAACCATACTGAATTATATTTAGACGCTTAAAAATGTTGTAGGGCCCTTCTTTGTCAGTGCATCATGAAACAGAATTTGATTTAAATGATAAGTTCTGAAGTGAAAATAATCTGAAAATACCTACAAATCCCCTAATGCAAAAAAAAAAAAAAAATGCATTTCTTCTTAGAATGTTAACATTGAGCGTAATCACAAAAAGAGTACAGTCTTGAAGGCTCTGATATAAATACTGAAACTGTAAATTGTAAGAAGATCTTGTTAGTGTATGATGTTATATTTAACGTTTCAAACAATGGTAACATGATGCCTGGTCTCTTTCATTTAATGAATTCTGCAGCCCTTTTCAATGATTGTAGGCTCAGAATGCCGATGTCTACCTTGGAGTAATTTGGAATGTTGATAAGTTATTATGAAAACCTTCGCTGTCATTCGGACATGGCACCACTTATTGCTAAAGTCAATCTTGGTCAAGTACTTCTTCCCAGCAATTTTAACCCAGCTCAGTTCACCATGGGGGGCATTTGACAATTTTGACCATTTCTGGTTTTGGGAGGAGTCATGACACTCTCCAGATCTAGTGTGAGACAAGCCTGCGATGGTGACAGGACATGTTAAAGCCAATAGATCAAAGACAAATTGAACCCATATGGAAAGGTAATTAAAAAATGAATAAGGTTGTCAGTTTCCTTGAAGCTACTCTGAAGTATTCAAGAAGCTAAGCCTCTCTACACAGTTTGAGGGTCTTGAAGATACCTACAAAATGGATGAGACTGAGCTCCAAAAAATCAGGACAGGATGAAGAATGTTAGCTGGATAATGCACAGATCAGCTGTTTAATTCTCTAGTAACAGACAAGATGTAGCTCAAAATTTATTGGATTTTTGCTTGTTCTACCTTTCCCTGTCAAACCCATGAAACCATTTACAATGACTTGAGAATTTTCCAAGATGTCCTTAGCCAACTGGTACAATCTCATTTGCCTGTTTATGAAGGGGTTTACGAATTTGCTCTGGAGATAATAATCAAAACCCATTTGAGTTTGGTAACACAGTACTGATTTCAGGCTCATCCCATCTTATTAAGGTTGTTAAGGTAGACTCGTGTGAATGCACTGATGGAAGCGAAGGAGAAACCATCTCAATAGTCCAAGGTTTTTGGTACTTAGATTGGTGTTAAATGGAATGAACTACACTAGGTCACTAAAAGGACTTTTGGTAAGTGAATACACAGAAAGCTTACCTTGGCAAGATATATGAACATTTTGAAGGGAAAGATTTATTAATAATGAAATATCAGTACTTTAAACAATCCACATGAGTAATTTAAAGGCTTTTAAGTCAGCAAACTCAGCTTCTTGATGGTTGTTCCAAAATGAACATAGTTTAAGCATAGACTAGTGCTTTAAAGACATAGAAATGAAAAATTTCTGTGACACCCGACAAGCTGATGAAAGTCTTGACTATTTTACTGAAACTGGAAATAGAAATTTCCCCTGTGGAACTCGCAGTAGGGTTTAACCCTGGAAAAAC
>JANJGK010000016.1:1612844-1638303 GCA_039081455.1 Macrobrachium rosenbergii
AGAGAGAGAGAGAGAGAGAGAGAGAGTTACGTATAGCCCTTGAACGGAGGTCTGGTTAAATGAAAGGTGAAAAACACTGAGACAACAAAAGCTGCTTTTGTTCCCTCTCTCGGTTTTCGTGATACGTGTGTTATCTTACCCACAGATCAATGGACCCTTCTTTCATATTTGCTGACTCCTCCCTCCTTCTCGAATTCCCCTCCCCACTAGGACAGGGAATGACGATAATCCTCTACGCGATCCTTTGAAAAGACATCCAACTGAGTGCAAATGTGAACAGTTCTCCGCTGGTTCTGTGTATGTGAGTTTTACCTAATAAAAAGCCTTTGGTTTATAGGGTCATATGTATTCTGTCTGATCAGTAATAACATCCATATTTCAAACGGAATGAAGTCGTCATATCTGCAATCAGTAAAAAAGAGATGTATAACATATCATATATTGTATTTAGTCTTCTTTGACAATACAAGCCTACTTATGAGGCAGGGCAACTGTTGCCTCAAACCGATCACCTTTAGACTTATGCTGGATCATCTTTCTTGACAGATGAGGGTGAACAAGTAAGGTCGTACAAGAATTCAAAATGACTGACCAGCAACGATGAAGCATCTATGATTAGAATAAGGGTATAAAATTTTTGACTTATGTTAAAGAGATATTCAAGACTTTTCCATAATAACACGAAAACAGTAATAGTAATAAAAGAAGCCAAGAAATAATAATGAATAAAACAACGACACCGACGGATCATATTCATAATAGTAGAAATTGAGACGATATTACAGACGATTAACAAATTTTTTGTCAGCATGCTTTCCAAGATACAAACAAATTAACCTTTTTCCAGTACCTAACTAAAAAAGCCTTAGAGCGTAGTTTGAATCAGTTCAAGGCAGCATTTAATCGTCAAATTAATTCACAGATCCTGCAGTCCCTCATGGCATTCATTCACGAGTTGATGACATGGTAGAGGAAGCCTGAAAAAATGATCACAAGTAAATTAAGCTAAAAAGCAACGATCTTTCAAATATACTGTATATATATTATATAGTATATATATATATAGTATATATAGTATATATATATACTATATATATATATATATATATATATATATATATATATATATATAGTATATAGTATATATATATACACACATAACACACACACACACATATGTATATATATATATATAGTATATATATATATATATATATAGTATATATATATATATATATATATATATATATATATATATATATATATGCATTTACAAATATGCAGGCTGCTGCCTCGATAATCAATTTAATATTTCAATTCAAACTAAGACTCATCTGTTCTGTCAACATCCATTTGCATGTGTGAGTCTGGAAAGTTGCTAGCTAGCCATATCTGACCCAGACACATACCTATTGCCTGCCTGTTTGCTTTGTACTTCAGAGGTCTTGGATTTTTTGACAGGCTTTATCTGGCAACTCAATGCCCTGCTGAAATTGGAGTGGGTATCTGACCCAGAGCGACCTGGGGTCATTCTTACTCTCCACTGGGCTTCCCCTCTCATTAGGACGCGCTGTTCTATGCCTACACTCTCACCCAGCCTGAGACAAAGAAGATACTTCAAACCTAAACCACAGGAGCCAGAGGGACCCAAGAGAGGATGACAATCTCCAGATAACCAGTAGCTCAGAGTCTGAATCTATGCTTTTAGTGCAAGGCACTGGAAGCTATTACACAAGGTAAGAGTTTGTTAGAATCTGTCAGCCACCATCCCTCACCCTTTTGTTTTCCTCTCAAATGCCTTGTAGCTATCACCCTCCAACACTCCTTGAGCTTATAATTTCCGTTCAACTTCCCCCCGTCGGCATTGGCTAATCTCTAGAGTAATGTAAGTAATGCTTTGAGAGAAATTTTGTGATTCATTGGTGTGTTTTGACCCAAAAGCCATCTTGAATGGGGTTGGGCAATTCTAACTTTATCCAATATTCATCTCATCTCTAGTCTATTAGTCACTTAGGGCTGCCTAAAACCTTCATCATGCTGTGCATGACCCTTTCATGCTTAATTCCTGCAATTCTCCATTTGCAGGGGTGTGTTTTGGTAGCTGTTCTCCATCATGCTGTTCCAACCTTGTGCAAGTGACTAAAACCCTCTAAGAAGGGCCTAAGGACCATTCCTCGGCCTGTATAATTGTAAAATTTGTCCCCTTGATTGTTTCAAATGATGTTAGTGTAAATAAATTACATTAATTGCTCAGTGAGTCTATTTTGTGCCTCAGTAGAGTAGCTGAGATTAACCCTGTCCCTTTGTTTCGTTTATGAGTATTGATGGGTTGCCACAAGGTCCTCCATTACATAATTTCAGGTAAGGTAAAACTATCATAGCTGTCAATAATCATAACAGTGGCTACTTTGCCAGGGCCTTTCCTTCATTAGCCGAAGTGTGGCTATATTTGGGATTAAACGTTTAGTAAAATTCCCCCAATCCTTTGATTTTAGAAAATCGATCATTTTAAAGCAATTTCATTATATCAGAAGCTAACATTTGTTGACCTTAATGTTCATAGCAGCTTTGGAACAGTGTACAAGACAGCAGGTTTTTTTTTATTTTTTTGAAACTCCTGCTTGTGCACTTATATTTCCCTGATCTCTAACGGAAGAAGGCTAAGAAAAACATCTGGCTTCGGACTATGAGGAACCAATAATTTCTGATATGTTGCCCATATTGGTTGCAGTAAAAAAAAATGTGTTCATGTCCATAGCCAAAGCAAGCTGGAAAATTTGTTCAGTTCATATGCAGGACAACATACCTGGCCTCTTTTTTCTACCTGGCCATTATTAGGATATATACTTTCCAAGACCAGCATCTTCAAATTGACGTAATCAGAAAAGCTCTTTCATTCATTCCAAATAATGGATTAGCAATTGACAAGTAAGTGAAATAGACAATTATGCCACATTCAAAGTAAAAAACTGGAGGAACTGGCGAGAGTAGACTGCTGACATTTTACATTCATATCATTGCTGTATTAGAATGCTATGCAATAGGGGATCAGTATGCTCTCATAGTTTTATGGACGACTGGCAATCAAGCTGATGAAGACAGTGGTAGGAATTACAGTTGTGAGTGAAGAGAGGTGAAAATTATGTTCAGCAAGTAATGGCTTCATTTCCTATTTCATAATCACTTTAGCAGAAGATATTTGCACAAATAATTATAAATGCTGAGGAAAAAAATCTCAAGAGGGTGTGCAAAAATTGCGGCCACTAATATAGAAATAGATTCCAGATATTGCAGTATTTCTGGAGAACACTCTCCGACTAGGATCATTGCTTTATTCTGTAGCAACGAATGCCCTATGTAACACACTATACTAAAGGTGCTTTTTATGCGTCAAATATAGCAGACAAATTCCTGGCTCCTGATACTTCATAATGGGTAGAAGTCAATGGTACTTGAACAATGGAACATTTCAGTATTAAAACAAATGTAATGTTTGCCAACAGTAGACAACCACATTCATCCCTTTACTTATTCAAGGAACCTATGTTTAGTTAAAATAATGATGGAATTTTCTTACTATTGTTATTTGTCACATATTTTCCGGTAGCTGTCCTATGGAACGTAAAAACAGACAGGGCCACATTAAAAAGATAAATTTGCAGATCTCTCTCTCTCTCTCTCTCTCTCACTCTCTCTCTCTCTCTCTCTCTCTCTCTCTCTCTCTCTCTCTCTCTCTCTATTAAAGAGTTTATAGTGCTGAGTGCTAGAGTCCTGTTTCAGACACTGGTTGTCATAATGCTCATATCGAAATTATATTAATTTAGATATTTTACAGGTTTATATAACTTTTTACGATATTAGGACTATCTGTCTCCTGAAATGTTTTGAATAGGGAGCTTTTAGATTTTCAATTGAACAATTCGGTTATCTTTAATCATGGCAAACACCCTACTAAAATTGCTTAATATTTCTCATCGCATTGTTCATTACACCATAAACACACCAAATACCCATCGAGAATAAAGTTATATATTGTCAGTAACTGGTATCAAATAAAACAAAATAACACTGAGATATTTTTGAGTAATTGCCTTTCAGAATGGTGACAGATATGAAACATGGGAAACTTATTTAAGTAAGCCTATTCTGGTTTTGGTAATTGGAAAGTTCCAGTTTTTCGTACAGATGGATTTATTTATTAAGGGAAAATACACCAACATTTTCAGCAATTGTTTTGAAAAACACTTAAATACTATTTGCTTGAAAAATACTTAAATTCTGTTTGGCAATCCGATTATATAAAGTAAAAAAATAACAGGCATTGTTTAAAACCTGGTCTACTCATGAGAGCTCTAGGGGAATGAATGATTGACAATAAAGTACGTGGGTCATACCCTGAATATAGAAGTTTAATAGATTTTTTCGACAGGTAATTTTCCCTAGAAATTGCTATAGTAAAAAAAGAAAGACATGCACTACTTTTAGTTTCTATGTAAAAATTGAAATACAGACACATAAACATAACAGCTTAAAAACAGAGACATGAGCTTCTGCAATAAGAATAACAGCGTATCTTCCATGTCACTGCCCTAAAATACTGATTTAAAATGATGTAAACCTTTCCCAAGTGCCCTCTTAAAACTCGACGTAATACTGCACTTACGTACCATTCACAGTGGCTGTTGGAATTGTGTTTACACACAGACACACATATACTATATATATATATATATATATATATATATATATATATATATATATATATATATATATATATATATATATATATATATATATATATATATATATATATATATATATATAACACGGAATTCACAGTGGCTATTGGAATTATGTTTACACACATACTCATACACACACAGACACACACACACACACACACACACACACACACACATATATATATATATATATATATATATATATATATATATATATATATATACATATACATATATATATATATATATATATATATATATATATATATATATATATATATATATATATATATATATATATATATATATATATTTGTTTATATAACTGGGATCCTGAGAATCGAGAGTATGCATGTTTTTCAGCGACACTTAACAGTGGTTAGAAAATCCTTTGAACAACATTTCCATTAATTAGATAGATGCTGACGACTGCCGACATTCGGGATTGTAAAAGGGATCCCGTGTCCTGGCGACTTAATAGCAATGATTTAAAAACTTTTTGTCAACAATAGCGATTAGAGAAACATTTAGAAATTACTGTCCTGTGAGAAGCCCTATACTACGAACATCTGGCAGCGATTAAGGAAACTTAGTCAATAGCAGCAATTAAGGCGTGACTCCACCGAAGCAACATTTTGACAACATGTGGCATTCTACATAGTCACATATGCCAAGTGTGTTTCCACCAGTTCAGCAGAAGGCAACACGTACTGTAGCATGCGACAGATGGCAACGTGTTGCCGTATATCCAGACGCATGCGACAAGATTTAGCCTGTTGCCTAGCGTTGAACGCCTTCCCAACAGTCGCGGGAAGGATTCGATGCTGAAAGCAACAAGATGAAATGGTCTCTGGCAAAATTCATAAACAGTAAGTTAATATTAAGGGAAAGATTTAAAAGGCTTTATAGATCTGGCTGCACTGCTTGTCTTACTGGTGCCCACCCTGGCGATCTTTGAGTCTCTCTTTCTGTCTCTGTCTCTCTAATGTTACGGTTCCATTTAGTACTGGTATCAGTAAAGCCACCGACTAATTGTAGGATTTTTAAGCATAAAGACTTAACAAAAGAGATATAATTTTTAAATTACTCTCTAAACACCAACATTTTCAACACTGCCACTCCTAAGGTTACAGACTACAACTACAGTTATTTTAATCACGAATTCTTAGTCATTTTTATCGTGTTGACAACTGGCTTCGTTTTTGTTGAATTGGTGGAAAATGTTTTGTGGCATTCAACAGTCAACATACTGTAGCATGTAGCATGCTACAAGCAACAACGATGTTGCCTTGTCGCAGGCAACATGTCACCTAGTTGAAAGCTGCATTCAACATACTTGTTGAAAGCCAGCAGAGTCGCATGATACATGTTGCCTGTGTTGCCTCGGTGAGAAGCTTTATCCTTCGATTAGAGAAATGCTTAGTTGACACCATTGACACATGAGAAGCAGCGTTTGCAATCTTAAGGGTAAACCAACCGCGATCCGTCAGTGGTTGGATCAAGGAGTACTAGGGATGTATGTGTATGATAAATACACCTGCATGAAGCAAGAGTATGTATATTGAATGACGATACTTTGCTGTCACTCAAGCTATGATGTATCTGTGATGTCATGTATGTTTAATCAGGGTGAAAGGGCAGAGAGCAAAAAGCGCGTATCATGAAGACTTATAGTCTCATTCTCTCTCAAAACTTGGGGAAACTCCTGTAGACATCCATGCACTCTCGTAACCACTAGACTTTAGCAAAACAAGACTCTGAAGCAACTATCTTGGGTATAAAACCTTAAGTGATAATATAGAACTGAACTTCACTCTTATCCTTCATTTGCCCACCACATCTTCCACGTGAAAGCAACTTTAGTGTTCCTGCGGAAGTGAATTTCTAGTAAGACTTAGAAGAGAACCCATATGCTACTCGTCCATTGCTAGCTTAGGGTGATGTTGATTGTGTGTACAAGTCTGAAAGAGAATCGCTTCCCGTACCTGAAGATATCCTCCACGATATGCTGAAGGTATGTATGGGAAACCATATCGGCAAGTGGATGGACTGGGCATGGGATCTCCACTTGGGGTCCTTTTTGCAAGCGTATACATGGCTACCGTCGAAGCGAAGCGTGGACTTTCTGTCAATACCGAAAACCATAGATCTGTGAACGGTTACATTTACAATATCTTCATTATAATAAAAGAAGCTGATGATGCCAGGAAAATAGCAAATGCCTTAAAAAGAAATTCGGTGCTTAATTTCACCACAGAGCACAGCCATCACAAGACCTTGCCCTTTCTGGATGTCCTAGTTAAACAACAGGAAGGACAATTTAAAACCATGATATTCACAAAAACAACGAAAGCTGGCCATAAGATGAGCGAAACAATAATTTACTTTAAAGTGCCACCAAAGTCAAAGAAAAATTAATGTTGGCAAATAGAATTTGTGCTTTTAAACTGACTTGTGACTCTGAGAAACATGCTAAGGACAAAAAAAAATAGATCTTCCAAGTTACCTATCTACCATGTTTCATGAAAATGCGTGGAAGATAATAATTTGACCTTTGAATTGAATTTTTACCTAAGAAATAGTTTCAGGTGAAACATCACCAACTCTCAAGGTATGTATATGCCTGCTTTCATCACTGAAGTCATGGTGATCCTTACTGTTGGTTGGCTCTTTTCCTCCTCCATATCTAGCCTGGTTGGTCAGAAGGTCGTATTACTGTAAACTTAATGACCATCAAAGGATGTTCTTGAAGCACGGTGAGCCTATCATGTGGAATGGCACTATTTTCAGTCTGGCTGGGTGCAGCCTTTAAAGGTCTTCTGATGGTAGTGTGTATGAAGAACATCTCCTTACTAACAATCAAGTATGGCTTAAGCTGTAATATATGCAGTACCTAAATCATGTCTAGAAGATAGCTGTTGGGTATGGTGTCAATAATCTCCATGGCTTGCATGTGGCTCTGCCCAGTTGGAGTATTGCTGAGTATCCTCAACCGCTATAACAAACTTGCCTTCTTCAGGGGACTGGGCGCAGGTGGAGTAGTTATTTATTGTCAGGATAAATAACTGTTAAAACAAATGACAAGTTTAATAATCTCCCCAAGAGGATGTTAGCAATGATATCTTTAAAGGTATGCTGCTCACAACATTTAGCGTTCATGTGCACTACAAAGATATTTGTTTGCATCAAGGGCCTTCATGATATCTTTATTGATATTACTGTTTAGCAGCCATTTTTACAAAGTTTTTCTCTATTTTCCAGTTCTTGTTTTAATAAGAAATTTCTCTTCTTAACAAGGTATAATAAATCATACATTGTCCTATATAAAGTCCTGATCATGATGACCGGTCATCCAGCACTGGTAAATGTTACCTTTACCTGAAGCCTTCCTAGCTGTCGTATGATTTCCTCCGTTTTTTTTTTTTTTTTTTTTTTTTTTTTTTTTTTTTTTTTTTATAACTGGATCACTCCCATATTTCTAATAGCCCAGCCATTCCTTCCCCATGACTGATTCCCTCTACACAACACCAAATGCAGTATTATGAGACCTGGAGAGCTATCAAGAAGGCAGCTTTGCTAGCCAAACCCTGCCCTCGTATCAATAAAGTTTTACCATCGGTTGTAGAGGTATATTTCTCCTTCAGTTTCAACCTCTACTCTCAACTCTTAGTTTGACCTTATAGTTCACTGGTCCTTCAGTTTACAGAGTGGGTTTTCATGGTATTCGTAATCTATCCTAATGCTGTTGCTCATGCTTTTTCAAGATTTTCTGGGAATCTATGCACTGCTGTATTTCTCATACTGTGAGGAAATCTGATATCCTGATCTAATTGCCTTGTACAAAAATAAATCGAGCATCTATAGCTTGCTCTTATAATGAAAAGGTTACATTCTTTGACTCTCAGTTTTCTAGATAATTCTTTTGTCATCAGTTGTAATACTCGTGGTCCTCCGCCGATGTTCTTTTTATTGTGTTCTCGTTGATATTGTTTTTTATCATATGGCATTTTATTACATATTTTGAGATCTTATTCTTGCATATTTCCTGTGTGAGTTGTTTCTGTGCATTGGCATTGCTATTACTTTTGGTTATTCCTTAAATGAGTATTTATCACCTCTCTCTGAAGCTGAAACTATCATCATATTGCCTTAAGTTTTAGTTTTGTTATGTAACCCAGAAGGTTATTCGACTTTGACTTCCTAAAACGATTTGAATCCATTTTTTTTTTTTTTTTTTTTTTGTAAGGGAAAATCTGCTTCCTATCAAACTGATATTTGGTTATCGTCTCTGAAAAACACTCAGGAAATTCTCGAGGTTCTCCATAGAATTTGTTTGCCATAAGGCTCTGTTAGTTACACTTAATAACATGGCTGTACTCCCGTCATCTGCAATTTTACCTGATTGATTATTATGTTTCTGCTGATAATTTTTCCTTTCCCCACTAAAATGTCTTACCTATTCTTCATTATGCATAACCTCCTTCAGTCTGTCTCGTCTGCTTTTCAAGTTATTTAAGGTCAAAGTGAGGAAGAGGATGGAAATAAGAGGTCCAATATATATATATATATATATATATATATATATATATATATATATATATATATATATATATATATATATATATATATATTATATTATTTGAGAAGTGAGTACGAACAAATAATAAAACTTAGATACTGAAGCTGAATTAACATGGGCACTTTCTTGGACTATGCTTGACATAACATATTATGACATACTAGATTCTCGTTCAGAATGCTGGATTGTATAATGGAAGAAATAAATCTTTAGAAAAAAAACAAATTGTAAAAACACGTCATGTAATTGAAGGATATTGAAATTAATAAAGATGCAAACAATACACAAACACTTAAGCATGCAAATTAAAATAAAGTAAAATGAAAAAGGCTAAAAAATTGGTGGCTGTTGATTTCTTTATGTGAGATATGATAGAAACTCTTTTTAGGTAGCGAGGGAATTTTAAGAATATGCTAAAAATGACATATTGAAAAGAGACAAAAGAAAACAACAATTAGCAATTAAATGAAATTATCTTTTTAAGACGGATTGAAATTAGACTTGAAGTATGATCTCGCTGAGTATTTGTATTATATTACTGAGAATAATTTCGGATTTTAAAATTTATTATGGACTTTCAAAGAATGTCTCTCTCTTCCCTGGATGGGTAATTTCGAACTTAAAATCAGAAAATTATAAAAAAAATAAATAAATGAATAAAATATAGACAGGAATAAAATCTTAAAAGTTTTAGAGTGCTCCGCCAGGTAGTGATTTTTATAATAACTTTTTTAAGTGGCAGAGTTCTGAAAGTTTACCAGAAAAAATTTTAATAGAGATATGAAGTGATGTTAACCTTCTGGTTTTACAAAGCATTGAAGTAAAATTTCACAACGAAAAGTTGTTGAAATATAAAATTTTTAAACGATGCCTTTTTTGATTTTAGATGAATATTATGAAAGAGATGCTGTGGTGTGCAATTACTACCGTGAAAAGATTGAAGAAAATGCCTTACCCTGAATTCTTATTCATTTTGAACATAGGTAACCACTTCTAAAAGAACAAAAATGGATCGAATTCGTTTTTAATGCAAATGAAAACTTATGAATTTACCGTAAATATATTAAAAAGACAGCCACAAAAATATTTACCAAACATTTTACAAATATTTGGTGAAATTTTATTTCTGGTAGATATATGCAGAAGCAGATCCATTTTAAGTCAAATTTACTTTTTTTCTTGAATGTTCTGCTTTAGAAAAGGATAAGACTAGGCAAGGGTCTCTTACTGAAGGTCGCTATCCTTAAACCGCAGCATAACTCAAAAATGCGCCATTATCTTAACCATGCCAGGATTCCACTCTGTCCTAAAGTGCATGTGTTGAAGTTTAAATCCAATGTTCGATGAAGCGTCTTTTTTCAGAGAGTAACAAAGATGGTAAAACAGCCATTCAGAATCACGGCTGAAATAAAGTAAACCTTAATCTTTTTGCAGTCATCAAAGACATTTAGTCTATAAAACTGAATTTTCATCAAAAAAAAAAAAAAGCGTTCATGGTTAATTCCTATTATATGACGTTTCATCTTTAAAAGTTTATTAAATACGTTTTCCATATATTCTTTGGTTACATAACATAAGTCTTTTGCTACTGCTTTTGTAAAGATGTAATCAGAAATGAGATTAAATTCTTATCTTTCATTACATCAAAGAATAAATTTCCTTTCAATTGTCGTTGCGAGCAAATAAATCTTTGCAGAAAAAAGTGCATCGAGGGGTTGCTGTAAAAATAACCCCTAGGTCTTTAAATGCTTTCCTTCATAGGAATTCAGTTTGGACCTTCCATTACTCAGTGAAGTATTTTTCAGATTCTGCAATAAGGAACTTGAGATATTTTGAGACATTTATTGATCTAGTATAAAAATCATGGAGTGTTTGGTATTTTTCTTTAGGATTTCAGGACGGATCATTCGAACATTTTTTTTTCTTTAAGGAAAGGGATAGAGGGATGCGCAACATTTATTCGAAGACGACAAATTTATATCGACAATGTCGGTCAGACAAGTGATCACATAAACGCACCATGAAATGGGCTATATAATTTGGCAACAATATAAATGTCCACGACTCCTGATTAAAAGTGATTTCCAAAAATTGCATGAATTGATATTAGACTAACCTTTCCCGATCTAGAGAAAAAATCGTATAGAAGGAAATTTTTTGAATAACTCAGGCTGTTGAAAAGGATGCTGTTGGCAATTCAGTCCAACAGTAAGGATCACAATGACTTCAATGATGAAAGGAGGCATATACATACCTTGAGAGTTGGTGATGTTTCACCTGAAACTATTTCTTAGGTAAAAATTCAATTCAAAGGTCAAATTATTATCTTCCACGCATTTTCATGAAACATGGTAGATAGGTAACTTAGAAGATCTTTTTTTTTTTTTTGTCCTTAGCATGTTTCTCAGAGTCACAAGTCAGTTTAAAAGCACAAATTCTACTTGCCAACATTAATTTTTCTTTGACTTTGGTGGCACTTTAAAGTAAATCATTGTTTCGCTCATCTTATGGCCAGCTTTCGTTGTTTTTTGTGAATATCATAGTTTTAAATTGTCCTTCCTGTTGTTTAACTAGGACATCCAGAAAGGGCAAGGTCTTGTGATGGCTGTTCTCTGCGGTGAAATTAAGCACCGAATTTCTTTTTAAGGCATTTGCTATTTTCCTGGCATCATCAGCTTCTTTTACTATAATGAAAATATTGTAAATGAAACCGTTCATAGATCTATGGTTTTCGGTATTGACAGAAAGTCCTCGCTTCGCTTCGACGGTAGCCATGTATACGCTTGCAAAAAGTACCCCAAAGTGGAGATCCCATGCACAATCCATCCACTTGCCGATATGGTTTCCCATACATACCTTCAGCATATCGTGGAGAATATCTTCAGGTACGGGAAGCGATTCTTTTTCAGACTTGTACACACAATCAACATCACCCTAAGCTAGCAATGGACGAGTGGCATATGGGTTCTCTTCTAAGTCTTACTAGAAATTGACTTCCGCAGGAACACTAAAGTTGCTTTCACGTGGAAGGTGTGGTGGGCAAATGAAGGATAAGAGTGAAGTTCAGTTCTATATTATTACTAAGGTTTTATACCCAAGATAGTTGCTTCAGAGTCTTGTTTTGCTAAAGTCTAGTGGTTACGAGAGTGCATGGATGACTACAGGAGTTTCCCCAAGTTTTGAGAGAGAATGAGACTATAAGTCTTCATGATACTCGCTTTTTGCTCTCTGCCCTTTCACCCTGATTAAACATACATGACATCATAGATACATCATAGTTTGAGTGACAGCAAAGTATCGTCATTCAGTATACATACTCTTGCTTCATACAGGTGTATTCATCATACACATACATCCCTAGTACCCCTTGATCCAACCACTGACCTTTCCCTGGGTCACCCCAGGGCAACTCTCATAAGATTGCAACAGATTAAAGGATGGGCTACTGAGAAAGAGATATGCTGGGTTGGATGCCATTACACTCCATTTGCAATGGTCGGCTGTCTAACGTGGATTGCATCAACAGGTTAGGCTCAGTGGCTAGTAAGTGTATGTATATGTATATGTATATGTATATATATATATATATATATATATATATATATATATATATATATATATATATATATATATATATATATGTATATATATATATATATATATATATATATATATATATATATATATATATATATATATATATATATATATATATATATATATATATATAAATATAGATAAAATCCATGAAGGAAACGGGAACACTGGAGTGCTGCATGGCATTTCGACGCTATGTCCTTTACTTAGCAGACTGAAGAAATATAAAAGTATGTTTACAAAGAAAGCTCATATAAATGACAGATGGGGATTATAAAGGAAACATATGTACCTGGAATTCAACACAATTGAAGAATTAGTAGAACTGCCAAAACAGGATTAAATATTTAAGAGGTTTTTACAAAGGATTAGGATCAACCGTTCAGGAGCAGGGACAGGGCAATTAAAAGATTATACAGGTTCGTGACTGACCACCTAAAAATTCTTAATACAACACAATAATTCTCTTTTTTTGTAAACAATAATAACTTTTTGCAAGATGAACATTTTTACAAATAAAAAATTATATTAAACATACGGATATATAGAAAATATATATCAAGTAGCTAACTTGTAATGAAGTCAGTGATTTAATCTTTTAGGTCATTCATGAACATTTTTCTAATACAGGGGTCCAAATAATACATGCCAGGGCTAAGATTAAAATTGCAACTGTAAGTAAGCTGGATAATAGCGGACTCCAATAGATTTCTTGAAGAGAATCTTTCGATCTGGCAATCACTGAACTTTCAGTCCAATTTATCCTGTGAGAGTTTTCACTTAAATGAATGAATATAGCATTGGATGCTTGTCTAGTTTTGACTGAATACTTATGTTGCTTAATACGTACATCTAAATCTTTGCTAGATTGGCCAGTATAAAAAGAGGGGCAATCTAAACATGGAATTTTATATATTATGTTGATGTTTTCTTTAGGGATATTTGTTATTAACATTCTTTTGAGTGTGTTATTATAAGAAAAAACGAGGTTTACATTAAAAGGTTTTAACAATGATTTTGTTTTCAAAACCACTAAAATAAGGTAAGCTAAGAAAGTTCTTAGGGGTTTCTTTCTTCATGTTACTTTCACTATAAAACTTTTTGTGGGCTTTCTTATAATAAATATCTAGTATATGTGAAGGATAACATAAATCTGTCCCTATTTTTCTTATGTATTCAATTTCTTTATCCACATACTGGGGACTGACAATGCGCAAGGCTCGTAAAAACATTGAGGAAAAAATTGATATTTTGATGTTGAGGTTATGGCCTGAATAAAAATGGACATAACGCCTTCGGCGTTTAAGGGTTTATATCTTTGTGCTGGGTACTTTTAATCTTATAATCGCCTGGCTCCTCTTGTGTGACCCCCACCCTCTCATGATCTTAGCCTTTCAATGACCCCTTCTTCTTCCATTTGTCTGTTTCCCGTGCGTTTTCTTGCGTTTTTTCTTCGGTTCCTTGCTACTGTGGAGCATACGATTTTTCTAGATATGCTGTCTTCAAAGTTGTTTCTGGTGTTCCCTGCCATTGTGTTGTTGGCGCATGTTAAGAAGCTATTCTCTACAACCAGTCTGACCGTTTTTTTTGGGTGTTCCTGTGCAGAAAACTCATATTTTCCCAGTCTATTTCATGTTCATTTTCCCAACAGGATTTTGGCAACTGCCGACATCTGATTATAATGCCTTTTGTCCTGCAGGTGTTGTTTGCTTCGCTCTTCACATGATTTGCCAGTTTCTCCATAGTACCCTTCTTCAGAGTCTAGACACACTGCCATATATAACGCCCCTTTAATCTTTTCCCCCTCTACTGACTTTTTGTTTCTAACTATTTTATTCCTAATGGTGTTTTTGTAGCTGCCTATCAATTTGAAATTATCTAGCTTTCTGTTGATGGGTGCAATAAAGTTGTTGTCCGGGACTGTAATTATTTTCTTCCCTAATAAAATGTTCCTTTTCTATCCTTTCCCTATCCCCAAAATAGTTTTTCCTTGCCTTGATGTGTGCCCACTCCCTCCAATACTTAGGGTAGCCTAATCTCCTAAAACTCTCCCCTCAGGTAATCCAGCTCTTCGTCTAAAAATTCGGGACTGTCAATCCTATAAGCCCTGATGGCCAACCCTGCCATTACTCCTATTTTTATTTCTTTCCTATGACTGGAGAACCTATGTATGTATGAATTGGTGTGTGTCTTCTTACTATATACCTTGAATTTTAAATTTTCCCCTTCCTTCTTTACCAGGAAATCCAAGAAAGGAGTTTCTTCCTCTTTCTCTTCTTCTATTGTGGACTTGATGTGTTCATTTAGTCTATTTATGTTTTCTAGGAACTTGTAAATAATCAAGATGTCATCCACGTATCTTACCCATTTTACAATATGTAAGTTCCCTTTATTTACTTTGCCCACCTCTTCCTTTTCAAATCATTCCATAAAGATATTAACTAGAATTGGTGAAAGACTCAAACCCATGGCCACGCCATTTTTTTTGTATATAATGGCTTTCGCCCCACTTGAAAACATTAACGCTGACGGCCATTGTTAGCAGTTTTGTTAAAACGTCATGATCTAGGTCGCATGTATAAACCCTTTCCTCCATATTCTTTTTTTATTACTTCCATCGTCGTCTTGACTGGCACGTTAGTTAACAGGGAAGTTACACCCAAACTTGCAAATTTACAATCTTTTACGTTAATTTTGGATAGTTCATCTATAAAGTTCATGTTATATCTTAAATGCCCTTCAGATACTAAGCCCACCCATTTTCCCATTGTGTTGGAAAGAAATTTCTCCAGCCTCCTCTGCGGTGATCTCGTCGACGCCACGATCGGTCTTAGTGGGCACCCATCCTTGTGGATCTTAGGACTACTATAAATATATGGGATCTCTGGACTTTCCACTGATTTTACTCTATGCTCTAATTCTTTTCTCTTGGTTTTGTCGTGGATTTTTGTCAACGCTTCCCTCACTTTTTTGTTAAAATTGCATTGTACCCCACTAATGTCCAGTTTTTTGTTTCAAGCCTCATATGTGTTTTCATCGTTTAGCAATTGTTCTAACTTGTTCTCGTAGTCTATGGCATCCATTACTACAACTCCCCCCCCCCCCACTGTCTGCCTTACAAATCTTTATGTCCTTGTATTTTCCTAATCTGTCAAGGTCCTTACGTAACCTCTCCGGATACAGAAATCTGTTCGACCTAATCCCTGCCCACATGGGCCCCCTGCAAAAAGCTGCTTCATTCCCATTTTTGTTCTTATCTAGTTCCCTTAAGCTTCTACACAGTTCAATGAAATCGTGACTTTCAGTTCCCCATGCAAAAATTAAGACCATATCCTAACACCAGCACTTCTTCCCTACTTAGGAGTCTCTTGGAAATGTTCTTGACTAAATCAAAGATCCCTTTTTTTACCCACCTCGACCTATCGAAAATGGCAACGAGTCTATTCTCGTGTAGCTGAGAACTACGGCGGGCACATACCTTTACTTCTTCTTTTAACGTGCTTCTTTCCCATTTTTGTATGGGGTAAGCACAATGCCTTCTTTTGAAGGACTTTTTGATTTGGCTTTGGGGTAGACCTGTGGTCTCGATCGGCTGCCCTGCCTGACATCGCTTAGACCCCGGAGCGTATGTTTCATGTATCATACCCGACCCAACGCCCTTTCTTCCCAGCAGCGAGAAGTGGGCACATACCTTTACATAACTGGCAATTCCTTTGAAAACGTTGTCTAAGCTGGGGCCTCCATATTTCCCCATCAGTTCTCTCCTGATTTTTCTGCTTTTCATCATTAATTCTTCCAATTTGATCTTTTTCTTCCTTATGTCTTCCTTCATGATCTTTTCTACAAAACCAGGAAATGGATGTTCATCAGAATCTTTCACTCGTATCTTATCCAGCGATTTCGATGCCACACAGTCTGCTATGCAATTCTTAAGGAACAGGATTTCGTCGTCTGTCACCGCTATCCTCCTTCTCACTTTCTCGTAATTTCTTACTTCCAGCATGGTTCTGCCACTGTACATTCTTTCAAAACTCCTGAACTAATCCATCTTGAGGTCAAATAAATTAACTTTATCACATACACAATTGTTCTGTGCATTAGTAGAATTACTAAAAGGACGTCATTCAAACTAAATGGTATCTAATGGAGTGTTTATTCAGAAAAAGTTACAAGCTTTCTTAGACAAACAGTCCACATTCTCAAGAATAAAGGGGCAGAGAAAGTCCAAGATCACGAGGTGGTGGGGGTCACACAGGAGGAGACAGGCGATTATAGGATTAAAAGTACCCAGCACAAAAATATAAATACACCTGGATTGTGCGTCTGGTCACTGTACGGATACTTGATAATGTGAACTGTTTGTCCATGAAAGCTTGTAACTTTTTCTGAATAAATACTCTATTAGGTACCATCCAGTTTGAATGAGGTCCTTTTAGTAATTCTACTAATGCAGAGAACAATGGTGTATGTGATAAAGTTAATATATACAGTATATATATATATATATATATATATATATATATATATATATATATATATATATATATATATATATATATATGTATATATATGATATATATATATATATATATATATATATATATATATATATATATATATATATATATATATATATATATATATATATATATATATATATATATATATATATATATGTGTGTGTGTGTGTGTGTGTGTGTGTGTGCACATATATATATATATATATATATATATATATATATATATATATATATATATATATATATATATATATATATATATATATATATATATATATATATATATATATATATATATATATATATATATATATATATATATATATATATATATATATATATATATATATATATATATATATATATATATATATATATATATATATATATATATATATATATCTATATATATATATACATTGTCAACAATAAACATCCCTCCCTTCCTGTAACTTTGATTCCATCATTTAATTTAGAATTAATCTGTTATTCCTCTGCCTCTCGTGTCGGGCATCGCAGGGAAACCGCGCTTACTTGAACCAGTCAACAGCCGTTAGCTAGGCCTCCCCCCCAAACATCGCGCAATGCAGTAAACAATACAAACCCTCTTTCCCCCCCATCACGCGATGGGGAGACATGTAGGGACACGGTAGGCCAAAAAGGCCATTTAGGGCTAGGGAACAGGTAGCATTCTGATCTGTAGGCATATAATGATAAGTGTGTTTTTCCCATGCCCTCTTCGCTGGTCTTTTTGACATGCTTGAAAGTACGGTTGCCCCCACCAGACGCTCGAGGAAGCCCTGCTTTTGAAAAGCAGGAGGGAGACGCTCTTCTGATTTCATCTGCGCAGATGCGCTGCATTTTTCTCCAGCTCCGCTGGTTGGACTGACTTCAAAGGACACCTGGAATGGTTGTAGGCGCCAATAACAGTCATAAAAGGTTCGTACGTTTGCAAGTAGTCAAGACCAGCCCTTTCCCATTTTACTTAAACTCCTTAAACTTCCATTTCTTTAAACTTTAACCCTTAAACGCCGACTGGACGTATCATACGTCGACTAAAATTGTCTGTTGGATGCTGAGTGGACATACTGTACGTCGACTACAAAAAATTTCAACCTTCGGTCAACTTTGACTCGACCGAAATGGTAAAAAAAAACGCAATTATAAGCTAAAACTCTTACATTCTAGTAATAGTCAATCATTTGTCTTCGTTTTGCAACAAATTGGAAGTCTCTAGCACAATATTTCGATTTATAGTGAATTTTTTAAAAAAACTTTTTCCTTACGTCTGCGCTGGAACTCGGCCGAAAATTTCAGAAATTCTTTCGTCATTTTGTCGTAAATCTTGCACCGTTTTGTATTATCCATTACATAAGGTTTTATATATGAAAATGTGCACAATTTCATGTAAAATACAAAAAAAAAAAAACAATGGTTGTAGCTTATATCAGTTTGGAAATATTTCCATATAAATCACGATAAGTGCCAAAATTTCAACCTTAGGTCAACTTTGATTCAACGGAAATGGTAAAAAAACGCAATTGTAAGCTAAAACTCTTACATTCTAGTAATATTACATCAATTACCTTTATTTTGCAACAAATTGGAAGTCTCTAGCACAATATATCTATTTATGGTGAATTTTTGAAAAAACTTTTTCCTTACATCCGCGCCAGAAATTCTTTCGTCATGTTGTCGTAATGTTTGTACCGTTTTACATTAGTCGTTACATAAACTTTTATATATGAAAATGTGCGCAATTTCATTTAGAATACAACAGAATATAACTCATGGTTGTAGCTTTTAACAATTTTGAAATATTTTCATATAGATCACGATAAGTGCCAAATTTCAACCTTTGGTCAACTTTAACTCGACCAAAATGGTAAAAAAACGCTATTATAAGCTAAAACTCTCACATTCTAGTAATATTCAATCATTTACCTTCATTTTGCAATAAACTGGAAGTCTCTAGCACAATATTTCGATTTAAGGTGAATTTTTGAAAAAACTTTTTCCTTACATCCGCGCGGTAACTCTGCCGGACATCTCAGAAATTCTTTCGTCACGTTGTCGTAATGTTTGCACTGTTTTATATTAGTCGTTACATAAAGTTTTATATATGAAAATGTGCGGAATTTCATGTAGAATACAACAAAAATAACTCATGGTTGTAGCTTTTATTAGTTTTGAAATATTTTCATATAAATCATGATAAATAGAAAAAATTCTACCTTCGGTCAACTTTAACTCGACAGAAATGGTCAAAAACTGCAATTGTAAGCTAAAACACTTACAGTCTAGTAATATTCAATCAATTACCTTCATTTTTCAACAAACGGGAAGTCTCTAGCACAATATTTCGATTTATGGTGAATTTAAAAAAAAAAAAATTTTTTATGTCCGTGTGTTACGAATTCATGCATCATTTTGTGATAATATTTTCTCTGTGTTGCTTTGATTGTTTTACAATTTGTTATATACCAAAATCATAGCAATTTAGTGTACAATAAAAGAAAAAAAATAACTCGTTCGCTTTGACCGTTTTCCTCACAGCGCGATTTGTATACAATTATATATGAAATTTTTTTTTTTGCACTTTCATATATTTCAATAATCATATATGATATGGATATTTTTTTCATTTCTGATGGTTGCATACGAAACTTCCGGCAACAAAAAAAAAATGGAGCCAAAACTGAACTCTTAATCTTAAAAACTAAGCGTGCTGTGATTTTTGGAAAAAATCTTTTTTTCTCCTTCGGTGCTAACTCCCGAACGCCACCGGCATACGACAGGCACTTTTGTAAATAGAGGCTCGGCGTTAGAGGGTTAACCTCTTCCTCCACAAAGCAATCCTCCCTTTGTTAGAGTCCTGCCTGTATCCCATGCCTTGCCATTTACGTATTTTGAATTCAAGTAAAGACCCCGTGATAACCATGAATTATCCCTCCACCAGTGCAATTTAAGGGCTATTTAGGTTAAGCCATATCAGTGTTAATTTTACCTTTTTGTGAGTGAGATCACGTGTTCATTGTTAAAGCCTACGCTGCTCCGATTCTTAGATTGTATCTGCGGGATGTCATTATAATCATCTTCTAGGTTACATTATGTTTTGTATTTAAGAACGTGTATTGGGTGATATTTCACAGGGGAATTCCATCTCCTTCAGTGTACACCGTCATTCATAACTGAGAACGTCTCTTCCAGGGATGCACACGCAGAACGATCGCTATCCATGCTTTAGTATCTCGTCTGCCACTAAAATCCTGATCATTCCTGGTCGCAGTCAGTAATGAATTCCGTTGTGGCCCAAATGTTCATATGAATTATTCTCCCATCTTGAAGTTCCATCATTTGCATTACCTGAGACTATTTCATGCAATCAGGGCAAGACTGAATGTTATTATGATCACTGAACTGATTGTATTGCAGATTGGCTCCATTTTAATCCACTTGATTGTTGCCAAATCATTGCATTATTGTTCCCTGTGTCCTATTCTGAATCTGCCCCTTAGTGATTATGTTGTGTCGTGTCTCATTGTTGATGTGCTAAGTTTCTGTAAATAAATCCCTGTAAATTTGTAAAAGAATTCTAAATCCCATATGGCAACCTTCCCCATTCAATTGTAAATCCAGGAAATTCTAAGATAAGTTTTCAAATAACTTCTCCCTTTGCTCATAAACTGGACTTTCTTGGTTTCGTGGCAGCATCAATTATAATTTTGTTTCAGTTTCTCACCAAGCCGAGGTCCAGTTTATGATAGTGGTGACCTTGCCAGGATTAGTCTATTAGCGGTTATTAGCCTCACTATTAAGCTAGACTAGAAAAACCAGGAATATATAAAATCGATTATCTCATTCACGATAACCATTTTCATTATTCAAAAGTACAGGAAGCGATCGGAGCTGATGTCTTTGGTAAACAGAGTGTGTGCATGTTTTAATATTAAGAATCAGGAAATGCAATTCTCGTATCGTAAAAGCGTTCATAACACAGGGGAACGCATAGGGTTCTTATATTAGCGAAAACAGAGAGGAAGGCGCAAAATGTCCGTCCCGCACAATCTCTAGAGTGTAGGACAAAAGTGTCGAGTTGTAGATGAGTAAAATTAGGAATTAGGAAGTGGTAGTTAGGGAATTTTGCATGTGTAAACTAGGACCAGTAGCTAGGAGTTTATTTCAGAATGGTTACGGCAAAGAAAATGTACATTTCTTGGTTAGTGATAAATGTTGAAATAACGATTAGTTTACAGGAAACTGTATAGCGATATCTGGCATTTATATGGCTAGCAGGGACCAGTTGCTCAAAAAGAGCATGCGTAGAACTGTCCCAGTGTTGGAAGAAAAACAGTTCCAAGCATAGTTATTTAACGACCCCCCGCCAGTGCATATTAAAGTATATTAACGTAAAGTAAAGACAGTGCTGATATTCGAAGTTAAATAATTCATTTCACGTTTAAAACTCGCATTTAGCAAGAAAGTGCAGTTCGTTTTCCCTTTGCGCCATCCATCCAATTCCATTTTGTCCTGTGATCAGATGTTTTCTCACGTGTATTCGTTCCCACAATGTTCGTTCAAGGAACGAGCCTCCTCTTTGTGTGCTTAACAAAACTCGGGAAACTTTGTGAAACAATTTGAGACACCCTTGCATACCATACCCTACGCAGTAGCAATTCCCTAATATACTTAACGTAATTTCGCAACCATAATTTAATTTTCGCTTAAGCGCAAAATAAAGGGATTAAAATTTCATAACAAATAGGTGACATTACATATCGCTCACTGAGAGAGAGAGAGAGAGATCTTTTCTCCCCATTCTCTCCTCTCTCATATTAGTGCCTTTTAACACGGGACCGACCTAATTTACTTAAGAGTTTGGGAATCAACTCATAAATTATAAAATACAGACACAAAGAATTTTAATAATACAAAATCTGAAATTTCAAATTCATTACCCATTTAGATTTTATCACATACTCAGTGTGAAATTTCTGAATGCTTGTGTTTAGTGGATTACTCAAGCAAACCAGCTTTTTATTTCCAAGTGCTTCAACCCAGATCATTTAGCGTACGCGATAAAGCACATATATATTATATCTTGTTACGTGTTACAACTGACATGCTGGAGTAGGTATATTTTATCTCAGACTTGTGTGTTGCAAGTGCTATAAACCATTGCACGTGGTGTGCCTACCTCGTAGCCTATCTGTCCTCATGTCAGGCAGCGCCCACCAGTTCTCATAACTAGCTACCCACTCATGCCACATCCAGTTTCCATTTCTCTCAGTGCCACTAATCTGCGGCACTGCTAAGCACCCCAATCACTGAAGCACTTATCTTTCTACTTTCACTTTCCTATCTCTTCCCTTCTGTTGGAGTCTCTCAATTACCTTTTACTCCCTACTTACCTTCTGCTCCCGCAGAGTACCCCACCTTCAGTGCCAATTCATGCACTGACATTTTGCATTGCTCCACGGAGCGCACCAGCACCACAGTGCCAACTAACCAAAGCGACCTCTTATAAGCCATTGCACCTGTATTGAAGAAACAGGGTGCCATACAACCAGTGTTTCCACCAATAAGGACTGCAGCTCCTTCAGGAACACCCCATTAACAGTGCATCTGCCCATAAGGCCCATAGAGCCTTCAGGAGCACTCCATTTGTTAGCGTATCCGCCCATAAGGACTCAAACTTCCTTCAGGAACGCTTTCCCCTAGTGTGACCTTCGCACGGCACACTCATCCACAGTGCCAGCTCATTCAAAAGTGCCACTCATTGAAGTGCCACTAATTTAAGGAGACTTCCTCATCGTCACAAACCCTTTTCCTCTGGGAACACCCAAGTAACTCACTCAGCACCCCTTCCCCATCAGCAACATGTCAACCAAGGAGCACCAATACTTTAGGAATATAGGGAAGGAGGACGGTCTTTCTGGCCAGGCGCTTCAAAGGTTTGTAAAGGAACAGATCGCTGAGAAGAGAAAGTATGAAGAAGAACAAAGACAGCAAGAAGCCGAGCAGCAGAGAGAAGAAGAAGAAAGAGAAGAGCGGAGAAGGCAGCAAGAAGCCGAGCAGCGGAGAGAAGAAGAATAAAGAGAAGAACGAAGAAGGCAAGAAGGCAGGAAGAAGCCGAACAGCAGAGAGAAGAAGAAGAGAGAGAAGAAAGACGAAGACAGCATGAACTAGCCCTCAAAGACAGGGAGCTCGAGTTGGAGAGAGCCAAGAAGGAAAGCGCAGAAGCTTTAGCAGCAGAGCAAGCCTCTAGTCCCATGCCATCGGCCACAAATACCTCTCTGTCAACCGTCAATAACCTTGTGGGAAAATGGACTGAAGACGAGCCGGAACAATGGCTCGAAGAGATCGAGTTCCTCTTCGAGACCTATGACGTCACCCTGGCTGAGAGGGCCTTACTACTTACCAAGCACCTGGATGGGAAGGCCAAGGCTGCTCACCGAGCCCAGGAAAGAGATCAACGAGAGGACATGGCTGCCGTCCGTGACGCCATCGCTAAGGCGTATGAAATCACCCTGAGAGAAGGAGACAAAGATTCAGAGGTATGGCTAAGAATGCCGGCTGGCCCTGGACGGAATGGGCCTGTTACAAGACCCAAGCAGGGACCCGCTGGTTAGAGTCTATGCCGTGCGACACGTTTGAGGATTTGTTCAACCGGACCATGCTGGAGGATCTCTTTCAGTGTGCGCCCGGGCCTCTGGCTGTGTATCTTAATGATAAGCAGCCAGCCACCCTCAGGAAGCCTGCCGCTTAGCTGATGCCTGGGAGACGTACAATCCTTCCCATGGCACCTTGCAGCGTAAAATAGTGCCACCCAGACACCTCTCAGGCCTCAATAGCTTGCGGAACGGCCCGCCTAACAAACCTCCGTTTCCCATCTGTAAAAGGTATGGCCATGCCGAAGCAGATTGCCGCTATAAGGATAGCAATCAGCAGGACAACAACTCTCGGCAGCCTACCATCAACCATCAGTCCTTCTCTCCGCCTAATCCAACACCGTCTTCCCAGCACACTGTCACTGTCAGGAGATCAACCTATCACCAGGGCCCCTGCCGAGACTGTGGAGCTTCAGGACGCTCTTCTGCTGGGTATCCTGCATGCCCAAAACATGTGGTCACACTCAGGCACGTGAACATGATTAGTGCCACTGCCTCCTTAGCTGAGCTGCCGGAGAGAACTCACCCTGAGAGGGTCTGGACACAGTCCGTCTCAGTGGCTTCTCTGGATGGTTCCAGCCCCCAAGTGCACCTGCCAACTACTGCCGACACTGGCTCAGACATTAGTCTGATCGATCGGGCCCAGGTGCCCGCTAGTGCGACGGTAGAGGAGCACACCAAGTGGACCGTGACCTGGGTGGATGAACAGTCCCTGACCGTCCCCACAGTTGAGCTCAGGGTGATTACCCCTTGGAGCAATAATTTGTATCGTCTTAGTGTTGTCAAGCGTATTAGGCGCGGAGTGGAGTTCCTACTTGGTCGAGACATCCTCTGGGGATGTCCCACCCCCACACCACTCTGTTGCCTGACTGCTTCCGCCAGCACCTGCAGCACTACTTCTTCAGATAGGGACACAGCCTTTGTGACAGCTGTGCCCCCGTCACCTGATATTAATCCACCACATTCACCTGCTAGGCCTAGTCCGCGGGTCTTGTGCCTGGACGGCCACCAAAAAATTACTCCATCATCACAAAGGGATCGAACACATTACCGCTGCAGGACCTGCAACGTAAGGGGCCATTCTGAGAGATGGTTGAAGTGCCCCAGTAGGCTAACCGCAGCGGCCAACTCCACTGAACCAAGAGGCCCAATCCTCTCACCGAGACAGGAATCGCTGTCTCAGATCACGCCAGGGACACCGAGGGGTCTTGATCCCCCAGGTCCCCTTTCAGCTTTGTCCGACATCAATTCGCTGCCAGTGCCACTTGCAAGCACTGGTCAGTGCCAAGCTCCACCCATCTTGGCTGGATGCTCCCAGCCAAGCGTACTTCCCGAGCCTGGCCCTGAGTT
>JANJGK010000016.1:1638403-1685903 GCA_039081455.1 Macrobrachium rosenbergii
TAATATATATATATATATATATATATATATATATATATATATATACATATAACTTTATTATATACACAATTGTTCTCTGCATTAGTAGAATTACTAAAAGGACCTCATTTAAACTGGGATGGTATCTAATGAGTATTTATTCAGAAAAAAGTTACAAGCATTCTTGGGAGAAACAGTCCACATTATCAAGTATCCGTGCAGTAACCAGACGCAATTGACCAGCTGTATTTATATCTTTGGGGTTGGGTACTTTTAATTCCTATAATGGCCTGGCTCCTCCTGTGTGACCCCCACCCCCTTGTGATCTTGGCCTTATTTGCTAGGGCACATTGCCCAATTTGCAGAGTTCCATGTTATGTTGCAGGTCTTGCAGCGGTGCCTGGTGATTTCCCTTCGTCGTAAGGGAGGAGATTTTTTGGTGGCCATCCTCTTGTAGGATTGAGGACTGGGCCTGGAGTTGTTTTGAGAATGTCCCTTCTGTTGGAAACCTTGGTGAATGGAAGGTTGGGCTGATGGCGGCATGCCTCTCACAGTGGCGGTGTCCCAGTTAGGTGATTGTGGAGTGGCCCTCCATCGCCATAGGATGTCTCATCCCAACAGGAACTCCACTCCGTGCCAGATGCTGTTCACCACGCCAAGGCAGTGAGGTTGTGTGCCCTAAGGGGTGGTTACCTGAAGTCCGACTGTGGAATGGTCTTGGTTTGCCCCCCTATCGAAGTCATCGTCCACCTGGTCTTTTCATCAACAGTGGCACTGGCCGGTACTTGGGGCCCCGATCAATCAGACTAATGTCTGAGTCGTGGAGGATGTGGCACAAATCAGGTTGACGTGCTTGGTAGAGGACATATGCTTTGGACAGCCAGGATATCCAGGCAGTACAATGGCCTGGTGGTCCGCAGTCTCTGCAGGGCCCCTTTGCATGGGCTGATCTTCCTACGATGACGGTCTGTGGAGATGGTTGAGTGGACGTAGAAGGAGAGTTCTGGGTGGTTGTTAGTAGGCTGCCTATTGTTGCCCCAACTTGCAGTGGCTATCAGATTCAGCATGGCCAAACTTTTTATAATTGGTCCAAGTAGGCTTGCTAGGCAGGCCATTCTTTGGGCAAGTCGAGCCTGAGCGGTACCCAGGTGGCTCTATGCAGCGTTGAGATGTGCTGTGGGACTTGTTGAATGTTCCTCAGGAATCAGCCATATGACAGGTTCCATAAGGTGTGGTGGGTTGCTTGTCACTGAGATATACAGCAACAGCCCAGGCACGCATTGGAAAAGATCCTCCAACATGGTCCGATTGAATAGGTCCTTGAAGAGGACTGCATGACAGGGAGTCGAACCAGTGGGTACCAGACTGATTCTTATGACAGGCCCATTCCATCCAGGACCAGCCGACTTTCTTGGCAAGATCTCAGAACTACTGTCTCCATTTCTCTGGGTTTATCTCGTAGGCTTTGGTGATAACCCAATGTACTTCGATCATGTCGCCTCTGGGTCTTCTCCAGCGAGTAGAGGCTGCCTTGGCTTTTCCTTCCATGTGTTTGTTAAGCACTAAGGCCCTCTCTGTGTTAGTGGTGTGGTAATTGTCAAAGAGGGCCTCTATCTCTTCTAACCATGCTTCTGGCTCTTCCTCAGTCCACTTGGGGGACTAGGGAATTAAGGCTTGAGAGTGAAGCATTTGGTGCAACAGGTGTGGGATTGGAGACTTGTTGGAGCGCCATAGCTTCAGCACTCTCCTTTCTTGCTCTCTCCAACTTGAGCTCCTTGTCCTTGAGGTCTAGTTCCCGTGCTGCCTTAGCCTCTTCGTACTTCCTCGGTTCTTCTTGTTCCACCTGCACTATTTCATCCAGCTGTCCTTTCACCCACCGGGTGAGTTCCCGTCCTGCGTAACCTGCATCCCTTGCCCATGTTCATGAGGGCTTGGTCGCTGTTCTAGAGATATGGTTGTTGTTTTTGAGGATGACTAGGGGAAATGGTCTGTGACAATGTGGAAGTGTCCCGTAATTTGGTGGCCACTTCAGTGGTGTGGCACCTTTTCAATAAGGTGGCACTATGGTTGAGTGTGCAGTGCAAAGGTCACACTGAGGGGAGTGATCCCGAAGGCGGAATGATCCTTATGGGAAGGATACACTCTGGTTGGCACTCTGTATCTCAGGTACAGGTGCAGTGGCTTATATGTGATTATTTTGTCTTGGTGGCACTGGGGTGCTGGTGTACTCTGGGGAGCAACACTAAAAAGGGCAGTGCAACCAAACTGCACTAAAAGAAATGGCACTCTGCCTGAGGCAGAATGTAAGTAAGGAGTAAGAGGGGGAAAGTAGAAAGGTAAGTGCTTCAGTAACTTAATTGGTTGGCAGTGCCTCAGATTAGTGGCACTGTGGAAAATAAAACCCTTGGGGTTGCACTCGTGGGTGGCTAGTTCTAAAAACTAGTGATTGCTTCCTGACATGAGGAAATGAAGGTTATGCATGCAATATGCGATTTGGTGCTTGCGGTATACGCAAGTCTTGAATAATGGATACCCTCTCGTGCACGACAGTTGGTAACTGTTATTAAACGGCGGTGAGTACGCTCTATGAAAAGCACGAGAATTCACTCTGCGGCTGAAACACTTAATGGAAATATAAAGAATGGAGACGATTCAATGGACATGGGCGCGTTTATTAATTTGCGCAATGTGTGAATGAGTAAAAGGAACAATTGAATGAGATCTTAAAAGATCAAAGGTTTGGGTAAAAAGAAAAGAAAATCTTTATTGTCCTTGGCTTTATGAATTAGTGGGTTTATTTTTCAATACTCATGTATTAATTTTATTATTCGCCTTGTTATGATGAAAAGAAAAATCTCTCTCTCTCTGAGAGGTTATTTGTTATGATTTAAGTTACTCAACCTTTTCTTACGATAAATTACGTTGTGCAAAATTACGCTAAGTTACTTTTTTTTTTTTTAAATGAACTTTTGATATATATGTAATTTCAGGCTAGCCCAAGTCATGACAAATTATATGGTGGAAAAGGGTTTTCAAATTATCCTCAAAAGCATCAAGGTATTTGCGTTAGGTTTACGTTAGGGGAGAAAAGCAATGAAATTTGTTCGGCTGGTGAACAAGATGTGAACTGAGGCGCACAGGAAACAGCTGATGGCTAACTCATTATCCTGGCCGAGTCATAACAATGCCGATTAGAATCTAAGAGAAAGGAACACTTAACTTTCTTGGCTGAAGGCAGGTTTTTTAATGCAAAATCAAATTATTTAACTTAAAACATCAGCAATGCCTTTACTTTACCTCAAACACTGAACGCAAGTTTGAACTGGAAATGATGCTCGTTGTAGTGTGGGTGTATTCGTGGTGGAGAGGACTCTGGGGTTGAGCATGCGCCGGTCTGCTTACAGGATTGCCAGAGGTCATCACACATGTTTTAACAATGCGAATTCAATTCCTACATCACAGACAGAGAAATTGTACACTTTCTCTGCCGTAACTGTTCTTGAACAACACTCTTAGCTAACTGTTCACGGGTAACACATGCAATAAATCCCTGGCAAAGCACTTCCTAATTCCTAACGATCAGTCATCTGGCAGCCCACCACAGCCGCTATTCCGAAGATACAAAATTTCGTGGGCAGCTACTCTGCGTCACTAATTTAAGAACCTGTGCGTTTTCGCCTATCTTATGAAATTCTCACTACGAGATTTTGTTGCGTTTTTCTCTTTTTTTTTTTTTTTTTTCTTAACACTCTTCCCTATCCTAACAAATCCTTAATTTTACCAGACTTATGATAATACCCTTACCTGTTTACTCTTGCTTCGATTCGGTCGCCCTTTATTGCCTTTTTGAAACAATTTAATTAAATTAAATGATATCCATCCTTCTGTTCATTTCGTTCTAGTCTTAGCAAATAACGAGGTTAATTACGGCTAATTTGACTAGATCTTCGGCAAGGCCTGCCATTTTTACGTTCTGGGGTCTGTTGGAGGAATGTAAGGGGATTTTTTGTCATGAACTGCTTTCAAGGGCCAACAGAGAACACCCAGAATATAATAAAATGGATGAGAAAGAGGTGTGACTTACCTCAATCATCAGCAATTAATCAAGGAGTGGAAGGTCGCCTTGGGAAATGAGTCACTAGTTACGTTAAAATGAATTTATTTACAAATGAAGCAATCAAGAAATTAATCTGAAAAGGCTGATGATACAGCAGGCAATCACACATAATGTGAAACAATGTAAGCCAATGAATAGCAAATCTCTGAATAGGAAAAGGTTAATACTGTTGAAAGAGTTGCAATGATCAGGCGCTTGTGCACAGTGGGGGTCGGGGGGGTGGGGAGGGAGACTGCTTACTGGTCCAGGACTGCGTATCCGGACTTTCTTGCTTATCAGAAATGGCAGTACTTCTAAGTGGAATTGATTCACAAGGCTTGGTTCGGCCGCTTGGGAGCAGAATAGCAGGATTTCTGGAAGAGAATTCCAGGTTAGCATTCCAAAACAAGGAGTTTCCCTTGCATTAAACTTAAATATACGCCATGGAGGGATTGATTAATTAGGCTTAATTAGTCTTTGGTTAACACTATGGTGGGAATAACCTAATTCTGATCGCTGAATTGATTTAATTGGAGCTTAGGAGAAGTCATGGGGGCGAAACATGGGCTGCTTTGTTGGAAGGTTTGCTTTAACAAAGGGTGCTTTGTTTAGGAGAGTGAAAAGCTGGAAATAATGAAAATATGGAGAGAAATTCACAGGAAGAAACAGAAACTGGCAGGGAATTTGCATTCATAGACGTACCTGATCCTGTCTTTTGCATGAGCTCTTTGCAAGAAGCCGTAGATCGTATGAAATTCCGTCTAGTCCAGCATGAAAGGGAGAAGCCGAGTCACATGCACGTCTTGCTAGATGCGTGTCAGCGGTGTGTCTGCCTGGTTGCTTTTTCCCATAGCTTCTTGGCAGTCTTGGGGTATTTTGAGTTGAACACAGGGCAGCAGTCGTATCTGGAAGCAAAATCCCCAAGCCAGCAATAGGTTCATATAGAAAGAGGGCCTTATAGCTAAGTCCCTAAGGTTCAGGATAGTAGCCCCCTTGAAAAGGCATCCGCCTTGGTTAGTTAATGACTTCTCTACCACCCAAATCACGTGATGGAGGGGACGAAGGAGTGCATTGTTCCCCCAAAGGAGGCACTTGGGGTGTTTTTGTAGACCTACCCCTATTTAAATCTGTAAAATCGCCACCTTCCTGCCGCCAAGCTACTCCTAGCAGACGACTGAGAGGCGAATTTTTCGTTAATTTTGACTCCCAATCTAGCGGGATAAAGGAATGAATGGAAATATGTAAGAATATATATATATATATATTATATATATATATATATATATATATATATATATATATATATATATATATATATATATATATATATATATATATATATATATATATATATATAATATATATATATATATATATATATGTGAGCAGTGTTTGAATACACCGGTGTCGTATGTTGGGACAACGTATAAGGCTCGTGGGACTTTGTAGAAATGGTCTGTATATAATACATAACTTATGTAAAGGTAAATTTGTTGCGGTAACAATGTATAGTAAAACTGTGGAAAAATATCGTTTTTTTAGCGGAAGAGAGTAACTGTCGCCTAGTACGTATATTGTAGAATATCGTTAATAGCATGAGGAAATTATGTGTGACAAATAATATGTTGTAGCAAATAATAACGCTTGTGCTGTACATAATGAAAAAAAAAAAAAAATATCATGCATGGTGTGTAGCTTTTGGTAAAAGTAGGACGTGACTGTTTTTCTTATTTAATGACCTACAAAAGTGATGTTAAAGATATTGCACTTTGATTATCTGTATGTGGAAAGGCAAAATTTCTGCAATATTATCTTAATGAAATAAAGATGGGATAAAGTGAGAGTAACTTGGCAAAATGCAATGTATCGGGTCACAGTAATTGAAATTTAAGAAAAACATTGATATAAGACGAAAATGTTTTATCTCCCAGACGTAGAGCTATGGAGACGCTTAGAGATGTAAATGAATGAAAATATACAGAGGAACAGAAGTAATCATAGATAAAGAATATCGAACCTATTAGGAGATAAGGTGCTACCCACATCTAATGTGCAGGTACGTGGGATACCCGAAGAAAGGATGTACCGAGATTTTTTTTTTTTTTATGAGGGCTGCGAAACTAGCCAGTATATGACCAGAAGACCAATAGATATACTGCTTGACATGTAATATCCTTCCCTCTAAATGTCAATGGGCCTTACGCCAGAGGTAACTTTGACATTCAGTTTATCTTTAGCTGTAAAGTATAGCATGGAGCTTCCATCTGGGTTCCACTTCTTATTAATCTTCGTTGTTTTTCAACCATTACTATTTGTATGTGAAAAGTTTGCTTATACTGTAATATGCAGCCTTTACTCTAAATATATTTTATGTGGTGATATTTTTTTCAACCTCGAACATTAACTGGAGAAATATTCACCACATAACCAAAGGTGAGAGTATGGGCAACTGACAGAGAACAGACTCTTCAAAGAACCTTCCTTCATTCCATAGCTGCCACCATTCAAATAGGAAATCACTCAATACTGGTACTGTTATTATTTTCGATCTAGAGTTTTCACCAGGAAAATGAGGAAAAAAAGTTAAGTATATCTTGGTTTAACTAGACCACTGAGCTGATTAACAGCTCTCCTAGGGCTGGCCCGAAGGATTAGATTTATTTCACATGGCTAAGAACCAGTTGGTTACCTAGCAACGGAACCTACAGCTTATTGTGGAACCCGAACCACATTATGACAAGAAATTAATTTCTACCACCAGAAATAAATTTCTCTGATTCTTCATTGGCCGGTCGGAGAGTCGAACGCTGGGCCAACAGCGTGCTAGCTGAGAGCTCTACTCACCCTCCAATGAAGAACTGAAGGAAAATGAGGAAAGGATGAAGTTGACACAGATGTATTTTTAAGACTTAGAGACAATTACATTGCTCAGGGCAAGGAACCTGGTTTCCAAAGAGTATTTTAAGTGTGAACATTGTTATTGTTATAGTTAGGACATTTGGTTAATTATATATCTACTGTGGTCAGCTTTCTCTTTGATGCAAGGAAAGCAAAGGACGATAGCGAGTATTTGCATTTGATGGGGACTCACCAAGCTCCGCACCTGCAGGATTAACCTTGTGTAAAATAACCTAATCGTATTTACAGAGCTCTTCGCCCCTGACAACTATTTTAATTTCCAGAAGAGGACTCGATGCAAAATTTTAATGTCACAAAATCACTCCGTACTTTCATAATTAGTTTATACTGAAGATAAAGGGGCAAGCTAACACTTGGCATAGTTCCATGATTGCTCTTTTAATTCTGAAAGACGATGATTTTAACATTATCTTTCAAACTGTAATTCTTCAATGAAAGCCAGTAAGTTACAGTAAAGTTCATAGCCCACACCTGGAAAGTCAACGTTCCGCTTCTTCAAGTACGAAAATTTAACACAAGCACGGACGTTCCTGGAGTTATTTTCCATAAATCTCGTAAAGAAAATGTCTGCACTAAAAGACGAGCTTGAGGAAGGAAACTGGCAGAAGCGCTTTGTACATCCACTCCAAGTCCATATCTTATTCATGCCAGGAAACAGGTTATTTATTTCATAATTCTTGGTACAGTGTGATGAAGGAATGGTGATCCTTGTCTTTTTGTCCCTTTTTTTTTTGCTTTGAGTAATATTTCTTTTTTGTCATAGTTGTTATGGACATATACTGTATATATATATATATATATATATATATATATATAATATATATATATATATATATATATATATATATATATATATATATATATATATATATATATATACATACCGTTATCGTTAACAAGTACTGCAAGTTCCATCACAAACTCCGAAAATGAGGGAAAGTTATATAAAATATAAGACATTTAAAAATTTACGTGTATCTTTGAAGACTCAACTATTTTTCTCACAGAATGAGTTTTAGGAAACCTACAGTACACGAATCATGAGAAATTCTAAAGCCTGAACGAGTAGCTTAAGCCCCAATTACAATACATCAGTGCACTCCAGTTTTGCAGTCATATTCATGAATTGTAACGCATTATATTCAGTTATACAAATATAAAGGCGAAAACTATTTTCAGCAAGAGCAAATATTGAGGATAGTTATGTTAAAACTTTTGTAATAGCTAGTTTTGACACAAACTCCCTTTATTGCTTAAGAGTAACAAAGAAATTTCTCTTGACTAGTGCCGCAGTTCATAATATTTCTAATGTTAGTCTATTTGACTACCAGTATACTCAAGTGCATGGATATCAGGGTATCAGGACAAGTGACCGACTGACAAGTGCCCGACGGCCACATGCCCGACGGACGTCTTCCCGGCGGACATCTGCCCAACATAACAGTGCCCGATGGACAAATGCCCGATTAGGACAATTGGCCGATTAGGAAAACTGCTCGATTAGGACAATTGCCCGATTAGGAAAACTGCCCGAATATTTACATATATACAACCGCTCTTTAGTTGAGAGAGAGAAACTACCGGACGATGAAGAAGCTCGTTAGTAAAGTACAATTGCCCGATTACGAAAACTGCCCGAATATTTACATATATACAACTGCTCTTTTAGTTGAGAGAGAAAAACTACCGACGATGAAGAAGCTCGTTAGTAAAGTACATATGTTTTAGTTGGGAAAAATTGATCTTCAGTCACGAAGTGTCAGAAGTTTTTTTTACTCTTGTAAGCACCCATGGATTTCGTTAAAACTCAACGTGGTGGATTGAAGCTTTGCTATAATGGTTACGTTTATGTTAAGAACAAGGAATTGCCATCTGGAAATACGTTTCACGAATGTGAACGCCGCCGACACAACAACTGCAAGGCCAAAATTACTGTGTGTGGTTGATCAAATAATAAGCGAAACACATGAACACACTCACGCTCCAGATTTTATTCGTCAAGATCTTCTATCTTTACGTGAAGAAATGAAGGAACAAGCTATTAAAACCCAACAATCATCACAGCAGATTTTATGTCAAACGTTACAGAATGTCTCGGAAGGAGTCTCTAGTCAACTAGTGTCTGTGAGCACAACTGGGCGTTCTATCAGAAAGATATAAACAAGCTGTACATGCTCCACATCCCATACCGAGAAATTTGTATGAGATGGTCATTCCACATGAATATAAAAAAAAAACGTGCAAAGAAGGACAATTTCTTACTTTACGACAGTGGACCTGGTGAGAACCGTATACTTTTATTTTCAACCGAGAAAAATATGCAACTCTTGCAATCTTCGAGTGAGTGGTTTTGCGATGGTACCTTCAAAGTAGTACCTGAACTGTTCTACAACTATATTCGGTTCATTGTTTAATTTCTAAAAGAACGATACCATGTGTTTTTGCATTATTGCTAGATAAACGACAATCCACCTACGAAGAACTTTTCAGGCCAACTTCGGGCTATTAATGCTAGACTTAATCCATCTGCAATTTTGATTGATTATGAAAAAGCTGCAATGAATGCAATAACAAAAGTTTTTACAAATGCAAATATTAAGGGATGTTTTTTTCACCTCTCGCAAGCCATTTAATCGGAAGGTACAAACAGAGATAAACATTCGAATGATACCAGCCCTGGCTTTTGTGCCAGCAGACAATGTTGTACAAGCATTTGAACACTTACAAGAAAGTATGTGCGAAGAAGCAGATGGAATAATTAACTACTTTGAAGATACTTTTATTGGTAGGAAACGACGACGTAACAGAGGAAACCCACTCTTTCCTATTTGTATGTGGAATATGCATGATCGCGTATGCGATGATTTGCCACGAACAATCAATTCCTTGGAAGGATGGCATAACCATTTACAGGCGAATATAACCTCGAGTCATCCCAATATCTGGCGTTTTCTTCAGGTACTGAAGACTGAACAAGCTCTTAACGACACAATCATCTACCAAATGCTGGCAGGACAAGAGCCTCCCTCAAAAAAGAAAAAAAAATATCAAGATACAACCAAAAGAATAGCAAATATTGTGCAAGATTATGAAAATCGAGAAGTATTAGATTTTTTGAGAGGGATAGCTCACTATTTAAAATTTTAGTTTTATTTTTTTTTTAGATCTATTTTCTTTTTTTTATCAATAACATACTTGCGTATCCATAAATAAAAAAATAAATCATGTTCTTTTTATTTTAGCTCACAATTTAAAATTTTAGGTTTATTTTATTATTTTTTTTAGATCTATTGTCTTTTTTTCAATAACATACTTGTGTATCCGTAAATTAAAAAAAAATAAATCATGTTCTTTTTATTTTTGTCTTTTATTATACCTTGTTAATGTTTACCATAAGGAAAAAATAAATCATTAAAGAAAGTGCGTACAAAATCCTTATGGCAGCAAAACAAATAATCGGGCAAATGTCCTAATTGGGCAATTGTCCTAATCGGGCATTTGTCCATCGGGCACTGTTCATTCGGGTAGATGTCCGTCGCGAAGATGTCCGTCGGGCACTTGTCAGTCGGGCACTTGTTCTAGAATCGGATATCAGATGTGGATGAAGTATGAATCACAAGGGTAGAAAACTTCAGACCGTTTCCCAGTGTTGTTGCATGTATTGACTAAAACTGTTTGTAATTATTGAATTAAAAGATAAAAGGTAATGAAGTATAAACTGAAATATCATTTTGCGTAAACAGGGAAGGATACCTTCATTAAAAGGCATTTCATGAAGAAATTTATATCTTGAAAATAATAACGGAACCTGGAAGTTCTAATTGTGAAAATCATAAAAAATCATCATGCTTTTCAAATAATGAATACAAATATCATCAAGTGAATAAATTTGCATATTCTGCTGACAATTTAAAACAAAATTTCTATTTTCAAGGTGTCTTCCACAAATAAAAAAAAAAAAAACATACAAAACAGGCATTTTGGAATGGTTATTTTCTGTTGTATTTTACTGGTTTTCCAATTCTTAACATAAATGTATATGACGTCAAAATATTTTCATTGCAATTTGCAGCCTATATCCCTGCTGCCTTTGGTATATGATCTGTTATAAACTTTTTCCTGAAACCAAAGTGCGACACTGGAGTGATTGTTTGTCGATTTAGGTTCTACATAAAATATACTATCCATTCAATTAATTTATTTGCTCAGAACACGACATAAAATTAAGGAATACATCCTTAAAATCTTCGAAAACGATGATAACAGCTTTACATTTTTTTTTTTTTTTTTTTTTTTGTAGCTTATTTGAAAAGTTATCAACATTAACAGGAATTTTGTGTAGAGAATATGATTTTCTATTTCTCTACAAGGCCTTTATCCACCCAAACATCGCTCTCTCTCTCTCTCTCTCTCTCTCTCTCTCTCTCTCTCTCTCTCTCTCTCTCTCTCTCTCTCTCATATGATTTTGCTCTTTTCGCCATCAGAGTAGTTTCACGGTAAAAAGATACTGAAAGTCTCTTCTAGTTTAATAAACTAACGAATTAAGGCCACTGAAGTGTAATGAAAAAACTATCACTATATTATTATTATTATTATTATTATTATTATTATTATTATTATTATTATTATTATTATTATTATTATTATTATTATTATTATCATTATTATTATTATTATTATTAGTATTATTATTATTATTATTATCAAAGTGGTGGTGTCATAAAGGGGTTAACCTTCCGGTTTTCGCAAATATTGTAGGGTGAGGTTACTACCCCTATCTCTCAACTCTCAGCTGATGTTGGTGCTCATTTATTTACTTCAGAGACATCTGGCATGGGCAGGCCGGGATCGAACCACGGGTCTTATGGACGCTGAACATTGCTTCATTGCTGAGCTACGCCATAGAAAAATTAATAAATCGGTAGTTTTTGTTCTGTCCTATAAATATACGAATGATGAATTTATGCCCGATTAGGTAAGACGGATTTCTATCCGAAAACTAGGACCAGTCTTTTTTTTATTGTAATTAATATAACCATCACTTTTATGCGAAAGGATGCTACCTATGATTCAGAGTATTCGTTCCATTTTAATAATGAGCATTGCTACGGAAGTGTCAAAAATTAACCTTGGCCTTTTGATTTGACATTTAGTAAATAACCATGAAATGAAAATTAGTAGCTAACAAAAGTTTATCCACATGCCTTTCTCAAAAAGATAAAACATTAGCTAATACCATTATTAAAGCATGTAAATTCTGTTATCTTCTGTGAAAAACTGACAATCCTTCTAAATTCAATCTATGATCTTCGAGGGGGAATTTTTGTTAGTATTTTGTAAGCCGTATCATCATCCAGTAGGGCTTGCATACATGATATGTAGTAAGCTTGATCAAGTCGTAAGAAATTTCAGTAGCACAGTAAAAAAAAAAAATCATTAAAGATAAAAAAAAGAACTAATAGGTCAGTTATCAGTAAAATTTCCCTCGTTACCATACTAGTACGGATTAGTAAAAACGCACAAAGAAAATAATCATATGCGGCTTATTATCAGTACTGTTGGTTCAATATCATATAAACTTTCAAAATATATTACCAAGCTCTTGTCCCCGTTACTTGGGACTATCTCCGATTCTCACTTATATAATTCTCTAGATTTAGTTGATAAATTAAACAAAATCACTTTTTTTTCCGGCTGATAGATTTGTCAGTTTTGATGTTTGTTATCTTGTTACTATAGTCCCTATAGATTCTATTTTAGAGTATGTTAGTAACGAACTAAACCATCATGAATTACCTCTACCCTCAAGCCATATTATTTCACTCACTAGGCTGTGCATTTGTGATTGTAAGTTTATATTCAATGGTGAATTTCTACCAACAAATATTTGGTATGGCAATGGGCAACCCTTTATCCCCACACCTCTTAAACTTGAATATGTAATTCTTTGAAAAACGATATTTACCTAATATCATACATACTCCTTTAAAGTGTCATAGATATGTTGTTGATGATATTTTAGCTGTTTTGCCTGCTGGTATTGATATCATCCATTAAGTTTACTTTAAAATTAGAAAGAAAGTTGCCTCCATTTCTTAGATTTTTTAATAGATAGAGAACTATTTCAATGCAAATTCAGTATTTACAGGAAACCAACCAACAAATCAAATTGTGTCCATTTTTATTCAGGCCATCACCTTAATATCAAAATATCACTTTTTCTTCTATGCTTTTACGAGCATTGCGCGTTGCCAGTCCCCAGTATTTGGATCAAGAAATCGAATACAAAAGAAATATGGGGACAGATTTATATTATCCTTCACATATACTAGATATTTGCTATAATAAAGCCCACAAAAAGTTTTATGGTGAAAGTAACCTGGAGAAAGAAACCTTAAGAACATTCTTAGATTGCCTTATTTTAGTGGTTTGAAATCAGAAAATCAGTGTTAAAATCTTTTAATGTCAACCTGGTTTTTTCCTATCATAACACAATAAAAGGAGTGTTAATAAAAAACAGCCCCAAGGAAAACAACAACATAATATATAAAAATTCCATGTTTGGACTGCACTCTTTTTATATTGGCCAATCCAGTAAAGATTTAGATGTACAAATTAAATAGCATAAGTATTCTGTATAAACTGGCCAAACATTCAATGCAATATTCATTCAAGTGAAAACTCTCACAGGATAAATTGGACTGAAAGTTCAGTGATTGCCAGATCGAAAGATATCTCCTCACGAATTCGTTTAGAAAATGCTATTATACAATTTACTTCCAGTTGTAATTTTAACCTTAGCCCTGCCAGGTATTATGTGGACCCCTATATCAATAAAATGTTCAAGAATGACCTTAAAGATAAAATTAATGACTTAATTACTAATTAGTCACCTTATATATATTTTCTGTGTATTCATATGTTTAATATATGTTTTTCCTGAAAATATTCACTTTGCAAAAATTTTTATTGTTTACCACAAGAAGAATTATTGAGCTGTACTTTTATATGTAACATATGTAATCAGCCCACTTTTCCACGGTCATTTTTTGGTGGTCAGTGTCTTTTCCCTGTATAATCTTTTAATTGACTTGTCCCCTGCTTTTGAGAGGTTGGGCCTAATCTTTTGTAAAACCTCTTAAATATATACCCATGTTTTGGTAGGTCTACTAATTCTTCAACTGTGTTGGATTCCAGTTACATATTTTCCTTTATAATAACCACCTGTCATTTATACGAGCTTTCTTTGTAAACTTATTTTTATATTATTATCAGTCTGCTAAGTAAAGGACAGTAAGTCGAAAGGCCTAGCACCACTTCGTCGTTTCTCTTTTCTTCGTGGCATTGTCTTTATGCATATATATATATATATATATATATATATATATATATATATATATATATATATATATATATATATATATATATATATATATATATATATATATATATATATATATATATATATATATATATATAAATATATATATATATATATATATATATATATATATATATATGTATATGTATATATATATATATATATATATATATATATTATATATATATATATATATATATATATATATATATATATATATATATATATATATATATATATATATATATATATATATATATATATATATATGTATATATATATATATATATATATATATATATATATATATATATATATATATATATATATATATATATATATATATATATATATATATATATATATATATATATATATATATATATTATATATATATATATATATATATATTATATATATATATATATATATATATATATATATATATATATATATATGTATATATATATGTATATATATATGTATATATATATATATATATATATATATATATATATATATATATATATATATATTATATATATGTATATATATATGTATATATATATACATACATACTATATATATATATATATATATATATATATATATATATATATATATATAAATTTATATATATATGCGTGAGTATGTGTGTGTAGCATGAATCAAACCATTATTACCACTGGGAATTATCGTTGCAAGAAATATGGTAGTAAGTATGGTCATTTACATATGAACTCGGCTAATGGTACATTGACAACACTAATAAACATTATACAGACTTCAATAACAACAATCAAACCTATTTATCTTTTTTTTAACTAAATCTGATAATAATTATTATATAAATAGCAATGACGAAAATTTGCCAATTTCGGTAACTTATTACATATTCAAGAATATAGCAATAGTTCCGTGAATATACGGACTTTTGTTACAAATACTCTTATTCTAAAAGCATAAAAATGTTTTAAGCGAAATTATGTTCACAAGCATAAAATAAGATAAATTTGAAAGATACATGTTATTCCAATTATGAAAAACTAACGTCTGATAAGGAATTCCATTTTTTTCTCTTTTGACCTCAGAATTATTTCTTATTTTACCAATTCTTCTTATTTGCATATTCCATGTAGAGTTCATCTTAAAAGTTTCAACCTTTTTCTACCGTGTCATCCAAGGTGATAGCGTAATCATATCATTCCCACATACATTTTCAAGTTTCCACAGAAAAGGTTTTGAGAGAATTTTTTAAGATGGCCTTTTGGTCTCCATGTGAAAATATCTTTTAATCAAAATTATGATTTAAATGGATGTAAAACTCTGACCTTAGATTTTTGGGCAAGATGAACAAAAGAAAATTTGTCCGGATCTCAGATAAGACTAAGATGACCGAAGTGTTCAAAGAAGTTTGGGTGATATTTTGTCAAAATAATAGAGGATGATCAATTTTTTGTAGGAAATGGTATATGAAGTGTGCAACCGGTTGGAACTAAAAGTCGATAAACCACATTTATGTAATCAGTACACTTGAAAATACATTGTAGGCTAACGATTACTTTCATATCTTCGTATAATTATTATGAAAAATATAATAAAACTACGTGAATTATGACAGGGAATTATAGGCGCTTGTCATTATTTTGGCCCGTACGGGTATTTTTATCTTGCAAGAGTTTCCATATACATTTCAATAAGCTGTAATTATGCATCTTGTAAATTTTGCGTCAGTAAAGAAATGAGCCTCTGAAAGTGGTGTCATTTTTTTTTACTACATAAGAGATACCAGTAGACAAAGAAATAAAAAAAATCAGGAAGTAGCAGTTTCTCTCATGCCATAGTTTTGCGATCAAATGCTGAGAATACCCTGTTTACTTCAGATGCAAATCTAATTGGAATCTCGTGTTTTTTTTTTTCCAGAAGCACGCTGCCTATCAGTGCTGGCTTAAAACATCAGAAGAGACAAGTTTTTATCAGGTGATGGAGAGGATAAAGCAGCTTCCGCGAGACTTATCAGAAGTAGAGACAGAATGCAGAGGTTCACCTGAGAAGCAGGAGATAAGTTGTACTGATCTCCTGCACGGCTTTTAGCTTATCTTTTAACTTCCCTTATTCTCTCCGTAATTTTAAAGTTTTCTTAACCTTTTAGAAAACAGAGAATACATAGATTTGCTGACACATATATACATGCAAATACACACACACGCATACACACACACACACACACACACACACACACACACACACACACACACACACACATATATATATATATATATATATATATATATATATATATATATATATAATATATATATATATATATATATATATATATGTGTGTGTGTGTGTGTGTGTGTGTGTGTGTGTGTGTGTATGTATGTATGTATGTATGTATGTATGTATGTATGTATGAAAAGCTTATGATATAGTTACAATATACAAATGCTTTGCTGGTAATGCATTTTTGCGTTAGCTTGAGATATTTTGGGCAAGTGAAATGCTTAAGTCATTGCCTACGTGTTTCCTGATTAAGGCTTTTCTGTTGATGAGACAATGTGTCAGTGGCGGGAAAATCCGTGGGGTGATCTTGCCTTCTCATGGAGACAGAGTTCGTGACCCTTTGATGTACTGTGCATGTCGGAATGCGTCCGTAGAAGTGATCGTTCGCGAGTGCGCCTCCATGGGCGGGATTCATGAAAGGTGTGAACTGATAATTTTGAGTACAGGTCACTCATTCAGGGCTGAGTTTTTCAGGTCACTCATTCAGGGCTGAGTTTTTGAAAGTGTAGCTCTCTGCTTGGAGGACTCTGAGTACTGCCTAAGAGATGTATCATGAACAGAGGTCAAATAGATGGAGGGGAATGTGACTTCTCATGACTTCGGTCATGTTGTAGAAACTCATTTAGTGAAGTTGATTGCACCATGTTATCTTACTTGGTTATTGTGAGGGTACCAATTCTGAGACGTAGATATTCCCATTTCATTTTTATTTCTTTGCAAACCACTTACCATATTAGATTACTGAATAAATTATATTTTTTGATGGCCATGTGTTTGTTGTTCTTCCTTAGTTCAATTAGTGACTTGGATGACGAGAGAGAGACTTGGATAACGATAGAAAGGGAGAGAGAGAGAGAGAGAGAGAGAGAGAGAGAGAGAGAGAGAGAGAGAGAGAGAGAGAGAGAGAGAATGTGTTGATCCAGTACGAGGGGTCGGCTATTGCTACCGGGGAATCTTTGAGGAATAAGTTGATATGGCACAGTTCTTAAAACAGATGTGGTAGGAGGTTATGACCCTATCTGACCTTGTTAACAGGGCATAATTAACTCTATCACTTATACAACTGTTCTGCGCATTAATACAATTACTAACAGGACCTCATTGAAACTGGATGGTATCTAGCAGTTAGTTATTAAAAAAAATTACAAGCTTTCCAGGACTAACAGTCCTCGTTGTCAAGTATCCACAGAATGGCCGGACACGTAGTCCAAGTGTATTGATATCTGTGTGGGGAAGTGGATTAAAGTCCTTGTTCTCGTTACTGTCCTTCTCCAGTGTGGCCCCGCCCTCTTGACTTTGGCCTTTCTCTGCTGGCCACTCCTTCCAGGTGGTTCCTTGTGTTTCTTTTCTATTGTAGAGTATATGATTTTTATAGACAGGCTGTCCCTCAAATCCATTTCAGGTGTTCCCTGCCATTACATTGTTAGCACATGTAATAAAGGCATTCTCTTCAATCAGTTTGGCCGTTTTGTTTGTGATCCTGTAAAAAAATTCATATTTTACCAATCTATTTTAAGGTCTTTTTCCCAACAGTGCTTGGCGACTGCCGACGTCTGATTATAGTACTTTACGTTTTGTATGTGTTGTTTGCTTCATACCGGTGGGAGCGGGCACACATGAAGGCAAGAAAAAACTATTTTGGAGAGAGGGAATTGATAGAAAATGAACATTTTAAAAGGAAGAAAATAATTACAGCCCCAGACAACAACACTATTACACCCAGCAACAGGAAGCTAGATAATTTCAAATTGATAGGTAGTTACAAAAACACCATTAGGAATATAATAGTTAGAAACAAAAAGTTGGTAGAGGGGGGAAGAGGTAAGAGGGAGGTATATGTGGCAGCGTGTCTTGACTGTGAAGAACGTTACTTCGGTGAAAGCGGCAAATCATGCAAAGAACGAAGCAAGCAACACATAGAACAAAGTACTACAGTCAATCGTTGGCAGTTTGTCAACCACTACTGAAAAAAAAACCATAAAATAAATGAGGAAAATATATTTTTTTATGGGAACACAAGCAAAATGGCCAGATTGATTATTGTAGAGAATACCTTCATTACATGTGCTAACAATGTAATGGCAGGCAACACTGGAAACGGATTTGAGAACAGCCTATCTATAGTTAGTATATCTTAGTTTAACCAGACCACTGAGCTGGTTAACAGCTCTCCTAGGGCTGGCCCGAAGGATTAGATTTATTTTACTTGGCTAAGAACCAACTGGTTACCTAGCAACGGGACCTACAGCTTATTGTGGAATCCGAACCACATTATGACGTGAAATGAATTTATATCACCAGAAATAAATCCCTCTAATTCTTCATTGGCGACTCAGAGAGTCGAACGCTGGGCCAACAGCGTGCTAGCCGAAAGCTCTACCCACCCCACCAATGAAGAACTAGCCTATCTATAAAGATCATATATATATAATATATATATATATATATATATATATATATATATATATATATATATATATATATATATATATATAAATATATATATATATATATATAAATATATATATATATATATATATATATATATATATATATATATATATATATATATATATATATATATATATATATATAAATTTATTTCTGGTGGGAGAAATTCATTTCTCGTTATAGTGTGGTTCGGATTCCTCAATAAGCTGTAGGTCCCGTTGCTAGATAACCAACTGGTTCTTAGCCACGTAAAATAAATCTAATCCTTCGTGCCTACCCTACGAGAGCTGTTAATCAGCTCAGTGGTCTGGTTAAACTACGGTATACTTAACTTAACTAACAGGACATCATTGAGACAGGATGGTATCCAGCTGAGTAATTTATTCAAAATAAATTACAAGCTTTCCAGGAACTAAACTACGCACAGAAACTTCAAGCATGTATAATACACATACACACACATATATATATATATGTGTGTATATATATATATATATATATATATATATATATATATATATATATATATATGTATGTATATATATATATATATATATATATATATATATATATATATATATATATATATATATATATATATATATATATATATATATATATATATATATATATATATATATATATATATATATATATATATATATATATATGTATATATATATATATATATATATATATATATATATATATATATATATATATATATATATATATATATATATATATATATATATATATATATATATATATATATATATATATATATATATATATACATATATATATATATATATATATATATATATATTATATATATATATATATATATATATATATATATATATATATATATATATATATATATATATATATATATATATAAGATATATATATATATATATATATATATATATATATATATATATATATATATATATATATATATATATATATATATTTATTTATATATATAATGATTAACGCCATCCTCTTACTTATTCCTAACAGGGAAAAATCCATTTAAATGCAACTCCGTCATAGCAACAGGTGAGGAATGAAACATTGTTAAGTTCTTTTTGTGTCTGTCATAACAGCCATCCCGGTACGATTCCGGTCAATTTTATTACTTCTTCAAGACCTGGTCACTTCAGTCCCTTTCAAAACTTTATATCTGTGCCTCTATTTCCTTTAAACTAGTTAATTTTCCACAAAAAAATACTAGTCTGCATACGCTACTACTGACAATATTAAGGCATGTTCATTTTGAGTGTAGTGAGGGACGTCATTTGGAAATATCTGTTTTTGATTTTAATAATTACTCACTTCACTCTGTTTAGCAAAGCTAAAGAAATAAAACCATCTGCATCTTCAGTTGTTGTAGTGAATGATATGGTTGGTCTGGAAAATAGGAAACCTCCATTGAGTAATTTATCTATAAATGAACATGGACTTATTAATCTTGAAATATATTTGCAAAAAACAATTATCCTTAAAGTTTTCAGCTAATGTTACCTAATAATGAGAGGTTTTAAACGTATCCAGTATCAGATATACTCAAAGATCAAAAAGTGACAAAATCAGAAATAAAATACGAATAAAACTTGAGTGTTCGTGGAAGAAGATTTTCTGATTAAAAGTTAATGAATTCTCGAAACAGCTGCATTAAATACAAAGCGTATACGAATCGCTAGTCTGAAATTACCTTTACAATGGCTAAAACATTCCTCCTATGCATAACTCACTCAGATTTACTGAAATTGAATCTCAGCTGAGAATTTCGGGCAATGTCATGAATTTCGTTTGTATACTTCACGGTAAAGGTAAATTCGACCTCTTAAAGTTACCCGGTTTATAACACCAATAGACATTTGGAGGGAGGCAATTAACTGTCGTAAATAAAATGCACTGGTCCTCTGCTGGTTTCTTTACTGTGCTTCGTACTTAAAACATAGCTATTTCGCTATTCTTTATAATTTATCGTAAATACCTTCGACCTATACATGCCATTTTATAATATTCCCTGAAATAATAATAATAATAATAATAATAATAATAATAATAATAATAATAATAATAATAATAATAATAATAATAATAATATGATTCGTTTTTCGGCTCAGCGATGTTAGTCAGCAAGTAGCCGATATTTGTATTGGAAAAAGGATAGTGTGTGGAATGCAGGAAGTCTTTTATTGAAATATCCAATCAGAAATCCTTCGTAGTCTGGACTCAGGTTCTATTACAGGTACCATCGACATGTTTCGACCCTCTGGACGTCGTTCAAGAAGATTGGAGAAACAAGGCACTTGGGGTCGGTATTTGTAGGGGGGTCTTGATCGGTGCTGAATTGTGATTGGCTGCCCAGGGCAGGTCATCTCGGGTGGAGCCCTCTCTCCCATGCGAGCGGCATTGTAGTGCTGGGGATGAATGGGAGAATTTCGATCCTCAGATGCCGAATTTTGATTCTCTCGTTTGGTATGGGGGTCGCTTGGTGCAGGTCTCCTGGCTGCCGTGGGGAGGAGAAAGGTTTCCTGCGTAATGTTAAGGGTTGGTTTCTCCTTCCCAATGTTCAATGCTTCTAAGAGGCGCAGACGGCAGTGGTCTGTAGTTTGGTCAATTATTTCCATGTTCGTGATTACATCTTTTCTTGCTATTCTCTGGTTATGGGCAGTCCTGGCATGTTTAAAGATGGCTCCCTCTTTGTCGTGGCAGGAAATCCTCTTGGAGAAACGCATGGTGGTCATACCGATGTAAGAACCGAGGCATGCTCGGACGGGGCATGAGTACCGGTATACCACTTGGTATTCTTCAAGGGGTGGTGGGGGGTGGGGGTGGGGGTGGGTCGGGGCGGCTGGATTGTTATGCATTACCAGGCTGCTCGTCTTTTTGCTCTAGTAATAAATAACCAGATGAATATTCTTGTTGGGGTCAACTGTGGTGACATTATTCTCTATGATGTTCTTGAGGGAGGATTCATCTTCTTTATACTTATGGTGAGATTGTCCATTATGGAAGAGCTCTACATGTTCAGGGGCATCAAGGCGAGGTTCCTGCCAGTACCATTTATTGATGTTTGCCTTGATAAACTCTTCTATATTCCGGTTTGGGTGCCCATTGTCAACGAGGGTCTGGACTACACATTTTATTTCTCCATGTGTGACTTTCCAGGAGGAGTAGTGTGAGAGGGTCCTCCTGAAGTAGGCGCTGATGGTGGAGCACTTATACCTCTTGGGGGACACGCTCGCTTGGCGGATAGTACCAAATTCTGAAGAATTACTAAGAACCCTGTTGATGAGATCAGGCAGGAGGCAAACAGGACCATAGAGACGGTCAATGCTGCCTCTAACACCCTTCACCTACCACCAATCACGGGAGACTACAACCTGGGGTACATCTACGGGAATGTCAAGACACACAAGCCAGGTAATCCCCTGTGCCCCATCATCAGTCAGATTCCTGCCCTAACGTACCAGTTGGCTAAGAGACTAAATGCCATCCTGACCCCTTGTGTACTGGGCAGCCACAGCCTGAAGTTGCCAGCAGAGGTCCTGGAAGCCCTAAGAGCGGCACCTCCTGTAGGTTGTATTGCTTCGATGGATGTGAAGTCCCTCTTCACCAACGTCTCTGTCGATGAGACCATCCATATGATCTTGGACCGTGTGTATAGGGACCCCACCACCCCGTCCCTGAACATCCCTGAGCATGCCCTCTGCACCCTCCTGGAAATATGCACCAAAAAGGCCCCTTCCTCCAAGCATTGTGGCCATATATACACCCAGATCGACAGGGTGGCGTTGGGTTCTCCCCCTGGAGCCCTCTTCGCCAATTTTCTATATGGGCACTGTAGAGCAAAGGGTATTCGAAGACAAAGACCAGCCAAGGGTGTACAATGTGGTACATCAACGATACCTTTGTCAGCGCCAATTCGCAAGAGGAGATTGAGAACCTGAGGCGTGCTTTCCACAACCATAGCTGCCTCAGCTCACAACTGAACATAGCCAAAACCGCTGCCTCCCCTTCCTTGATGTCCTTGCGGAACAGAGAGAGGCCTCTTTCTCTACAAAGGTCTACACGAAGCACACATACCTGGGCATGTGTATGAATGGGGCGAGCGAGTGCCCCGAGAGGTATAAGTGCTCCACCAATCAGCGCCCACATCAGGAGGGCCCTCTCACATTGCTCCTCCAGGAACGACACACACAGAGAAATGGAACATGTAGCCCAGACCCTCATTGATAATGGACACCCAAACCGAAATATAAAAGAGCCTATCAAGGCGAACATCGATAAATGGTACAAGCAGGAACCTTGCCCGATGCCCCTGAATGCATAGAGCTCATCTATAAAGGACATTTCACCATAAGTATAAAGAAGACGAACACGCCCTCAAGAACATCATTGAGAATAATGTCAGCACAGTTGACCCCAACAAGAATATTCATCTGGTTTATTTACTACAAGAGCAAAAAGACGAGCACCCTGGTAATGCGTAACAATCCAGCCCCCCTCAGCAGGACCCCTTGAAGAAAACCAATGTGGTATACCAGTACTCATGCCCTGTCCGAGGATGCCTCGGTTCTTACATCAGTATGGCCACCATGCGTTTCTCCAAGAGGATTTCCTGCCACACCAAAGAGGGAGCCACCTTTAACCATGTCAGGGCTGCCCATAACCAGAGAATAGCAAGAAAAGACATATTCATGCATATGGAAATAATTGACCGAACTACTGACCACCGCCGCTTGCGCCTCTTAGAAGCATTGCACATTGGGAAGGAGAAACCAACCCTCAACATTATGCAGGAAACCTTTCTCCTCCCCACGGCAGCCAGGAGAACTGTACCAAGCGACCCCCATAGTAAACGAGCGAATCGAAATTCGGCATCTGAGGATCGAAATTCTCCTATTCACCCACAGCACTACGATGCTGTTTGCATGCAAGACATGCCCCAAACATCAACATGAGAGAAAAGGTTCTGCCTGAGATGACCTGTCCCGGGGTGTCAATCATAATTCAGCACCAATCAAGACCCCCCTATAAATACCGACCCAAGCCCCTTGTTTCTCCAGATCTTCAACCACATCGAGCTGGTCGAAACATGTGGACGGTACCTGAAATAGAACCTAAATCCAGACGACGAAGGATTTCTGACTGGATATTTCAATAAAAGACTTCTCGCATTCCACACACTATCCTTTTTCCAATAAGAATATCGGCCAGTTGCCGACTAACATCGCTGAGCCTGGAAAGCAAATCATAAGGAAAATAGCAGACACTGTATAAGATAAATTCTCATAATACAGCTATCCTTTTCAATAAGATCTGTTTAAAAGAGGGTCTCTACTCCCTTCAAATAATAATAATAATAATAATAATAATAATAATAATAATAATAATAATAATAATAATAATAATAATAATAATAATAATTTCATTAGTTATGTTTCTTTTTGATTTGGTATTTCTTTTATTGTACTCTTTCATAGTTGTTATGCCTTGAGTCCAGACATGTTAGTTGAGCTAACAATATCTTTTACTATAATGTTTTTGCGTTTTGTTCACTCTAAGAGTTAACGTACAGTATTAAATTCAGCAAAAAATTTTTGGCTCAAGTCTTGTTTAAGTTTCATTGTACCTTTTATCTTCACCTTTGTATAATCTACAGTATAATTGAATTCTTTAAGAGTTTATTTCTGATTAATTAATGCAATTTTTTTCTCTTCAGTGACAATATCCGCTGTTTTATGCCTTATGCCCTTAGGTAATGACTAATTATGAATAGAAATCTGAGGCATTCCGAAAAATCGGTTGCCAGCCAATAATTAAATACAAAAAAATGATGCCTGCAATTTTAAAGAATTTTGGAAGACCTCTTTTTTCGTCCAAGGCTCTGTTTAGATATTACCTGTAAGTTCAAGTACTAGACATTTTCAAAAACAAGGTACAAATATCTTATCAAGAAGATTCCCACAGAATGACAAACATACAAGCATTCAAGACTCTAAGCCGCGGTATAAAAGCTATCACATTGAAAAGAGTCTCCTAAACTGCCGCATGCACACAAACATATTTTTTACTTATCCCCTGAGGACAAAATGAGAGGCAACCCAATATATTTTTCTACCCAGCCCAGGGGAAAAATTTGTAATTTCGCGCGTGGAAAGGTGTTAGAGTTAGGCTGAACTATGGAGCTTGGACTACATTGCTTCTCAGAGGAGATTGTTGCAAGTCATGAAATAAGAAAGAATACAGAGAACTCCAAGGCTGGGGAAAAGGGGAAAGAAAGAATAACTGAACTGTGCAAACAAAACATTTCACCCTGTTATGTGACGGTGCAATTTAAGTATAGAAATTTATTTTGGTTGGTATGTTGGTCCAGTCTGATATTAGAGTTGGTGTAGAAATTTCTATCATTGTTATTTTTATTATTTACAGGATAAACGCCATACATTTCGAACAAGCCTACAGGGGCTATTGACTTGAAATTCAGCCTTCCAAAGAATATGGTGTTCTTTTGAAAGAAATTAATACAGAGAGAAAAAAATAAGTTATAAGAAAAGATAAAGACAGATAAATAAATTAATAGGAAATATGTAAAAAAATATAAATAGATTATGAAATTACAAGTCGAATTGTTTTAGTGTTGTAATGCACTGCATCTTCGTTTGAACGTTTGTGGTTCTAAATGAATGATATCCTCATGGAGACTGTTCCACTGTCTAACGGTGTGAGGAATAAAAGACATTAGGAACTGATAAATTTGACAGCGTGGCACATTTTCTGCACATTGGTGCTGGTGTTCAGCACATCTGGTCATGTCGGCAGGAAAAGAGGACCAGGGATAAATTGCGATAGCAAAAGTTCTCTGTTAAAATAGAACTTATAAAAAAATGACAAACGAGAGACCATCCAGCAATGAGCCAAGTCTAACTGGTAATATGAGGAAATAAAAACCTACCACCACTATCTGAAAGAGATAAATCTCTGGTAAAGTCAGACGTCCACACAGGAGAACAGTGTTATGGCAAAGGAAGGACAGACGACCTAAAATAGGCCTTATATATAATACCTTATTCATTCAGCAGGGTCTCATTCACTTGAAGGGTAGGATTGGGTGGAAAAATCACTGTGAGAGCTACTAATTAATAGTGTTTTCGTTTTTCTGGAGTCCAGTCTCATACCCCACCGACTACACCATTCATTAATCCACTTCATATCACGATGAGCTTAAGGGCAACTTCATGTCTCTTAAGTGAAAACTTTACACTTATTACTACATGTTATGTTATGGGCACAACTTTCGAGATCAAAGAAATTTGACTTAGCCTCGATATTTACAATATTTTCATTAGAAGGATGTTGATGGCTGACCATATGCCATTAATAAAAGAGCCGAAAACAACCGGTCGACAAGGTGGAGCCGGAAACCTAGCAAGGCATAAAAAAAAAAAAAAGGACTGCCAGTTTTACCACATCATTTGGGGGAGAGAAGTCAGGATGGATTTAGAAATTCTGAAAAGCTGACAAGGAAAAGGTTGAGTAAAGAAGGCGCTCCCCTGATATTCCACCAAGCAACTTTTGCTTTCTCATTAACTGTCTTACACACTTTAAAAATTAGGGGGTGGGGCAGTGAACAAAAAAGAGGAAAAATGCTTGATTTCACCCTTAAGCAAGAGAAGGAGAATGCATTTCTTATTTATACGCTTGTGTTCACTTTCATGTGCACGAGGCTGCACCTCCTCCTGGCTCTTGTGTCATTCGGAATAATTCACTTTAGCAAACATAGTTCAGTTTACCTGATAATGGCTCTGCAGTCACTACCAGAATACAACATAACTGTTATTACTTATATGCTTCCTCTCCCATATAAGACCTCTGTAGGATATCCTCAGAGATGGAGTTTCTTATCTTACTGGACTCCGGTCCACCCGCTTTTTCACACTGGGAGAGAAGATGATTGTCACAGACACTAACTGGTGGTCACTGACTACTGTTTTAACTTTTAAATGGCAATAATAGCATTTTATTAGGCACATATGGAAAAGAGGACGACTAAGGACTTGTAATACTAACACTGGGAATCTGCACTTACAAATTAACAACACTTATAAATCACACAAAAGTAATTGAATGCAATGAATCATACAGTAGGATACAAGAATAAAAAAAAATATCAACAACAAAATGAGACATGTAAGCTTAAGTGCAAAATGTAAAAACATAATCAATAGAATAAATCATTGTAAGTAAATACAATTTTGATACACTCACATTTGAGCAATGATTGGATTCTAAGTACAGATAAGAAAAACAGGATTAATTTGGATGAGTAGCTTAAGTAATTATTACAATATTTTACTAAAACACTTTCACATGTTACGGGTTTCACAAAGTGAAATGCATGCACTCACAACTATGGTGAATTCAGCGTCAAAGCAAATTGAAATGTTTTGTACATAAAGACTTTCAAGCAATGAAATAAACACAGAGCAGTTACATTGGCTTCTCTCACAGGAAGGAACACTAATATGGACTAAAAGTCTCGTACAAAGACCTGAACTCTCACTACTATTATATCTACACTTCCCATAGACTTGGCATGAATGCAGCAATAAACATTAATTCTTTTATTACACAATAATAAATGACTTCTCAGCCAGAAGTATAATTCCTAATCATAGCTATCATGTGTGTCCAGGATTACGGTTAATCAAGACACACAACCATTCACTGGTACACCTCTTAAACTAAACAATACATAACAATATTACTTAATACCAAACTCATATGAATATTTGTTTTTTAAGGCTTAACACCTTACTCTAAGACACTGTTTCAAAGTACTCCATAGTAGGTTTATTTTACCTTTCACTACTAATTCTGCATTAAGCTAGATAATTTCATACCAGTAATACAGTCCACTGAAATTTAACTCTAGAATAAAACATGAACAATTTTACCGAAACTTCTGATTACCTGTTACAGCGTGATACACACATGACTGTATCCTAAACACATGTTCATCCACTGCGTTTAACAGATACAAAATTCTCAAAATGTTCTGTATTTAAACAAAAATACACAACTGAGTTACAATAAGAACAGATATAATGGCTTCGATGAGATTACAGTTATACATGCAATTCATACATTTTTTTCTAATAACGAAAATTCTGTCACAAACACGTTGAGCTCTACTAACATTCCTATAAAAACTTTTGAAAGCATTAAGCAGTATTACACTCTTTCGCAAAGACGAACTATATTTTTTTATGAAAATACTTTTAAGCACCAGTAGTTTTTATCAATACATTGTTATGAATTCTCAAAACATTTTCCCTGACAGAATTACTTTATTCTCATATAAAAAAAAAAATGTAAGGTAACTTTGTTCCTTCCCCCAGCTCTGAGTCAGTGACTCTAAAATTTCATGTTTATTTTGTCTTGTACATAACTGCAAATGTGGGTGATTAACTTCGCTGGTGTGTGCAGCTCTGGTGGTTTTTCACAGCTCTATCAAGTCGCATGTCTTCCACGGCCGGGGATGGCACTAGGACCAGTCAGCTTCAATGGAAGGAACATGGCAGGCTGGTCAACGACGTCTTTATCAAAGGAATACAAGGATACAAGGTTACAGGCAGCTCTGAGGAATATCTGAGTCATTCACCTAAGACTGTTGTCCTGGAATCACTATCGGTCACCCTCCACATGTAGCTGCGACCCAGTCCTCTGCTTTAGTGTTCTCCAGCCAGCTGACATCTCCACCGTAAGTTTCCTCTACTTATGTGAGGATCTTTGAAGGACGTCCGAAGGATGCGATTTGTCGGATACAACCACTCTGGCAACCTGCAAGTAGGGTTTCTCCTTGCCTCGTTGCTGTGACCCTAGGTATCAGTAAACGGAAAATTGGGGGTTTCGAGATTAACCAGAGAGAGGTTGTTGGTGACAGTGGTGTTAATTCAGAACCACTTTCAAATCTTCAGGTATGCCACTAGCACTGTGTGGTGTGAACTTCCATCACTCTGTAAATGAACTTCTGAAAACACAGAACGGGGAAAACAGTGGAAGTTTCATTGTGAACAAATTAAAAGTACGCATGAATGGGAAAGGAAAAGTGTGTTAGTTTGTGATGGAGATAACTGAGATATGCGCTTAAGCCGATCAATGAGAGTGTGTCTTGCCTTTAATCACGTGCATGTGGCCGTTAGTCAGCCTTACGATGATTTTGATTAAGAATAATACGTTAATAAGTCAGGGACGTGACAATATCTACATACCATGTTATTGTCACTTGGGCCCTGAAAGCTTCTGTATTAGAGGAATAATGCGAGCAGAACTTCAGGAATAGTATCTAAACCTGAAAGCTATAAGAGTGACATTAATCAAATCGAATCAGGTAAATGTAATAGGATGCGGCCAATAACATCTCATGGCTGTAATATGTGGAGATGAGCATCATAAAGAGTGAGAGAGAGAGAGAGAGTGAGAGAGAGAGAGAGAGAGAGAGAGAGAGAGAGAGAGAGAGTAAAATAAAGTCGTCATTGATATGCTATATGTGTGAGCTATCTAGAACGTAACAACACCTTCAGAACTGTCAAGGTAGTTTTATGGCTAGAATGATTGCTGACGTTTGTTTTGAAAAAGTCTTCTTTGATACATCAAAAACATCGCTTCCTATGATAGGAATTGGGGTCATTATTAGACCAAGATGTTATTTACTTATCGTGAGTACTTATCAAAAAATTCGGAAGTAACTGGTAAAGGTTTACAGTAGTACCAATGTTCACTAAAATATTCTTCCTTTTCTATGTTTAACCATAGAAAGAAATTTAGTATCAAAATCAATGTAAATAGAGCTGTGAACATAACATTTGTGTGTAAACATTAAGATTAGAATATTATCCTGTGTAAATTTCGTTAAGTATAGCATCTAAGTTATACGAGTTTCCAGTCTGAGGTATGTTATCTATCATTCAGGCAACTCTTTCATATGATTGCGCACTTTATCTGTGTGGGTTTGTTGACGCTAACAGTTGGCCTAAAGTTTGCATAAGTGGTTTATAACACAAAAGCTTAGTGAAATATGATTTTCTCAATCTGTAAGAAAGAAGCGCCAGAGGTGAGACACGACCAGAAGTGAAACACTTACGCTCCGGCAATGTGTGCTTCACGAACATTCCGGAGAATCCTTTCATTTGCGAGGGAAAGTCAAAAGGGCGACCCTAACATAATGTAAACAGAAAATGTGAAAGGCCTCAATTAAGTTTAAAACCTCTGTGTAGGAGAATGCTAATCATATGCGTTCAATCATTCAGCATATATGGAAACACTTCTTTATATGTCTAAGTCAGCACAATAAATTAATCATTTTTACGAGGTTAGTGCCACCTTCCGGCAGCATAAATAAGCTCTTGATAGAGTGAAAAGATGTTAGCATAAGGATGGAGGATGGCATGACCCTTTCGACAGAAAACAAAATGGGAATATGTTTGTTGCTGCATAATTTGCTCGAGGAAACTCGTATTTGCTCAAATAAATGCTTGGCAATGGTTCAACTTCGTTAACCAAACTGCAATAATCTTTCTCAAAAGAGGAAAGGCTAAAATGGTATCGCTCATTTACACAATGCCGAGTAACCTCACCTAATTTTTCGTCAGTTTATTCTCACATAGATCACCGTTTCCATAGAAGGAAAACTTTCAATCGGTATCTAGATCAGAGCTTATTTATTGAATAACTTTACTGGGAAAAAACTTTCCAATAAATGAACTCCAGAAGAATGAGAGTGTATGCTCTTAGAATAGCGACTAAAAACGTAGAGTTGATAAATGTTTCATTACCTAACCTTGGGTCATGATAATATGTTTAATATAAATGGAGAAAATATATCTTATTTCCGTGTCATCTCGTAACAGTTTCTTCCTTGATGCTGGTATAATCCTGCTGAGCTTTGCTCAGTAAAGGGAAGATTAATATCTGAGTGATGCAGGGCATTTAAAGGGATAAGATTAAAGGATTTCATCTTGGCTGTCCACTGAAATTCAGTCTTCATTAAAATGAAGTATTTGTTTTCAGAGTATATGTATCAGTGATGAAAGTTGCATATCTTCACTAAACATTTGCCTAAATGTTAATAAATATGCTCTCTCTCTCTCTCTCTCTCTCTCTCTCTCTCTCTCTCTCTCTCTCTCTCCTCTCTCTCTCTCTCTCTCTCTCTCTTCAAAAGTCTTTTATTTCTCACCTCAAGATGCTACCATTTTATATTTTAGTCCCCTTTTCATATCCCATCAAACTCTTGCGTTTTATCCATTTGCTGTTTATTTCTTCAGCAATTTTATTTGGCCAGACTTTACCTGCTCCATACCTCGTGATAATATTAACAATTTAAAAAAGTATCAAACTGCGTTTTGACAGACTTTCCTCGACCGCGTCATTTGATATGGTTGCAAGTTAGCGATTTATTACGTGTTAGTTGCTGAGTACCCTATCTGAATACTCATTTTGCCAATCTGTACCTATATAATTTTTCGTCTCACTCACAACTTTGCCACGAATGGCAACTAAGAATGTCTACCGAAATAACCACAGGAGAATTTTTGAGAAAATCTCTTTTCTTCCAGATAAAAATATCCATACTATTCATGTAAATGGATCAAATGTTTGATATCATAAGTGAAACGAAAAAGTCTTGATATTAAATAGTGGGCACAGTTTATGTCATCTGTTGTATGATAATGATTTTAGATTCTCTTTCAAACATATATTTTGATTTTAGCAAGTGTATTGCATATTCATCAAAGTAAAAGAAAAAATCACTATTTCATTATTTTTTTGAACGTGATCAAAAGTCTTCCAGTTACCCTATTTCTTACAACGCAAAAGAAGTTCAAAATTTCATACGCATCATCCGACTTGTATTGTGAGCCTTGCATTAGTATCAAACTTATGTTTGATTCTTGATACCTTGAGTCTTGTATCCAGGTTTTATTTTTTATTACTAGAATACTAATACATAACTACACAACTCAGATATTTATTGTATTCTGGAAGAAAAATAATTTGTAATAAACAAAACAAAGGATTGTGGTAACTCTTCCTTTTGTGGTACGGTTCTTATATATATTTTACAAAGAAATAAGTGAGACGTAAAATTAAAAGATAAATATAATTCTCGTATTTGTAGTTCTTCAGTATTGCTAAATAGGGAATATTTTGGCACGGCCTTCCTAGTCGTCATCAGTCTGTTTCAGTCTCATTCTTTTCATGTGACTTTCAGAATATTAATATTTAAACATACCAGCTGCTTCTGATGAACAGCCCACACATACTGTTTCTTTTATTTGCATCAGAATGTCGTAAAGCGAATGAAGAATACCAAAATCTCGTCCAGCTTGCCTCATTAAAGGTGTTAAAATTTCTGTAGACTTAATCAGAAGGATATAAATCTTTTGCCATGAAATTAGAGCCTCTTATCTCTTACTGGCAAATGATACTGACGCCAGAACATCAAGATTTATACCTGGATAATGTGTCCCTGTTTTTAGAGCTCTTATAACTGGTTGTCTCTGATGACTTTAATCTCGAGGGACTAGAATGAGGACGACTGATTTGTCAGTACCTTTAACTCTGTCCCTTTTGTGCCATAACAATTAAGCCATTGTACTTTTTAGTTTCCCTCCTCAATGAAAAGAAATTCTCCGGCTTCGTTTGATTAACAGTACTCGGCCACTTTATTTCTCGAGTTTTCATTTACCCATTTATTTGGAGCAATACAAGGATTTGTCACAATCTTCTCTGCTATTAGTGCCGTGCTACTAGTAGACTTCCCTGAATTCTAATTAAGTTTACACTTGTAATAGAATGTCGCGTTTGTTTTCGTTAGCTGAATAACCAAAAAAAAAAAAAAAAAACAGGTCTATTGTATGCGTCATACCTTTATTGGTGTCAGGATAGCTCTGCTAACTGGGTTGATTCTTCTGATTTTTATTTTCAAAGAACTGACAGAAATATGGCCATTTTCCCCTTGTAGTTGAGGTATAACTCAATTGTTCTTTAGATGCCGGGGAACAATGTTAGTGTTTTCAGCCAAAGTAAACAACTGGAAACGTGTTAACACAAATGGCGAATTGAATTTTTCTGTCGTTTGGTTTTGCAATTTTCTCTGATACTATTACGTGATTTCCTTAAAAATTTCACTTTTAAGCAAAAGGTTTGCTTTTCTGCACTGGAACATTTATTTTATTAATTTTGTAGAATAAATATCGGCAAACCTTATAGTTGACATAAGCATAGTAATTTACATTACCCACTTTTGCAATTTCTGAAAGTAAGGCTCAGTAAAAATGATCAAAACTTTCATTTATTTCTTGCTTTTGAATATTTGGCTTTAACGAATGGCTTTTAAGATTAAGTGTTTAAACGTCTATAGTTACTTAATAAGGTTTAGAGAAGGCATCTGCAATAATAGAAAAATTCAGTGGTTTTTGGTGTAGTGAGCATCATTCCCACGAGGTCTCGGGGTTTGATACGCTGGATGTGAGTGCTAAACTTGATGTGGGCATCAGAACCATTATACAATACATCTATATATATATGTGTGTGTGTATATATATATATATATATATATATATATATATATATATATATATATATATATATATATATATATATATATATATATATATATATATATATATATATATATATATGAAATTTTTATCACACCGTGATTTATATACAATCATGAAGCTACAAATGTCGCTTAATATCGAAATTCACGCTACCTCGGTATATCTCCGTTGGAGAATTGTCGCCGAAGGGGAATTTATATAAGTGATAAATGAATTGGAATCGTGGGGTCTTCGTGTCCCCACGATTCCAATTCATTTATCACTTATATAAATTCCCCTTCGGCGACAATTCTCCAACGGAGATATACCGAGGTAGCGTGAATTTCGATATTAAGCGACATTTGTATATATATATATATATATATATATATATATATATATATATATATATATATATATATATATATATATATATATATATATATATATATATATATATATATATATATATATATATATATATATATATATATATATATATATATTTTTTTTTTTTTTTTTTTTTTTTTTTAAGATTTCCATTCATCCCTCGTTTGGCAACTAGGAATTAATTTATTCTGGGAATAATTTCACCTTTCATTTGACTGTTGGGCCAAGAAAACATGGCGGGCTGGGTACACCAAGCGTATTTTGAACTAAGAAAGGACAGTTAGCGCCTGTTTGAACTCATGTAGGGGAAAGCTACACCTCAGCCAACCTGGGGTAATACAATAGCAACCCCCTTTACCCCCATCATGCGATATGTAGGGTGCTAGTGGATGGGAGGCGAATCCAGGCTGTAAGATAGGCAGAAACTTAACCTCTAAGTACTTAATCATAAGACCCACTTTTCTCCACTCCTTTGCTGGCTGTATGACTCTTTGCAGATCGACCTAGGCCTAGATTTCGAAGAAAACAAGCTGGAAGGCGTGCACTGGGTTTCCTGAGAAGGCAAACACTCAGTGCAGAAACCACACTCGAGACACACGTGCAAACTTTCCTTCCTTTACACTGGTGAAAACTAACCACGGTGACTGGCCAAGCCTCAAATGTTCAGCGCAAAACATCTACAGGTCCTAGGTACATCGACCACAATTAGTCAGCAAGCCAGCTCCTTTTCTCTCCGTGAAATTCCTTGGTTTTTTCTTCTTCAAACCTCAATTTTCTTCCTCCTAAAGAGCAGCCCCATTGTTAAGTCACCCCACTTCGAGCAGCCTGTGAATCGCCCGATGACTTGCTTTGAAATCATCCTAATACAATTCAGTGATAAGTATTCAAATATTCCCTCCATAATGTAAATTAAGGGCAAATTAATTTAAGTAACCCAAGTGATCAATTCCTCCCTGGTGCGTAGATTCATTGTTCTTTGTTTAGTAACAAGAGTGGTTTCATTTGCCCCCCGTGCTTGTACTAACTCTGGAATTCTCTTCCAGGAGCCGATATACCCTGCCGAGTTCACAGATCTATGCCAGGATACCCTTTATAGACTGACATCCAAATTTCGCAACCATTCCCGGTCACAGCCTGATCGCAAGAATCCGTTGCCCAAACAGAAATCATCTTGATTAACTAATGTCCATTATCCTGGAATTTACCACTTTTTATTTTATTACTGCCTGTGAATTGATGCATTTTGGCATATCAGAGTTAATTGTTTTAATGGGAGTCGTTGCCTCTGTGGCCCTTCATATTTACATTGCATGTCTTTAAATGACCTCATTTAAGATCTGTCATATATGATTTATATGTTTGTAAATTGTTACATCTTTGTTCTCACATACCTGCCCCATTCTCTGTAAATAAACCTCTGTTAAATGTAAAGGAATTCTAGTTCCAAATTGGCGACCTTCATTATTTAAGATTTAAAGTAAGTTCCAGTAGTTTTCCTTTTATTCATAATCAGGGACGCCCCTTGGTACCAAAGGCAGTCTATAATAATAAATTGTCCCAATTCCCATCCACACCAAGGACCCAGTTTATGACAGTGGCGACCTTGCCAGTATCCTGTAGAATAGCCAAATAGCATCGCTAAAGGCTAAAAAATAGGAAGAGATGAACCAGGAATAAATCATTCATTTAAATTAAATAATTCAATTATCCACAAAAGGCACAGAAGCAACTGGAGGAAAGAGAATTAAGGTAAAAAGGATGTTATCATTAAGTCTTGTAACATTAAGGATATGTAGGGTTAAATAAAAAATGTGATATTAATATTTCTTGAAAGGAAAATGCATCAAATCTCTTTTCATTAGAATTTATTCATAATACAGGGGAAAATGCATAGGTTCTTAAGTTAGCGAAGCAGAGAGGTAGACGCGAATTTCTTGTCTGCAAAATTTCCGAGTGTAGGAGCAAAGTGTGGCGTTGCCATATGAATAAGCATGGGAATTAGGAAGTGCTTTGTTAGGGAACTACTGTATGTGTTAGTGAGAACAAGTAGCTAAGAGTTTACTCAGGAACATGTACGGTCGAGAAAAGCATACGCTTTCTTGATCAGTGATATATTTTGCGATAACTAAGTAGCTACAAGAAACCATGTAGCAATCCCCGGCATCTGACGCAGGGTAAAGAGTCGCTGTTGTTCAGTCATCTCATGCGCAAATCATTCTAGTGTTGTAACAGTAAAAACTTTCCCAAGCGTAGTTATTTAAAGACCCTCCCAGTATACTAAAGTAAAGTAAAGACATTGCTGATGTTTAAAGTTAATTAAGTTGAGTTTCCATTCGAAACCCACATCTATCTAAGAAAGTAGTGTTTTTTTCTGTTCCCTCCAATTCCACTTCCCATTTTCTGTCGCATGACAAAGCCTGCGAACAAGCGATCAGCTGTTTCTCACACGAGCAACTCGCTCCCACATCTCTCGTTCGCTGAACAAAATTTCATCACTTTTCAACCTAACGTAAACCGTGAAAGACGTGAATCTCTTTGAAAATTTTACAACCCTTTACCCAACATATCTTGTCATAACGAGAGCGAGACAGTATAAAATTATGTAAATACCAAAAAAAAGAAAAAAAGTTCATTGTAGAAGAAAAGTAACTTAACGTAATTTAGCAAACCTAATTTATTTTCTCATAATCACAAAGTAAAGTGACTTTAAAATTCATAACGAATACGTTCCATTACACCACTCTCTCAGAGAGAGAGAGAGAGAGAGAGAGATTTTTTATTTCACTTTCTTTTCCTTTTATCTTAACACAGGATTGACACAAATTTATCTACGAGTTTGAAAAAAAGCAACCCACAAATCATAAAAGCTAAATACAAAGAATTTTCTTTAGTGTAACTCACTTTTGAACTTTTAAGATTCAAGCTCATTGTTCATTTATCATATACACAGTGCATGAAACTTATAAGTGCTCGAATTCAGCAAATAATCTCGCATACCTGCTTTCCTTTTCCGTACTTCATCCTAGATCAATTCTCGTATGCCATAGGGCACACGGACATCTATTTAATTACACGTTATTCAACTGTCATACATGAGTTAGGTATATCTCATTCTAGACTTGCATATGCTGCAAGCACCAAATTGCATATTGAGTGCACTCCCCATATCCTCCCTTTCCTCATGTCAGGGAGAAGGCTTCCTTTCCTCATGTTAGGAAGCGATTTCTAGTTCTTAGAACTAGCCACCGACTCATGTCACGCAACAATTCTATTTCTCACAGTGCCACTAACCTGCAGCACTGCCAAGCAACCCAATCACTGAAGCACTTATCTTTCTTCTTTCTCTTTCCTTTCTCACTTATTTTCTGCCGGAGTCTCTCATTTCCCGCTTACTCATTAGTTACCTTCTGCCCCAGGCAGAGTGCCATTCCCTTCAGTGCCATTTCGTGCACTGATATTTTGTATTCCTCCATGGAGCGCCACCCAACCAAAATAATCACTCTTAAGCTATTGCACCTGTACTTAAGAAATAGAGTGCCATACAACCAGTGTTTCCGTCCATAAGGACCTTAGCTCCTTCAGGAAAACCCCATTAACAGTTCATCCACCCATAAGGACCATAGAGCCTTCAGGATCACTCTCTTTTTCTAAGTGTTTCCACCCATAAGGAATAATATACCTTCAGGATCTCTTCATGACCTAGTGTATCCACCCATAAGGAATCAGACTTCCTTCAGGAATGCTCCCCTAGTGCGACCTTTGCACGGCACGCTCAATCACAGTGCCACCTCATTAAAAGGTACCACTCACTGAGGTGCCAACAATTTAAAGGACACTTCCACGTAGTCACAAACCCTTTCCTCTGGGAACGCCCAGTTAATCCGCTTAGCCGCACTTCCCCATCAGCAACATGTCAACCGAAGAGCACCAATATTTCTGGGATATAGGAAAGGAGGATGGCCTCACAGGCCAGGCCCATCAAAAGTTTGTAAAGGAGCAGATTGCCAAAAAGAGAAAGTACTAAGAAGCACAAAGACAGCGAGAAGCTGAGCAGAGGAGAAAAGAAGAAAGAGAAGAGCGGAGGAGACAGTGAGAAGCTGAGCAAATGAGAGAAGAAGAAGACAGAAAAGAAAGGAGAAGAATAAACTAGCCCTCAAAGAAAGCGAGCTAGCCCTCAAGGAAAGGGAACTCGAGTTGGAGAGAGCCAAGAAGGAGAGCGCAGAAGCTCTAGCAGCCCAACAAGCATCTAGCCCCACCCCATCTGCACTAAATACCTCCCTATCAACAGTCAATAACCTCGTTGGCAAATGGACTGAAGATGAGCCGGAACAATGGCTCGAAGAGATCGAGTTCCTCTTTGAGATCTATGATGTTGGCCCGGGTGATAGGGCCTTATTACTCACCAAGCACCTGGACGGGAAGGCTAAGGCCGCCCACCAAGTGCTGGAAAGAGATCAACGAGGAGACATGGCTGCCGTCCGTGAGGCCATCACCAAGGGGTATGAAATAACTCCTGAGAGGTGGAGACAATGATTCCGAGGTATGGCCAAGAACGTTGGCTGGTCCTGGACAGAATGAGCCTGCCACGTGACTCAGGCTGGGACCCACTGGTTCGAATCTATGCAATGCAACACCTTCGAAGATTTGTTCAACCAGACCATGCTGGAGGACCTCTTCCAGTATGTGCCCAGGCCTCTGGCTGTGTATCTTAGTGACAAACAGCCAGCCACTCTCAGGGAAGCCTGCCGCTTAGATGATGCCTGGGAGATGTACAACCCATCCCACAGCACCTTGCAATGACGAATATTGCCACCCGGACACCTCTCAGGCTCAAATCGCCCACGTAACGGAAGTCCTAACAAACCTCCATGCACCATCTGCAAGAAGTACGACCATGCTGAAGCAGAGTGCCGCTACAGAGAAAATAACTATCAGGGCAACAACCATCGGCAGCCTACCAATAACCGCCACTTTTCCTCTCCTTCTAACTCCACACCACCTTCCCAGCACACCGTCACTGCCAGGAGATCATCCTATCCCAGGGGACCCCGCTGAGACTGTGGAGCTTCAGGGCACTCTTCTTCCGGGTATCCTGGATGCCCAAAACATGTGGTCGCTCCCAGGCACGTTAACTTGATCAGTGCCACAGCCTCCTTGGCTGAGCCGCTGGAGAGAACCCACCCTGAGAGGGTCTGGATACAGTCCGTCTCAGTGGCTTCTCTGGATGGTTCTAGCCCACCAGTGCACCTGCTCAGATATTACCCTGATAGATAGGGCCCAAGCGACAGCCAGTGCCAAGGTAGATGAGCAAACCAAGTGGACAGTGACCTGGGTGGACGAACAATCCTTGACTGTCCCCACAGTCGAACTCAGGGTGATCAGTCCTTGGAGCAACAAAATTCACCACCTTGGTGTCATCAAGTGTATTCGGCATGGAGTGGAGTTCCTGCTTGGAAGAGATATTCTCTGGGGATGTCTCCCAAGCCACTCTGTTGCCTGACTGCTTCCCCCGGTGAGTCCTCATTAACCTCTTCTGATTGGGATACAGCCTCTGTGACAGCTGTGCCACCATCAGCCAAACCTTCATTCCCCCGAGAGTGACATTACGCAACCCACATCGAACCCATTCCAGGCCTAGTCCGCAGATCTCGCAACTGGGCGGCCACCAAAAAACTCCTCCCTCGTCACGAAGGGATATTGCCAACTACCGCTGCAGGACGTGCAACATAAGAGTACACTCCAAAAGATGTTCCAAGTGCCCCAGCAAGCTAGCCGCTGCAGCTATTTTCAGAGATCCAAGAGGCCTTGCCCTCTCATCGAGACAGAAATCGCTGTCCCAAATCACAAAAGGGACACCGAGGGGTCTTGTTACCCCGGGTCCCCCTTCAGCTTTGTCTGACATCAATTTGCTGCCAGTGCCACTTGCGAGGCCTGGTCAGTGCCAAGCTCTGCCTATCTCGGCTGGAAGCTCCATGTCAACCTTACTCCCCATGCCTGGCACTGAGTTAGTGCCAGTGCAGGATCCAGAACCTGACCCGGATCCTCCTACAGGAGATCCACCAAAGCTCACAACCATGATCATCGCCCAGTGTGAGCCTCTGACCCCTGATGTTTCTTCTTCCCACACTCTTCCGCCTGCCGAGGATGACCCTCTGGCAGGCCTGGACACTACCTCTTTTTTGATCAACTAGGAACTGTCCAGCCAGGACGCAGACACTGGTTCTATTCCCATGACTGTTGTCACAGCAGCCGAAGTAGGATACCAGCCTGTAGCCACTGAGGTTGCCCCTGATCCTGCTTCGGACGGCGCTCCTGGCTGTTCTTCAGAGTCGGTATCCTCATCGCCTCCTAGGAATGGCCTAGCCAGACCTTGGAGGCCCCCGAAGAAGAAGAAGAGCGGGTGAAAGAAATCCTCTTAACAAATCAGAGCCTTAAGCTCTTCTTGGCACTGATGCCCAGTTGGCACAGTGCTGCTTCCATCTCAGAGTGATCCTGGCACCTGCCCAGAGGAGGTAGTCTTTGTGATCTCTGACCCAGTAGAATTAACAACTAACCCCTTAAGCACTTATAACACTAACATTTTTCCAAACTAACCTCCTTCAAACCCACTCCAGACTCATACTGATACATTACTTAATTGTATACCTTGATTTACCCTTCAGGTTATACATGTTTCAATGTGTTGTGTGTTAATCATAAAGCATTGTGCCAATCGTAATTCATTGCGTACCATTCTTCAGTGCCAGAGTCGTAGGATGGTAGGTTAGGTTAGGTATTTGCTATGTGCATTTGCCTGGGAGTAGAGTTCTTCTGTTGTCAGACGCAGTTAGCAGAAGTGTCTATACCCTTGGATAGGTTAGGCCTATAAGTTACCCAACTCAGAACCCCTTTTAGCAGTTAGATAGGCCCCTTTAGCTATTGCAGTGCCAAAGCACAATTTATGTAGGGTCGCTAGCTGCCTAGTCGGGGGGAATTCCTATTTAGCCAAGACCTTCATGCCCGAAAAGGTGTGAAGGCCTTTGTAAAGGGGGGGACCTGTTAAAGATTTCCATTCCTCCCTCGTTAGGCAACTAGGAATTAATTTATTCTGGGAATAATTTCACCTTTTATTTGACTGTTGGGCCAAGAAAACATGGCGAGCGAGATAGACCAAGCGTATTTTGAACTAAGAAAGGACATTTAGCACCTGTTTGAACTCATGTAGGAGAAAACTCCACCACAGCCGACCTGGGGTAAAACAGTAGCAAACCCCCTTCACCCCCATCACGAAATATGTAGGAGCAGCCCGTCCACTAGGGGATGGAAAGTGAATCCAGGCTGTAAGATAGGGAGGAACTTAACCTCTAAGTACTTATTCATAAGACCCACTTTTCTCCACTCCTTTGCTGGCTGTATGACTCTTTGCAGGTCGCCCTAGGTCTAGACTTTGAAGCAAACAAGCTGGAAGGCACACATTGGGTTTCCTGAGAAGGCAAGCACTCCGCACAGAAACCACACTCAAGACACACATGCAAACTTTCCTTCCTTTACGATGGTGAAAACTAACCACAGTGACTGACCAGACCTCAAATGTTCAGCGCAAAACATCTACAGGTCCTAGGTATGTTGACCGCAATTAGTCAGTAAGCCAGCTCCTTTTCTCTCCGTGAAATTCCTTGGTTTTTTCATTCCTCCAAACCTTAATTTTCTTCCTCCTAAAGAGCAGCCCCTTTGTTAAGTCACCCTACTTTGAGCAGCCCGTGAATCGCCCGATGACTTGCTTTGAAATCATCCTAATACAATTCAGTGATAAGTATTCAAGTATTCCCTCCATAGTGTAAATTGAGGGCAAATTAATTTAAGCAACCTAGTGCGTAGATTCATTGTGCTTTGTTTAGTAACAAGGGAGGTTTCATTTGCCCCCGTGCTTGTACTAACTCCGGAATTCTCTTCCAGGAGCCGATATATCCTGCCCAGTTCGTAAATCTAAGCCAGGATACCCTTTATTGACTGCCATCCAAATTTTGCAACCATTCCTGGTCACAGCCTGATCGCAAGAATCCGTTGCCCACACAGAAATCATTTTGATTAACTAATGTCCATTATCCTGGAATTTACCCCTTTTTATTGTATTACTGCCTGTGAATTGATGCATTTTGGCATAGAGTTAATTGTTTTAACCCTTTGATTTCGGTTGTAATGTTTATGACACATTTAATAAACTGGCCCGGAACACTGTTGTGTCGTAGACAAGCACCAGTAATTTCCTTTTATGTGGAGGACTGATGATTGAAATACTGGCCTCTTGTTTCTTGATATGGTAACAGTCTGTCAGTTGCCATACGGTGAATTCTTATAAATTCATGTGTTTCCCTAAAATTCATTAGTCTTCATCAAGATGTCACAGGAGGAGGGGTCAAGGGTACAACATCCTCGAGTTGACCGCCGGCAGATCGAGAGAATAGCTCTCGACGAGGATAATTATTTTATAAACCTTCTTGACTCATTTTCTGGATATGAAAATGAATCGGATTTAGAAGGAAATGAAATGGATAATAATGGTCCTGGTACAAAAGACAGTAATGAAATTTCAACCAACAGTGAAAATGACGAAAATCTGCCACCTACAAATGAAAGCCAAGGTGTCAAAAGAAGGCAGAGACAGTGAAGTGACCCAGGTGATGACTGGAAGTAGGCTGCCAGTAATTTCCAGCCCAGAGATTTCATATTTGACAGCAGTGGCAATGGCATTACATCGAAATGTAATGTGAATGAAAATTCAAAGGAAGTAGACTATTTTTTTGAATTTTTCGAAAACGTATTTATGGGGCTGATTGTTGAAGAGACAAACCGTTATCAGAGATTCCTTGTTGATATGCTAGGAGATGCAATGCCAAAGTATTTACGAAAATTTGCTCAGGTTACTGTGGAGGAAATGATACAGTTCCTTTGTGTGATTATGATCATGTCGCATATAAGTAAACATCGCATCGTAGATTACTGGACTACGCTTGAGACATTCGAGACAAAAGGAGTGAGAAGGCTGATGGCGAGGGCAGATTTCTTCAAATCCTACGGGTTCTACATTTCGTTGATATGTTAAGGTTCTTTCTTTTTCTGTTGTATGTTTTTAGTTTCTCACTTCTTACCTTGATTTCCTCTAAGTGTGTCCTGCATCGCTATCGCTGATGATGTACTATCTCCCTTAGATTAAATATTTTAAGTATTGATATCTCTCAGAAAGGCGTATAGAGACGAGATCGGTAATTTCTTCACTTTAATTAGTACTTAGTATTATAAGGATCAGTACAAAATAAACAAGTTACAGTGGTATAAAACAAAATCACTCTGGAGTAATTAACTTGACTCAGTCTATATGGGGAACATGGAAGCGAGGGGAGACGTACTCTCCCTTGAAGGACACAGTTCTGATCTGTTCTTTTCTTGTGTTCTCCAGCCTGTTGGACCCCTGAAATTCTTGTTATCTGTAATCTCCACCTCCTTCTAGCCCTATTGGAAGGATTTATCAGCAAGGCCTCCCTTTCAATTAGTTCATTGGAAGGACTGTAGTGGGTGTAATTCAAATCTCTCCTTAGAGGACTTGATTGGAGGTGATCTTAGGAGGGTGTGTGAAAGACCCCTCCCTAGTATGTTTGATCGGAGGGTGTAGAAGTACATCACTTTGTCCAGCCCCCAATTTCCTGGAATTTCCATGAAAATGCCTCCTGAGAAGGCAGGGTTATAGAACCAGCTGCTGTAAGCTTTTTGGCTGTGCTGACTTTATGATTTAGTTAACTTAATCACGAGGCCACTATTTCCCACTTTTATGGTCGTTTTTATGGCTTCAACACGATATACTGCTTTTGAGTTCATGCAAAAATCCTGCCTCGATCAGCGTATTGGAATCACGATAATAACAACAGATTTTAGGCGGTATCACTGTGCTCTCTGCCTCTCTTTTTATTCTTACGTCTCTCTCCTTCTCTCTCCTAACTTTTTCTCTTTTCTATCTCTCTCTCTATCTTCTCTCTCTCTCTCTCTCTCTCTCTCTCTCTCTCTCTCTCTCTCTCTCTCTCTCTCTCTCTCTTTCCTTTTCTATCTAATTTCCCTATATATTCTACATCACAACATCACTCGGTCACGCTTCCTCACACTGCCCTCAGTGTGACAAAAAGAGTACAGTTCAATGGATGATTGCAAAATCACATAAATAAAATAAACCATTTATATGATTGCCCATCAAGTAACTTCTCAAAAAAATATTTAAATTGCACAAACTGTGGCAATGTACTAATGTAAAAAAATCAATCAAGAATATATGGTAGAAAATTCACATATTATATCACGAATCAAAAGAGATACATACATACCTATACATATATAATGAACCATCATACTGTAAAAATGGTTAATTGTTTTAACATATAATGCAAATAACAATATACAAAGAATTTAGCAGTAAATCATGTCTATCAGACCATTTTACTCTCCATTGGCACTTTTTATTTCTGTTATAATCCTCTCAATATTTGAAATTACCACACGTTTGACTAAAATTGCAAACACTATTATTACAATTATGATTATGACCAAATTGAACAGAGACAGAATTGGTGAAACATTTTCTTTGTAATAGAAAAATTCATCTACTAAATCCAATTCATTTATTTGTTTTAACTTTAACTGAGACAGTTTAAATTCTTTAACTTCACTAGAGTAGTTCATGTATGGGGCATTTTTATGGAGTGTTATTTCTGTGAAAACATGAGGTTCAAAATATGATTTGTTAAGAATAACTAATTTGCATGTCTTATCAAAAGTATGTACATTATTGAAATTAATTTCAGTACTTATATTACGGCAGTTAATAGTTGCTGTTACTGTATTCAGTGAAAATACAAAAATGGAGTGTTCTACTAGGATGGAAACAAAATCCTGTTTGGATAATTGTGTATACAGTACTCTCTTCGTTTTTGTTTTCAGTTATTTCTTGAACACAAGGATAGGCATTAGTAGTTTCGTAAAGGTTGTCAAGGTTGCAGATATACTCCTTATCTCTCAAAATGATACAGTCTCGTAACTGAACATCAGTAATAAATGACATCATTAGCCCATGTTCTTCTAATGCAAAATTGATGTGGCTGGCATTTGAGATAATTACGTTTTCCTTTATCAACATGGGAAAAGGATGTATGGACTTCAGTACATCTGCCCCTTTTTGATTAAATGGTAACACTAGAATAATCTTATTTTTAACTACCTTGATGGTTATCAAATTATATTATACCATTATATCCTTTACCATAGAGGTATAATGTCCTTCTACCAAAAAATCACTAATTATGCCCTCTAACTGCCTTGGGTTAATTAATGTTGGGCTTAATATTCCTTTAAAGGCTAACAAAATGGCATTTAACAGATCTTTATGGTCTTGCAAGACAGTTCTAACATTGTTCATAAAGTTATTTAAATGTTGTTCATCTGCTACTATCTTAATCTCTTTGGTAATGTTGCTGTTCATTGCATTAATGAATACCTTGATTTTTTCTAATTCTTCGTTGTTTAAGTTTTGAGATTGTATCACTTTATTTAGTACAATGCCCTTGTTGCTGCCCATTTCTCCAGTTTGTCTATACGGGCCCTTTCTTTTTCTACACTAGAATCAGTAGCTGCACCAAACAATTGATTAAGTGCTGTTCCTATAAAAGGTAAGAGGGGTCGTTTGGATCTTGTATTTAACACACTTCCTATTTCATTATCTAGCTTTTCCAACAATGGGAAAACGCGGTTATTTTAATTTTTCTTAATTAATGATTTTAATTCCTTTTGAACATCTTTCAACGTCATTTCATTGATAAGCACTGATGTAATGTCAATACTCACTATTCCCAAGTCCTTTATTAATTTCACAGATCCCTTTTTCTCTAGTAGTGCATCCTTCCGGATCACCACCTCGGATGACACATAAAGCAGTGTTATGATAACCAAGAAGAACCGCATGTTTGTATCTGTAAGAATAAGCCTTATCAGATATTCTATATACATGAGGTATTTTAATGTCTACATGTTGTTTATATATAACAGTTCAACACTTTACATAAATTTATCTTTTTCTTAAGTTGTATTTGTTATTTATTGGTTCCTGTTTATCTTCTTTCAATAATTCAACTATTCTTTTATTGGACCAATAGTCTGTTTCTATTACCTTTACATGATTGGTATGAACAATTCTTTCTTTTAGATCACTCACTTATGATCTTTAGCTTATTTAATTTTAACACTTCTAATACCCTATAAGGACCGTGAAATTTTGGAGATACCTTTACATTAGGACCTTCTGGAACATGATTCTGAACATATACCTGGGCACCTACTACAATTTTTTGGTTTAGCTGTATTTTTGTCATAGTGCTTTGCTTGGACACTCTGAGCTTCCTTAAGTCTAGTCCTCGTCTGCTTGATCGTTTCATACGTACGTCTAGTTTTCCAGGCAATATAGTCATCATAATTATAAGTATGTCGGGGTGGTGTGGCATCATCTAGTAACGTATTTGGTAGTCTCTCTTCGTATCCGTATAACAAGTAGTGTGGTGATTCTCCTACTGTTTCATTTACACTATTGTTTATAGTAAACTGTACGTCTTCCAAAGCTAAATCCCAGTCTTCTGTATTAGGTTTAGCTAAAATTTTCAGGATATCCTTTATCTTACGATTCGTTCTTTCTACTGCTCCATTTGAACTTGGTTTATATGCTGTGATTTGACATTTATTTATCTCATAAAATTCACATCATTTTCTTAAACGTTCACTAGTAAATTCTGCTGCGTTATCAGAAAGAACTTGTGGACATGAATGTCTCGTAATAATTCTAGACTTAAGACCTTCTGCTGGTGTAATTGCATCTCCATTTCTTACTTGTACAATCTCTACATATCTTGTTAGGTAGTCTAAAAAGACAAATATTTGTTTATTCCCTATAACAATGGTAGGAAATGGACCTAAAAAGTCCATAGATACGACCTGAAATAGATTCAATTCTGATGGGTATTTTTCAAGTGGAGCTTTTGGGTTTACGTTACCTTTATTTCGATTACAAACTACACAATTTTGTACAAAGTTCTTGGCATCCTCACTACAATGGGGCCAAAAATAGTTTCTGGTTAGGATTCTATTTGTCTTTTTGATTCCAGGATGTCCTGCTAACTTGTATGAATGGGTTAGTACTGAAACTTCTCTGATTAGTGTTTTTGGGATGTATAGACGAGAATAACCATTCTTCTCTCTTTGTCTTTTATACAATAATCCATTGATTAAAACAAAATCAGGTTTTAAAGATTCATCTGTCATTAATTGTCCTATTATATGCCTGATTTCTGTATCCATCCCTTG
>JANJGK010000016.1:1694473-1709473 GCA_039081455.1 Macrobrachium rosenbergii
TTCGGGTATGAAGGTCTGTAGTAATAAGCTGTTCGCCTCAATTACTTTACTCTTTCCCCTGAACAGATTTTGCTCTTGCAATGTAATTAGCTAAGGATCTATCTGACAAAAAATGCGATATGAGCTTTAATCACTTACTTTTTACAGACTGCTAACACTACTTAAATGTACTTACGGATTTTACGTGCTGCCTCTGATGATTGTGATATTCAGTGCTAGTCAAATGGTACATTCAATTGTATCTTTTATTATGTAACCTATTAGAACACTGCTCTAGCACCAGTGTAAATTACAATGAGCTAGTAAGTTACAATATTCTTACAAGTATACAATTTCTTACTCTAGAATTTGCAATCACAGTAAACAAAGATGTAACCTGAGTTCTTCAAATGAGTTTATATATATATATATATATATATATATATATATATATATATATATATATATATATATATATATATATATATATATATATATAATATATATATATATATATATACATACTTCTTCGTTCTTCTTCATTTTAACGTGCTTTTTCCCATTTTTCATATAAGGTAAGCACGATGCCTTCTTTTGAAGGACTTTGATTTGGCGTTGGGGTAGGCCGTAGCCTTGATCGGCTGCCCTGCCTGACATCGCTTAGACCCCTGTAGCACGTGTATATGTATCGTGCCAAATCCCCAGCTCCCTTTCTCCCAGCAGCGAGAAGACATGAGCGGCTAGGCCGACAGTTCCAGACGTGTAAGGCGTCTGATATGTTTTTAGATGTTAGAGTGGCTTTGTTTGTGTGTGTATTTGATGTTTTGTGACTTTACAGTATTTTGAATTTCACTACTATTACTGTGTCTATGAAGAAGTCTTTGTAACTAATGTCCAGATTATTTTTCTTTATGAGCTTGATTATGGTCAAGTAAAAAAAGAAATTACTTACAGATTGACTACTTCCAGTTCCACTGGAAAAGATTTCCAGGTTTATTTTGCGTAAATAATCTTATACATAATTAAACAGTGGTTTCTTGTTTGCCCTTCTCTACAGAATGTAACACCGTAAATACTATTAAAGGTCTTGTTTATCTATTTCCCCAAACTGACCTCGGACTTCTAGTGGAAAATAAAGTTTCGTTCCTGTCTGCATGATATTGTTCTGTTCTTGTTTGATCATCCTTGGCTAATAGTTCTTACTGCACAGGGTACATAGAAAAGAAAATTCATCCTTTAATCTTAACACTGATGATATTTCATGTATCTATATATATTACCTCTTACCTTTAAGACTTGTTTAATTGCACGTTTTGGTTACTTGCGTGAACTTTAAAGATGGAGTCTGTCAACTATTCCAACATTGTTATCAGAAGGAAAACATAATTGCAACATCTGCTGAAATTTGTTTGTGTAGCTCATATCGAGTAAGAAGTGCAGGTGAAAAGATGGATGAGAGTATTCTTAGGTTTTTATCGTGTGGAGAGATACGAGAGCATTCAGAAATAACAGACAGATAGAGTGCAAGCGGCAAGGGAAGGGAAGACCTTATGCACGAGAAATCTGAAGAATGTATGACAAAAGGATATGAGTGGCAAAGAGTATGTAATGGGTCCGTCTTACTGGCATTTGACATTCTGTGCAAGGTGATGAATCTACTTATGATGTGTGTGTGTGTGTGTGTGTGTGTGAGAGAGAGAGAGAGAGAGAGAGAGAGAGAGAGAGAGAGAGAGAGAGAGAGAGAGAGAGAGAGAGAGCAACTTTCCTCATTAAACTGATGTTCTGCAAGAGACGAATATCGTTAACAGAAAGTGTTACCTCAGTACTATCAAGAGACATTAAATATTTCCAGTGCAAAATGTTCCTATCGAGAATTTTAGAGACGTCGTGTAATGGCTTTTCACTGTCCTCCGAAAACGCCCTGAGTCTCGCTCATGCATAAATAGTCTCACTTCAAGGTCAGGAAGCTTAATGTGGGCCATGAGGAGCAAAACAGTCTCGCTTTTCATTTTGATAGAAACTGTCATTACTTTTTCGAATCGAAATAACGTGGAAATATATTGTAATGAATAAATCAATCCTTCCAAATTAATTTTTAACAAAGAAACGATGAAGAGAAAGGGAGAGCGGAATGAGAGAGAGATACTAAGCTTCTAGAAATTAAAGTAATTCATTTGCACTGGTTTATACAAAACCTTGTTCACTTTCAATGGGTAACATGTGCCCTGAATTAAATCTTTGCCGATAAGTATATATAGCTAATACCGGTAAAATTTACGATTCCTCAGTGGTAGAAATCTATGGCATCCATATTTCCCTTTAACTTGGATTGAAACCTAATTAGATAACAAAATCGAATTTACTGCATGATGTCAATAAAAAAAAATCTGAGAGTACAAAAGATAGAAAAATAGAAAATGAGAATTATCTCAAAGGCGCGGCGGTAAATACCTTCTTGTAAATAAAAGGCAAATGTTCCATTATAAAAAAAAAAAAAAAAAAAACTATAAAATAGACTATTTTTTTTACCAGGTCTAGGGGAAAACTCTTGCTTTGGATATCTGAGACTGACCCATACGCTCTTGGATTCCAGTTCCTCGTTTTATCTGATTAGCCTTCAAGCGTAACTTTCCATTGCAATGATTATATCAAACATATGAACGTCTCAACATATGAACTTGATGATATTCTAAAAGTAAAGTATTCTAAAGTATTTTTACGCATTTGAAGAGCTGTGATCTCTATATTTTTATTTATTGCATGAGTCATTATCCTACACAGATTTGCTCGTTCTCATTAACATTCATACATATTTTATAAGATAAATACTTTGTTTAGAAGTTATATTTTAATAATTTTCCTCAGCTATTTTTTAAGTTGCAAGTAAGTGAATGTAAGAAATGGAAGTAAGCCATTACTGCTCACATCTAGTGTTTTAATAAGATTTTATTCTATTTGCAGGATTTCTTGAAGGCTCATCTGGAAACGAGATTCTGTTGGTAATATTATCTTTTTTACTAGGACTAGGCAGTGGGAAAAAGTAAAATTCTGGTTTGAAAATTAAATCTTGCCATCAGGTTTTCAAATTAAATCTTGCCATCAGGTTTTCATCTGAATGCTGCACTCACTTTGCCAGGACACCAATAATCCTGAAATCAGTTAATATAATTTCGGCCCTCTTCCTCTATATTTACTGTATTAACTTTGCCTGTCTACACATGTATATATCTTTGGGTACCTGAATAAACGGAATCTTTCAAAACGAATTGGAACAGGGCATGGAAACTCTTATATCATGTTTGAGCGGATTTTGATATTCCACTCGCACAGACGTGTCCGTAAATTTATCATTTCTATCCGAGCTTTCATTTGGAAATTTCAACCCGGTATAGTCCAACACAGCTTCATGCCCTAATCTCGAGTAGGTTTTCCATAAAAAAAAAAAATAATAATAATAGGATAAAAAGTGAAGTTAATGGGTAACACATTGGCATAAAAAATCAAATAAAATTTTAACACACAATATGCAAGAAAGGGTAATTTTGGAACGAGTACAAAGTAGCTCGGATGAAATAACTTTTTATTGTGCGAAAGTTTTAACGAAAATGATAAGTGATGAGTTAAACATAAGCATAATAAAATCGTTATCCGAGGATAATGAACTCATTACATGGATGCCAATTTTCTTCTGAGAGTACCCCATAGTGTAAAGAGCTATAAGCTTATATTATGGCAACATAAAAGTCATTATGGCAGATTCATGATATTTGTTGTTCTTTCTTAAAATGTGTTTTTTTTTTTATTTTCTTGTCTATTTCCAGCATGGCAAAAATGCCATCAGCTTACCCGTTTTCCCTAGTATATGTAAGATCTTTAAGGCCACTCTCCTCCCCATGGGATAACTATGAATGTTAAATGCTAACGAAAGAATGAAAATTGAACCAGTTGAAATGAATTGCTAGCATATCCATCGCAAATAAAAAGTATCTGAAAACTGGAAATATGAAGACACAATGAAAGAGTAAAAAAGATAGGGTAACCAAGGTGATTTTTCTAACTGAAGGGAATGAAGGACAAGATGTTGGTGGAGAGATTGGACAATTTGTTGCTAAGAGGAAGGGATGAAAAGCCAAAAAAGTGCATGACAGATAGAGCAAGATAAAGGTGAGTTGCAGTGAGTGTAGACGATTTCTGCCAGCTACTGAAGAACCCTCTGAACTAGTGTATGGAGCAGATTAAGTCGTGAGGTGTTAAAATAAGGGGCTATTTAATTTGCTCGTTAAAAGATCTGTCCGACAGGGAATGCTTCTTATTTTCACTTTGGAACTTTCTGTTTATGACCAGCGCTGAGAATCGTCTATCCGGAAATTCTAGTATGTTTTAGTTTTTTCATGAGGAAAACTGAGCAACTGTCCCTGATATGTCCTATTATTATAAAATGCCTACCAAGTCTCACGCAGATTGGACTGGAATTTTAGATGATATTTGGCTTTTGAAGTAGTCATAGTTAAGTGAGAACGTCAATCCTGTTGGCCTTTTTAGTCATAGTTTCCTTATGATAAATATGCAGATTCCTTCTTATTTGTTGAGTTATTATATAAAAGTTAAAGCCTGGTTCATTGATGATTGTAGATGTACAGTTCCCGTTAGTTCCACTGGGTCCAGTTTCCTGAGCAAGAAGGGTTTGTGGTAAGATTTGTGTTGGTAACCCTGACAAGATAAGTAAATGGGGGTGGAGTGGTATTCATACAGATGGTGGTTGAGTGGTGGTGGATGTATAGAGGTGTAATTATATTTGTAAACTACTTTTAATTACCTTTTAGAAATTTTGGTGTATTATACATAAAAAAAATAAACTTTTCTTAAAGGGAAAATATCTTACAGAATATAGAAGATGACCAAAAATGGTTTCCTTTGAGAAATTCTGGCTCACTTATCTGTACAAAATCATATGCAAACTAACCTTGTGGTAAGACTTCTGTAGTGTATTCCCACCGCTAACGAGGTCGGAATAAGGTTGTTTTCGCCTTCTGGTTATTTGTATTGCTATCAGTACAGCATAAGATTAATATTTTTAAATGATAAGAAAAATTAACATTCCTTCTGTAAGTGCTCAGAAAACAGAGAATATAAAAGTTATAAACACCGAAACCCTAAAAGATCCAGATATTAAAATGAGATTTCAAAGCAAGTTTACTGAGAAACTGTAGCACTAAAAGAAAGCACCTTGGAAGGACAGGAAGAACTTGGCTGTAGGTATGTGGGAGGTACTAGGAAAAGGGACCAGTTTGGTAGAACGAAGATGTAAAGGAAGCGATAAAAATGAAAAATAAGAAACACAGGAAATGGATGAAACAAAGAAACGAGCAGCCGAGAGAAGAATATGTATTCTTTAGAAATCAAACGGAAGAAATTAAGAGATCACAGGTAAATTATGGACTGAACTAGCAAGTGAACTGATGGATGATTTAAAGAAAAATAAGAAAAATATATTTGCAGTCGCAAAATCCTACAGGAAGGATAAAACAAAGCAATATAATATAAAAGACGACTATTGAAACATCATTGGAATTGATGAACACCTTAACAAAAAATGGACCAACTATTTCAGCGACTTACTGAACATCGGAAGAGAGAAATGAAGAAGAATACTTCTTTCAATTTGATAGAGAAAATAGGGAAGATATGATTACATATCAAGAGTTTGATAATGCTTTGAGAGAAGTGAAAAATGGAAAAAGCCCTGGGTATGCTAATATACCAACTGAATTGTTTAAAGAGGGAGGAGATCTGGCAAAACAGATATTATATGGTTTAATTCTATCATTCTGGCTATAGAGTAAAGTCACAGAAGATTGGGGAAGACATATTACTGTGCCACTTTATAAAGGTACAGGTGATTCTGGTAAGTGTGAAAACTATAGAGGTACAACACTCATATGGCAGGCAGCAAAACTCTATGAGAGAATTTTAGAGAAGAGAGCCCGTCGCATCATCGAACCTCGGTTAGTTCAAGAACAACATGGACACAGAAAGGATAGAAGCACATCAGATCTCATATTCACCCTGAGACTTGTGATAGAAAAATCATGGGAATACAATAATGACCTAGGAAAAGCATTTGACCCATTACCCAGAAACAAATTATGGAGATGTTTTGGGAGAGGTGTATAGATTAGATGGTAGTTTGGGGGTTGCAATAAGAGCACATACGAACCATGCATAAACAATGTAAGGACCGGATACGAAAATGATAAATGGTTTAGTGTAACAAAGGGTGTCAAACAGGGAAGTGTACTTACTCCACTCGTGTTCATCGCTTATATTGAAAAAATTATAAAGGACTTTAAAGAAAGAATTAACATTACAGGAGACATTATGCTTTTTGCAGATGATATAGCTTTTTGGACATACGACCAAGAGGAATTAAATGATTGTTTAACAGAAGCGGGATAGGAATGAATATAGGGAAAACAGAAATATTGACAGTCAGCAAACAACCTCAAACACCAACAAACATCATGATAGAGAAAACAGTGATAAAGGATACCGACTCATTCAAATATCTAGGATGTTTGTTTACAGATAAGGGTGATAAAAAAAAAAAGAAATCACTGAAAGAATAAAAAAATATAACATGCTCTGGAGCTCTTTATCCAATGATGAGAGATGCGTATGTACGGAGAGAAATGGGATTCTTAACACTAATAATGACATACGAATCGGAGAGCTGGACAAAGACAAATAAAGACAGAAGTGGGGTCCAAGCCTCAGAGGTGAAAAGCCTGAGAACAATAATAAACAAAACAAGGAGAGATAAAATGAGAAAAGAGAATGTTAGGAGAACAGTAGAAGTGGCACCTGTGTTGAACAAGATTGAGATGGGACAGCTGAGGTGGCTGGGTCACCTAATAAGAATGGATGAAAATAGAACTGCAAAAAGAAGATGGAACCGGATACCTGAAGGAAGGAGATCGACAGGTAGACCTTGTAAGCGCTGGAAGGATGGAGTGGAGGAGATTCTGACAAAGCACAACATGCCAACAATCGAAGAGCTTAGAAGAAATGGAAAATTTGAAGACAGAAGAGATTAGAGAAGACGGCAGACCCAACTGGCAGGCTGAAAGCCTACCTGGGCGTGGAAGTGAAGAGAAGTGAAACTATTTCATTGAAACTCCCATGGTCAATATCTAATCGTTTAGAAGAAATCCTAAGATAATGGTAGGGCCTGGGTCAAGCTGAGGTTCAGGGAGCCATGAAGAATTATCAACTCTAGCTTTTACACTTTATCCTCTAAAAGTCCATATAGTATCCATCTTGATATAAAAATGTGTTTTGATCTAAATTATACAGTAAAAATTTACTTTAAGCGATGCATCATAATTATGCAGAGGTATTACGTGATGATATATGAAACATACCACTAAAATGTTGTCTAACAATTAATTTGTTTGTTTATGTATATATATATATATATATATATATATATATATATATATATATATATATATATATATATATATATATATATATGTGTGTGTGTGTGTGTGTGTGTGTGTGTGTGTGTGTGTGTGTGTGTGTGTTACGCTTAATGTGGATAATTGCCTAATGTGAATATTATGCAAAAAAATTGCCTAGTGTTCACATTAGGCAAGCATTTTGTACAATGTTTACAATGGGCAAATTACTTGAATAATGTTAACTTTAAGCAAGACTTTCAGATTAGGCAACGGTATTTTGCCTGATGTAAACAGACTGAAGAACCACGGTCGCTGAAGTGGAGATTCAAAGAATGTTGTTCGAAGCTTTGGGTTTCTATCATTAAGAGTCGTTGTGAACAAGGTAAGCGAGGCAGAAGCAGAGACACAGGCACAGACAGAAGCAGCAGTTCCAATTTTCCAAAAGATCCGTGCTTTGGTGATCAAGGACAATCTAATGCAGCAGCACGGATGACAAGACGAGGCAAACACCTGCTTAGGCCATTGTCCATTGGTCAATGTGCTACGCTGAGGCTCCGGGATGTGGATCGTGGTCCAACAGATCCCAGATATACGTTTGTGGTCGTCCTTAAGGAAGAAGATGGGCTATATGCTGTAGGTTGCCGGGAGGGAATTCTAGGACCAAAATTTACAGCTGCTGGCCCAAATGCAATCGAACAGCCCCTGATAAAAGCGGAAGAGGTTCCTGATGTCTGCTTATCAATTAGAAGAGCAACAGCATGGGCCACTGGTGGACAAGGGTACACTACAGTAAGTGTCAATGTACAAGTCAATGTGCATCAGGACGATGCAGCTGCGTAAGAAAGAGACTTAAATGCAACTCGAGCTGTCACCAAGGCAGAGCAGGCAAACATTTGTAACTGGACTCGATTCGAACTTTTATTGATCTTTTATTGATTTTGTTTGTTTATTCTAATAAACTGTAATTTCTAAAACTGTCTTTAAATCGACCTTAATATGCAATATATGTTAACATAATCTTTAACAATGTGCACAGTGTGAACATTAGGGAATGTTTAAGCAGTCTTATTCACATCAGGCAAAATTGAGCTGAATAATGTGAACATCAGGCATTTTTTTGCCTAATGTCGACAGTTTGTAAACATTGTGCAAATTGCTTACCTAATGTGGACATTAAATAAATATCCACATTGAGCGTAACACACACACACACACACACAATTTTGATTTCATTATGTAATTTTGAAATAATCTGTTATTCCCGCTTATCAATTCGGGGAACTTGGCAGGCGTCGTGCAAACACCAAGCCTACTTGAACCAGTCAACAGCCATTAGTTAGGCCTCCTTAACCCCGCCCCCCACCAACATCGCGCGATCCAGCAAACAATATAAACCCCCTTTTCCCCCCCCATCACGCAATGGGGAGACATGTAGGGATAGGGGAGGCCAAAAGGGCCATTTAGCGCTAGGGAACAGGTAGCATTCTGAGCTGGAGGCATATAATGATAAGTGTGCTTTTCCTATGCCCTCTTTGCTGGTTCTTTTGACTTGCTTGCAGGTACGGGTTAGCCCGACGCCAGACGCTCGAAGAAGCCGTGCTTTTGAAAAGCAGACAGAGACTGCTCCGACCTCATCTGTAGCAGACGTGGTGTATTTTTCCAGCTCCGCTGATTGAACTAACTTCGACGGACATCTGGAATGGTTGTAGGCGCCAACAACAGTCATAAAAGGTTCGTACGTTGCAAGTAGTCAATACCAGTCCTTCCTCCTTTTACTTAAACTTCTTAAAATTCCATTTCTTTAAACTTTAACTTCTGCCTCCACAAAGCAATCCTCCCTTTGTTAGAATCCTGCCTGTATCCCATCCCTCGCTAATTACGTGCCTTGAATTCAAGTAATGATCCCGTGATAACCATCAATTATCCCTCCACCAGTGCAATTTAAGGGCTATTAGGTTAAGCCATATCAGTGTTAATTTTATCTTTGTGTGAGTGTGATCACGTGTTCATTGTTAAAGCCTATGCTGCTCCGATTCTCAGATTGTACCTACGTGATTTCATTATAATCATCTTCTAGGCTATGTTATGTTTTGTATTTAAGAACTTCTATTTGGTGATATTTCATAGGGGGATTCCATTTCCTTCAGTGTATACCATCATTCCTAACTGAGAACGTCTTTTTCAGGGGACACATGTGGCACGATCGCAATCTATGCTTCAGTATCTCGTCTGCCACCAAAATCCTGATAATTCCTGGTCACAGTCAGTAAGGAATTCCGTTGTGGCCCGAATGTTCACATGAATTATCTTCCCATCCTGGAGTTTCATTATTTGCATTACCTGAGACTATTCCGTGTAATCCGGGCAAGACAGAATGTTATTATTATCACTGGACTGATTGTATTGCATATTGGCCCCATTTTTAATCAACTTGCTTGTTGCCAAATCATTGTATCATTGTTCCCTATGTCCTATAACTGAATCTGCCCCTAAGTAATTATGTTGTTCTATGTCTCATTGTTTACTTGCTAAGTCTGTAAATAAACCCCTGTAAATTTGTAAAAGTAGTCTACTTCCTATATGGCGACCTTCCTTATTCAATTGTAAATCCAGGAAAATCTAAAGTAAGGTTTTAAATAACTTTTCCTTTTGCTCATAAACTGGACTTTCTTGGTTTCGTGGCAGCATCAACTATAATTTTGTTTAAATTTCTCACCAGTCCAAGGGCCAGTTTATGGCAGTGACGATTAATTGCCAGGATTAGTCTATTAGCGTTTATTAGCCTCACTATTAAGGTAGACTAGAAAAAACCAGGAATATATGAAATCAATTATTTCAGTCACGGTAATCATTTCATTATTCAAAAAGCACAGGAAAGCGATCGGAGCCGATGACCTTGGTAAACAGTGCGTGCATGTCCTAAAATTAAGGAAATAAGAGTAATATTAATATTCCTTTAGAGAAACGCAATTCTCGTATCGTAAAAACGTTCATAACACAGGGGAACGCATAGGGTTCTTTTATTAGCGAAAACAGAGGGGTAGGCGCGAAGTGTCAGTCCGCAAAAAAATTCCTAGCATAAGACAAAAGTGTCGAGTTGTAGATGAGTAAATAGAGGAATTAGGAAGGTGTTAGTTAGGGAATTTTGCATGTGTAAGCTAGGACCAGTAGCTAGGAGTTTATTTCGGAATAGTTACAGCAAAGAAAATGTACATTTCTTGGTTAGTGATAAATTTTGAAATAACGAGTAGTTTACAGGAAACCGTATAGCGATATCTGGCATTTATATGGCTAGTGAGAAGCAGTTGTGTTCAACCAGCGCATCTGTAGAACTGTCCCAGTGTTGGAAGAAAAATAGTTCCAAGCACAGTTATTTAACGACCCCCCGGCGCATATTAAAGTATATCAACGTAAAGTAAAGACAGTGCTGATATTCAAAGTTAAATAATTCATTTCACATTTTAAACCTGCACTTAGGAAGAAAGTAGAGTTTTTTTTTTCTCTTCCAATTCCACTTCATTCTGCACCCGACAAGCAAGGGCATACAATCAGTTATTTTCCTCACGTATTTGTTCCCACAACGTTCGTTCAAGGAACGAGCCTCCTCCTTGTGTGCTTACGAAACTCGTGAAACTTTGTGAAACAATTTGAAACACCCTTGCATACCATACCCTAAGCTTGTTGATACATGCGAGACAGCAGCCCTTCCATAAATACTTAACGTAATTTCACAACCATAATTTAATTTTCACTTAAGCGCAAAATAAAGGGATTAAAATTTCATAACAAATACATGCCATTACATATCACTCACCGAGAGAGAGAGAGAGATCTTTTTTCTCCCCCTTCTCTCCTCGCTCGCATTAGTTCATTTTAACACGGGACAGACGTAATTTACTTACGAGTTTGGGAATCAACTCATAAATTGTATAAGGCAGATACAAAGAATTTTATTAATACGTAATCTGAAATTTCAAATTCATTACTCATTTAAATTTTATCATATACTCAGTGCAAATTTTCTGAACACTTGTGTTTAGCGGATTACTCAAGCAGACAAGCTTTTTCTTTCCAAGTGCTTCAACCCAGATCATTTAGCGTACACTATAAAGCACATATATATTATATCTTGTTACGTGTTCCAACTGATGTGCGGGAGTGGGTATATCTTATCTCAGACTTGCGTGTTGCAAGTGCTAAAAAACCATTGCACATTGTGTGCCTACCTCGTAGCCTACCTCTCCTCATGTCTGGCAGCGCCCACTAGTTCCCATAACTAGCTACCCACTCGTGCCACATCCAGTTTCCATTTCTCTCAGTGCCACTAATCTGCGGCACTGCTAAGCACCCAATCACTGAAGCACTTATCTTTCTTCTTTCACTTTCCTATCTCTTCCCTTCTGTTGGAGTCTCTCAATTACCTTTTACTCCCTACTTACCTTCTGCTCCGGCAGAGTACCTCACCTTCAGTGCCAATTCATGCACTGACATTTTGCATTGCTCCACGGAGCGCACCGGCACAACAGTACCAACCAACCAAAGCAACCTCTTATAAGCCATTGCACCTGTATTGAAGAAACATGGTGCCATACAACCAGTGTTTCTGCCCATAAGGACCACAGCTCCTTCAGGAACACCCCATTAACAGTGCATCTGCCCATAAGGACCATAGAGCCTTCAGGAGCACTCCATTTGCTAGCGTATCCTCCCATAAGGACTCAGAATTCCTTCAGGAATGCTTTCCCCTAGTGTGACCTTCGCACGGCACACTCATCCACAGCGCCACCTCACTCAAAGGTGCCACTCATTGAAGTGCCACTAATCTAAGGACACTTTCTCATCGTCACAAACCTTTTCCTCTGGGAACCCCCAAGTAACTCACTCAGCACCCCTTCCCATCAGCAACATGTCAACCGAGGAGCACCAATATTTTAGGAATATAGGGAAGGAGGACGGTCTTTCTGGACAGGCCCTCCAAAGGTTTGTAAAGGAACAGATTGCTGAGAAGAGAAAGCATGAAGAAGAGCAAAGGCAGCAAGAAGAACAAAGAGAAGAGCGGAGAAGGCAGCAAGAAGCCGAGCAGCGGAGAGAAGAAGAAGAAAGAAAAGAGTGGAGAAGGCAGCAAGAAGCAGAGCAGCGGAGAGAAGAAGCAGAAAGAGAAGAGCGGAGAAGGCAGCAAGAAGCCGAGCAGCAGAGAGAAGAAGAAGAAAGAGAAGAGCGGAGAAGGCAGCAAGAAGCCGAGCAGCAGAGAGAAGAAGAAGAAAGAGAAGAGCGGAGAAGGCAGCAAGAAGCTGAGCAGTGGAGAGAGGAAGCAGAAAGAGAAGAGCGGAGAAGGCAGCAAGAAGCCGAGCAGTGGAGACAAGAAGAAGAGAGAGAAGAAAGACGAAGACAGCATGAACTAGTCCTCAAAGACAGGGAGCTCGAGTTGGAGAGAGCCAAGAAGGAAAGCACAGAAGCTTTAGCAGCACAGCAAGCCTCTAGCCCCACTCCATCGGCCATAAATAACTCTCTGTCGACAGTCAATAACCTTATGGAAAAATGGACTGAAGACGAGCCGGAACAATGGCTCGAAGAGATCAAATCCCTCTTCGAGACCTATGACGTCAGCCTGGCTGAGAGGGCCTTACTGCTTACCAAGCACCTAGACGGGAAGGCTAAGGCTGCTCACTGAGCCTTGTAAAGAGATCACCGAGGGGACATGGCTGTTGTCCGTGAGGCCATCGCTAAAGCGTATGAAATCACCCCTGAGAGGTGGAGACAAAGATTCAGAGGTATGGCTAAGAACGTCAGCTGGTCCTGGACGGAATGGGCCTGTCACAAGACCCAAGTGGGAACCCACTGGCTAGAGTCTATGCGGTGAGACACCTTTGAGGATTTGTTCAACCAGACTATGCTGGAGGACCTCTTCCAGTCTGCGCCCGGGCCTCTGGCTGTGTATCTTAATGATAAGCAACCAGCTACCCTCAAGGAAGCCTGCCACTTGGCTGATGCCTGGGATTCATACAACCCTTCCCATGGCACCTTGCAGTGCAAAATAGTGCCACCCAGACACCTCTCGGGCCTCAATCACTCACGGAACAGCCCGCCTAACAAACCTCCATGCCCCATCTGTAAAAGTTATGGCCATGACGAAGCAGATTGCTGCTATAAAGACAGCAATCAGCAGGGCAACAACTCTCTGCAGTCTACCAGCAACCATCAGTCCTCCTCTCCGCCTAATCCAACACCGTCTTTCCAGCACACCGTCACTGCCGGGAAGTCAGGAGCTTCAGGACACTCTTCTGCTGGGTATCCTGCATGCCCAAAACATGTGGTCACGCCCAGGCACGTGAACATGATCAGTGCCACCGCCTCCTTAGCTGAGCTGGCGGAGAGAACTTACCCTGAGAGGGTCTGGGCACAGTCCGTCTCAGTGGCTTCTCTGGATGGTTCCAGCCCCTCAGTGCACCTGCCAACTACTGCCGACACTGGCTCAGACATTAGTCTGATCGATCGGGCCCAAATGCCAGCCAGTGCCAAGGTAGAGGAGCACACCAAGTGGACCGTGACCTGGGTGGACGAACAGTCCCTGACCGTCCCCACAGTTGAGCTCAGGGTGATTACCCCTTGGAGCAACAAGGTGCATCGTCTTGGCGTGGTCAAGCGAATTAGACACGGAGTGGAGTTCCTGCTTGATTGAGACATCCCACCCCCACACCACTCTGTTGCCTGACTGCTTCCGCCAGCACATCCAGCGCCACGTCTTCAGACAGGGACACAGCCTTTGTGACAGCTGTGCTACCGTCAGCCGACGCTAATCCATCGCATTCACCTGCTAGGCCTAGTCCCCGGGTCGTGCGCCCGGACAGCCACCAAAGAATTACTCCCTCAGCACAAAGGAACCGAACAAATTACCGCTGCAGGACCTGCAACGTAAGGGGCCATTCTGAGAGATGGTCGAAGTGCCCAAGTAGGCTAGCCACAGCGACCAAGAGGCCCAATCCTCTCACCGAGACAGGAATCGCTGTCCCAGATCACGCCAAGGACACCGAGGGGTTTTGATCCCCGGGTCTCCCTTCAGCTTTGGCTGACACCAATTCACTGCCAGTGCCCCTTGCAAGCACTGGTCAGTGCCAAGTTCCACCCATCTTGACTGGAGGCTCCCTGCCAATGTAATTCCCAAGCCTGGCCCTGAGTTAGTGCCAGTGCCGGACCCCGAACCTGACTTGGATCCTCCTATGGGAGATCCACCAAATTTCACCACTGTGATCATCGCACAGTGTGAACCTCCAACCTCTGATGTTTCTTCTTCCCACACTCTTCCACCTGCTGAGGATGACCCTCTAGCAGGAATGGACGTTACCTCTTTTCTGGTCGACCTGGAGCTGTCCGGCCAGGACGCAGACGCTGGTTCTCTTCCCACGATGGTTGTCACAGCAGCTGAAGTAGGAGGCCAGCCCGAAGCCCCTGAGGCTATCCCTGATCCTGCTCCTGACGGCACTCCTGGCCGTTCTTCAGAGAATGTCCTAGCCAGACCCTGGAGGCCCCCGAAGAAGAAGAAGGGGCGGAAGAAATTTACTTA
>JANJGK010000016.1:1712623-1775001 GCA_039081455.1 Macrobrachium rosenbergii
AGATTGGAAATTTGCAAGTTTGGATGTTACCTCCCTGTTTACCAACGCACCAGTCAAGACGGCGATGGAAGTAATAAAAAGAACACGGAGGAAGGGGTTTTACACAAGTGACTTAGATCATGACGTTTTGATAAAATGTTGTCAGCGGCCCTCAGCTTTAATGTGTTCAAATGGGGAGAAAACCATTATATACAAAAAAAATGGCGTGGCCATGGGTTCGAGTCTTTTGCTGATTCAAACCATTATGGAGTGGTTTGAAACGGAAGAGGTGAGCAAATTAAATAAAGGGAACTTAAATAACGTAAAATGGGTGAGGTACGTGGATGACATCTTGATTATTTATAAGATAGGAAGGGAAGCTCTACACAATTTCCTAGAAAACATAAATAAACTAAATGAACACATCAGGTTCACAATAGAAGAAGAGAAGGAGGGAGAAATTCCTTTCTTGGATGTCCTGATAAAGAGAGAAGGGGAAAATTTTAAATTCAAGATATACAGGAAGAAGACACACACCAATTCATACATACATACATATGTTCTCCAGTCATAGGAGAGAAATTAAAATGGCAGTAATGACAGGGTTGGCAATTAGGGCTTATAGGATTTGCAGTCCCGAATTCTTAGATGAAGAGCTGGAATACCTGAGGGAGAGTTTTAGGAGAGTAGGATGGCCCAAGTACTTGTGGGAGTGGACACACATCAAGGCAAGAAAAAACTACTTTCGTGAGAGGGAAGGGATAGAAAAGGAACATTTGATAAGGAAGAAAATATTTACAGTCCCGGACAACAACGCTATTACATCCATCAACAGGAAGCTGATAATTTCAAATTGATAAGCAGCTACAAAAACACCATTAGAAACAAAATGATTAGGAGCTCAAAGTCGGTAGAGGTGGGGGGAGATGAGAGGGGTGTTATATATGACAGCGTGTCTAGACTGAAGATGGGCACTATGGCGAAACCAGCAAATCCTGTAAGTAGGGAAGCAAACAACACATGCAGTACAAAAGACATAGTCAAAAGTAGGCAGTTGCCAAACATTGTTGGGAAAAAGACCACGAAATAGACTGGGAAAATAAGAACTTTCTGTGCAGGAACACCAACAAAACGGCCAGACTGGTTGTAGAAAACGCTTTCTTAACATGCGCTAACAACACAATGGCAAGAAACACCGGAAACGGCTTTGAAGACAGCATATTAGGTGTATTCCATTCACCACATCACTACCTTTGTATTCAGTATCTCATTGTATTTAATACGCTGTAGCTCCTTTTTTTATATTTCCCACACTAGGGCGTCTTTACTGGCAAACATTATGGCTGTCACCACTACTCGCCAGATTCTCTTTGTTGTATCTTTCCGTTTTCTTGAAGCGAATAAATCTCTGGTTGAGGAAGGAGATATTATTTATTTCCACAGATATATAACTAAATATGAATTTCCATGTCTTTCTTTGCGTTTTTTTTTATTCGAAAAATTTAAAATCATTTTAAGGCTTGATATAACTTTTTTGTTATGTAACCTCATAATTTCTCAGTAGGATTTCTCGATTGTCTTCCTCTTTGTAGCCACTGCTAAATTTCCTTGTATAGTGTATTATTATTCTCGTGTTACTATATGAGAGAAAAATATTACGAATTCTGAATTGATTCTTGAGAAGATCAAAAAGAACATCGTAACAACAGCGCCAATAGGTAAATCGTTCAGCTTGTCTGAGCGTAAAGAGAAGAGGTCCATGAAAACGAAAATGCTTATCATTAAGAGGGGGGAAGGCGGAAAGGGAATCAATGAAATCCTCTTATCTAAATGAAACTTCCGAGTTTTCTATCCTCCGCGTTCTTTCTCAACAATATTCGACTTAGGGACTTTTATAATGACGCTAGGGTATTGCAGGGCATTTTACGCTGTGGAATGAAAATGAAAATGGGAAAGTATAATTCGTAGTAAAACAGGTTTTATTCGGAATGCAGTTTGATCAAATAACACCTGCTAACATGAGTATGACCTAAGTGAAAATTAGTATTAATTCCCAGTTAAAGATCGGGAATAAGCAGGTCTTGTAGAAGTTGTGTTTATCACTTTGCAATAAAGCTAACTGGTAATTTCTGCATCCAGATATAATTCGGATCCATCTATATTGAACTAAAACTCAATTTGTGCAATTCATTGCTCAATCGAACAATAAATATTATTCGGCATGAAGTCTCATCAAATTTTTTGAATAAAGCAATAACCCCAAGAGCCATTTCAAAGAGTTCAGGATTGTTTCAACTCTTCAGGCGCTCTGGGAAGGCTAAAAAAAACACCATTGGTAGTATTTATAGCATTTGAATTGAATTCCTCATTCTAGATCACTATACGTCAGTACTACAAAAATGTCAGCTAAATTAATGAAGCATGCAAAAATATTCTCCTTTGAGCATTTTCTTCTTTTTTTTTGTTATTGCAAAGTCAGCTCAAGAAATTATCTAGGAATTAAATTATTGATATTCAGACAAAACTTAACTTCACGTCAATAAAGATCCTTAGAATCTTGAACCCCTCAAGGAACATCTTTCAAAAGGTCACATCTTCGTACCTGCCTGACCCTGAAACGACTCACGGGAAAGACCTCCTGTTTTCCAAAGCAATCCATCACCGCTCGTCGAAGTGGCATCAGAAGGCTCAGGTGGTAAGCTCGACCAAAGAGCCTCGTAAATGCAATTGAAAATGGTCATATCGCACTCTTCGATACCGCATTTCCAGCGAGCGTGAGAAATACGCCTAATGTAAATGATACTCACGACTCAATAGGGTTTAAGCACGGCGGCGACACTCGCATGTATTTATAGCGTCATATGTGCCTTCTTCTTTTCTCGAGGACTGAGGAATAAAAACGTTCTTGGTAAAAGTGGCAAACATGATGTTTTTTTATAATAATTAAATTTCCAACTTTGCCACAGTTAGTTAATGGGCGACTTCAGGAAATATTCCTCAAGATCTTAGTAAATGTCGCTGCCTTCAATGATATTTGTCCCCCCTGCTTTCCATTTTTTGTACACCAGTCATTTGATCTTAATATGACACACCATTTCCTTTGCTCTTCTTTGTTTCTTCTGCTGTTCGTAATTGCTCCCGTGAGCAGAATCTACTTTTTAAACAACTTGACCACTTCGATCTCCTATTGAATTTTCTCTCGCTGTAGTAGGATAAGATCACTCTACCCACACAAATCAATACCCCTAAGAGCAGGGGGGTGTTTGCTTCTCAGGCAGTTAAACTCCTTGAGAGTGAAATGGCTGGGAAGCACGCCGGCATGCGATTGGCCTCATCATAGCTGAACCTTTCGAGTGTGGGCATGCAGGCAAGTTAGCTGCCTACTGAGACTGCAACACTGTGGCGAAGTGTTCATGTAGTTAGCCAAAGAAACCTTGATGGACTCTGACAGAAGAGGAATGGCCCCCAGTCCCGTGCAGCCCTTAAATGGGCAGGGGTGCTAAGAATTTCACGGTCTCCTAATTCTTTTAGTTATGCTAAAAATACTATCAAAATTGGCAATTGAAATGTGAGAACGCTAATTCAGGGTAGCAAAATTGAAGAGTTAGAGACAGTTTTTCAAAGTTATGAATTAGACATTTGTGCTGTAACAGAGACAAGATTAACTGGGGTCGATAAATTGGATTTGGGGAATAATTTATGTTTGTTGACGTTTGGCCGACGGGATGGAATGCATTATCGGGGAGTAGGATTATTGCTGGGATGCAAGGCAAAGAAGGATCTATGTGAATAGGATCCTATGGACGAGCGATTGCTGTACGCACAGTTCAAGTCTGATCATGGTAACATCAGCTTGTTTGTGTTATGCACCCACTAGTGACTCACCTCATGAAAGGAAAGACTCATTTTATGGAAAGCTGCTGGAAGGAATAGGAAGAGTTGCTAAAAATGATGTTTTGATTTGTATTGGAGACTTCAATGCAATAATGGGCTGCTCGAATGAGGGATCTGAGGCTTGTATGGGTAAGGTGGATGTCGGTGGTAGGATGAGTGAAAATGGAGTAAGGTTTGGGAGTTTCTGCCTAGCAAATGACTTAGTCATTGGAGGAGCACTTTTTCAACACCAAAATATACACAAGACGACATGGGTGTCACCGTGTGGCAAATATAAAAATTGGATTGATCATACTGCTGTTAGTAAAATACATAGAAGCTCTTTGCTAGATGTTCATGTTAATCAGGGAGCAGATATTGGTAGTGATCATCATCTCAGCGTTGCAAAAATAAGACTTAAGCTAAAAAGTCAGAAGAAGGGAAAACCTGTTGTTGATAGGTACGATACTGATATGCTTAGAAGGGAAGGGGAGGAAAGGGAGGAGTTTAGAATAGAATGAAGAAACAGGTTTTTGGTATTGGAAACATTGGAGGAGGGAGGGAGAAGTGTAGATGAGATGTCGTGGGATGGGAATAAAGCTTTGCATGAGGCTGCTGGTTGTACGATAAGAAGGAGACTCAGATTGAGGAAAAAGATGTGGATGTCTGAGGAAACATGGTGCATGATCAAAAAGAGAGGTGAAACAAAATTGAGGAGTGAGATGCATTTTGTTAGTGATGAAGATTTTGAATTATCAACAGTTAAGTACTGAGTTTGGATTCAGAAGTTAGAAGACTAACTAAGAGAGATAAAAGAAGATCTATCAATGAAAAGGTTGTGGAAACTGAAAAATTAATTAATAAAAATGATGGTTAGAGTCAAAGGATAGCATATAAAGCTATTGAAGAGCTTACTGGCAGTGCTGGTAAGCTTAAGAGTATACCAGTCAGGGATATGGAAGGTAATTTGTTGACGAAAAATGTTGAAATCAGAAATAGATGGAAAGAGCACTTTGAGACAATTCTTAATAGACCAGTCCCCCCAGAAGAGGATATATCGTCTGCTCAGGAAGATTTAAATATTGATGAAGGTGAAATCAGACTAGAAGAAGTAGTTAAAGCAATAAAACAGTTAAAGAATTATAAGGCACCAGGAGAGGTTGGTTTATTCCCGGAAATGTTCAAAATGGAGGAGGATAGATAAGTATTTGTCTTGAAGATATTATTCTGTGAGAATAATATGGGTTACAGGAATAATACCATTAGTTTGGAAGAATGGTGTGATCATTAAAGTTCCAAAGAAAAGAGATCTGAGTAAGTGTGTTCATTGGAGGGAAATCACTTTGTCGCCTGTAGCTTTGAAAATTTTCTGTAGAGTAATGTTAAATAGGTTGGAACCAGTGGTTGATGGTATTCTGAGGATGAAAAGACTGTTTTTCGAAAGGGGCAGGGTTGCAGTGATCAGATCTTCATAGTTAGGTATTTAATGCAGCAAGCAAATGAAACGAAAACTCCGTTGAGTGTTTGTTTTGATGATTTTGAAAATGCCTTTTATAGTACTTCGAGGACTATGGGAAAAATCATGAGGCGTTATGGAATACCGGAAAAGTTTGTTAATAGTGAAAAAACTGAAATCATGAATATGAATATTGAAAATGGGAATGAGACTTTTTTGGCGTAGCCCGTTTGGCGTCGCTGTTTCGGCTTGGCCGATTCGGCATATAGAAATTTTCGGCGGAGAGACTGTTAGGCGTCAAATGACTACTTTGTCGCTGTAAACGACATTTAGCCATGAAATAGATACTTCGTCGTTATAGCGCAATTAGCTCTCATTTTAACAATTGTTTAACAATTGAACAATTTTTTTTTTTTTTTTTTTTTTTTTTACATTTACTTTTTGGTAGCTTTAGAATTTTCAGTCGTCTAAGCCCTATTGTACGAAATGGAAGGAGATATTTTAACAAAACGTGGAAGAAGCAAAGTGATTCACGATGGATACCTTTTTATTTTTGATGCAACGAGCAAGAGTGATTCTGAATTAAAATTCTGGCGAGGTGAACAGAAAGGTCGGTGTAAAGTAAGATTACATATGAAGGATGGAAAAGTGATTCGCCAGTTGAATCAACATACCCATGAACCATCTGCTGCAAAAGTAGAAGTTGAAAAGTTGAAAACAAATATTAAGAAAAGAAGTGCTGAAACGCTGGAGCCACCAACCGTTGTAGTAAATGAATGTTTAACTGGCGCCTCTCAAGCAGCTTTAGCCATAGGGCCTGACTTGCCTGCAATGCGAAGACTTATTACTAGGAAACGAAAATTATTAAACAAAGCGCCAGCTAACCCAACTCATTTGGAGCAATTAGTTATACCCGAGTCCTATACACTGTATGTTCCCCAACTGGGTATGGAAGAAAAATTCCTATTGGAAGACACAGGAGAAGGCAGTAAGAGAATTTTAATATTTGGAAGAATAAGCTGGCTTCAGCATTTAGTCTTCTCAGAAATTTGGTTTGCCGACGGAACTTTCACCATTGCGCCAAGTCTTTTTCATCAAGTATATGTTATATCGGCTAAGAAGCATGATGGAGTTATTCCTATAGTTTATGCTCTTCTTCCTAACAAGCAAAGATTAACTTATTCTCGTTTATTTGAGTTACTTAAAAAAAATCGAACCAAATTTGAGAGCAGTTTCTATAATTTGTGATTTTGAGCAAGCTGCCATTCAGGCCTTTCAAGATGCATTTCCTACCGCTCGAATTAAGGTATGTTTTTTCCATCTAGCCCAAAACATGCACAGACATCTTGTTTCATTGGGTTTATCGAATCGCTATAAAACCGACTCGGACTTTGCGTTATGGGCTAAAATGATTATAGCGTTCGCCTTTGTGCCATTAGAAAAGATGGACGAATACATGGATACACTAGCAGCGGGTCTTCCAGACGAACTAATACCCTTATTCCATTGGTTCGAAGACACTTATATTGGACGACAGAATAGGCGTCGAAATGCAAGAATGAACCCTATGTTTGCTCCCGAGATCTGGAACCTTTATGAACGCACTGTAAATGATGAAGATCGCACTAACAATCACGCTGAAGCTGCCAATCGACGTCTACAGTTCGAACTAGGAATGCATCATCCTTCCATCTGGAAATTCATTGATGCCTTGAGGAAAGTTCAGAAAGGACGTGATGCATTTCTAGAAAAATTAATCGCTGGATATCCACCTCCCAAAAAGCTAAAGAAATATAGAAATGCTGATGAAAGAATAAAAAAAATAGTAATGGAAGTTGAGTCATCAGAGCCTATTGAATTCCTGAAGGGTATTGCTCATAATTACGAAATGAAAAATTAATTCCTAAGGTTAAAAAAACTGTACTAAATTTTATTTTTCTAAATGATGTATTTTCATTTCAAGTTTTTAACTCGCATTATCCCATTATTGTTTTAATAGGATCCTTTATTCTTTAAGTGAATAAAATTTATATTTTTTCCCAATTCAAGTTTTTTATTTACATTATTCCACTAGTCTTTTAATAATATAAAAATTTTTACTTTTTTATTTTTCTGAATAAAGTTCAGAAAGTACGTGTTGCATTTCTAGAAAAATTAATCGAACAAAGACGTCGAAACAATCTGACGCCTAAACGGCTACGCCGAATAGTGCTATTAGTTTTCTGACGCCGAATCGGCCAAGCCGAAACGGCAGCGCCAAATGGGCTATGCCGAAACGTAGCAAACCCATTGAAAATACACAGGGTTGTCTAATTGAAGGTTTGGTTGTAAAGCAACTGGATAAGTTGAATATTTAGGTACTTATTTAGATAAGGATGGTTCTCTGAGCACAGAATTTATGGAAAGATTAATAAAGGCTCATCAGGCAATGGGAATGCTTACAAATATTTGGAGTAATAGCAATTTTTCTGTGCATACGAAAATAACAAATCATAAGGTAATGGTTAGGAGTATTTTGATTTATGGGCATGAGTCATGGTACAGTACAGTGACTTCAGATAATAAATTCTTAGCATTTGAAAATAAGGCGCTCAGAAGAATATTAGGAATTAATTGGAGGGATAGGGTATCAATAACAGAATTAGAGAAGTAATGGGGATGCAGCCGGTCGATGAGTATGTTAGATTCTCACGCTGGAAGTGGCTAGGCCATGTGTATAGAGGACAGGAATAGTACGAGATACACCAGGGTGGGTTGCCCTTGATAGAAGAGGTACAGGTAGGCCAAAGGAGACGTAGTTAAGGACAATGAGGCGGGAAGCAGGAGATGAGTGTTGGGGAGGTCTTGAGGAGTTAGCCCAGGTCAGAATGTGGTTGCGTTAGTTCATCGAGGCCCTCTGCCTTGCCATGGGTTTCACAGGAAATTATTGATTGATTGATCGCTTGTAGTAGGATAGCGTGGTCAGTGCATCTCATGTGGTGCACTGTAGGGCGCACTAAAGGATGTTTTGTAGCATCCTTTCGGCCTCTGGTAGCATCCACTTTCTAGCCATTTACTTCACCTCCATTTTCGCTTCCTTTCATCATTTCACTCTTTCATTTTCATGTCTTAGCTATACATTTAAACCCTTGTACTTCATATCCTCTATTTTCTGGATTTCCTTATCTTCCTGTACAACCACTACAGTTGCCTCTTTATACTGTCTTTAACAGTAATTAGCTGTAAGTGCTTCGCGCTTGGCTTGACAGCCTAGATAAATTTAATTGATTTAATCATCTTCTCGATTTTTTTTTTTTTGACATTTCGTTTGAATTTTTTATCAACTTTCTTTTATAATCAACGATATTTCTAAAAAATAAAAATCAGCCGAGCGTCTGTGACTATGACACGGTCTCTTCCTGAACCTCTCTTCCTAAGTTTAATTAAACATGAAGGGGATACGTTACCTCTTCAAATCCTTCGCCTGAAAAACAGGAACTTGTTTATAAAAATATTTTTTCTCTGGTTCGTGCCCATAATCTAACAATTCTTGCAATTCTGCCTCTAATTCGAAAAATTTTGTCTTCTACTTTAAAAATTAGAAGACAAAATCAATAGGTTTCTACGAACACTAAAAAATGGGAAAATCATAGATGAGAAGGTATACCAAGGTCTCTTTTCTACTGGCTCCTCTTTCGGCATTCTGTATGGCCTTCCCAAAATTCATAAAACCAATGTTCCTCCTCGCCCTATCCTTGCTTCGTACAGTGCTCCAAACTATAAGCTAGCGAAGTTCCTTGTACCCCTGTTGGAACCCTTGACCACTAACCATTATACCTTAAAAAATTCAGAACAATTCAAAGCTTGTATCAAGACTCCGATTTATTTACGACAAGTCTAGACGTAGAATCACTATTTATAAATGTTCCCGTTAAGGAAACTATTACTATTATCCTTGAAAAGCTCTTTCCTAATCCTGATTCGGTTTACTGTAATTTTAATCGACCCTTTTTTAAATCGCTCTTATGCTGGTATCCAGAAACCATGCGATCGCATTTGTCAATACGAAGGCGATCGCGGTTGTATGGTCCCAAACGAAGAACTATCTTGGTATCCAGAAATCAGACGACGCCCTCGACTTCATCGCATCGCATCGCTGGTTAAGCAGACTTACCAACATATGCGGTTACTGGGAATGAAATGCCTGGAATCGACGATTACAATACTGTATCAGTATCATAGACAATTTCTTTTATTACAGTGATACTGAATTAAAATGTCTTTATGTCTTTACTATTTATTAGGAAAAGATACTGCATATCTGTAGCATATTTTTTTACTTGATATTTGCTGTCCTGGTTCCCCGCGAAAATGTAAACAAAGAGTCAGGAAATACGCAAGCAACTAAACAGGAATATGGAGCGTGCACCCCCAATAGCTGATTCTCAGCGTTTAATGCTTGTTAATTTAATAAAGGAGCAAGAGAATGTGATCACCGACCGATCTACAGGAAGCAGAACTTTGGAAAAAAAGCGTGAGGCGTTGGGGGGGGGGGGGGGGAAGATGTAACACTCAAGTTTAACGCCATGTATCCTGACCAACCTCCTCGTTCATCAATGCAGTCAAGCGCTGTTTCGACCATGTAAACCGCAGGTAAGAAAGCATTTTTGTTTTGTAATAATTGTAGTCAGGGCAACTTTAGGCTGCTGTGAGCAAAATGGTGTGTAAACTACCAGTTAGGTTAAAAGAAACTTAGGCTATGGAAGGCCTAGGCTTGTGCTGCCTGTTAAATTGTTAATAATAATCACATCAGGCTAGCCTAGCCTAGCTTATCCAAGGGAACACCAGTTTATCATCTAAAGCTATTATATTATATGAATATAATAATCTTCAAATGAAAAGAATGGAGCATATTAGAGTAGGTTAAGGTAGGTTAGGCTAACCAAATCATAGGGGGTCTGAGGGGGCATAGCCCCCAGCTAAATAAGCATGGGTGCTCTAGGAGAGGTTAGGTTAGTAATGTCTAGCTTATTACAAAAGCAGTTGGCGTATCAGGCATTAGGTTTGTATAATTTGACGTGAATCTTTAATTATTAATGTCTTTTATTAGGAAATTTGGGTAATATCCTAATTTAGGTTCAGAATAGCTATGTGGAGGGTCTTACAATTTATTTTCATGGTGGATAGTAGGGCTGGAGCACACAGTAGTATTATCGTATTGTCAATGGGTAGATTTTGCTTACAGCCAGTTTATTAGTACTTTAAAAAGTGATGGTAAAACTTTGGCTATTTTTCTTATGGGTATACGAGGTTTTCCAAATTATAAAACTGTTTTAACGTGTGATACCTGCTTGCAAACTGGGCAAAGTGATTGTTTTTAATAAACGTTTAGGCTGACATTTGAGATCTTGGCTGTTGTTTGCAGGTGGTCAAATGATTTGGGGTAGGATAACACCTGAAATAGGCTAGCCCTTTTTTTTCAAGTTGAGTTCACACGTAGGCTAGCATGTCTGAAGCCTGCATAATGCCTGCCAGTATGCAAGGCTACGATGATTTTGGCACTTATGTGAACTGCTTAGGCTAGACTATATTAGCTTAGGTGGTATTATTATGCTATATAATATGCAGCTCACTTTCCAGCCACACAAAGCTCACCTTATTTTCTTAAGTGCTCATTAATATTTGTGTAAATGCTCAAATGACATTTCTTATGAATTCAAACATGCGATAGATGTTTTAACTTATTATTCTGGAGGTGGAAGAGAAGTACACAGCACGGTAGGTTTTTTGTTATATTTTGAAATTTCATTGCAATCCGTTTTTAAAGTCACAGTCGTTAGAATAAATTAGAAAACCAATGGGGAAAGATATTTTTATTGTAATATTTTTTTTTTTATTTACTAGAGTGAAGCAGGTAGATGCTGCCATCAAGAAGAATTTATGCAGAACTGGTGGTGGTCCTCCACCATTTCTTCGAAAGTCTTCTGAAGAGTTTGTCATAGCTGCATCACAGATGACAGAAGAGTTAACCATGGACAAGATGCGATTGAAACATTTCATCCAGTTGATGAAACAGAAGAGCCCATACGTGATGTTAGATTAAGTAAGTGCTCTGATGTTTTCAAGAATGAAATATATAAACTAGTGAACCTTCAACTTTTTGATGGCCATTACACTCTTCCTGTCAGGAAAGTTTGTAATGCCTTTGGGGAAAGCAAAATGGTTATGTTTTTATTATTGATGGCTGGGTTTAAGATAACATTTTAATGCTGTGTGACCCTAAAGGTTCCAGCACTTGTATACTCAGTTCAGAAGTGTGAACGCTTAGTTGGAAGGACATGTGAATATGTTGATTTGCCAGATTTCAGTAAAGCTTTTTAAAATCACGGGTAGGCCTCTTAAATAGGCTACTATTTAGTGCCCAAAAGATTTTATAGCCTAGCATCTTTCACTGTTTTGCACATATTTAAGCCTAGAAGCAATACTATGCTAGATGATGGTGTAATTAATGAAGTATCTAATTCAACACAAGTAATTTTAGCAATTTTTCATTATATATATGTATATAATTGTATAATAATATATATGTAATGTATATATATATACAGTATGTATACATATACGTATATAATATATATATATATATATATATATATATATATATATATATATATATATATATATATAATATATATATATATATATATATATATATATATATATATATATATATATATATATATATATATATATATATATATATATGTGTGTGTGTGTGTGTGTGTGTACTGCAGAAGGGATTTACATCTAAGGTGCAGTAGATCAATTATTTATTTATTTACTTATTATTTTCAGGTATTACGGAGCCACTGCCTTTAACCTCAGCACAATTAGAAAGTGGTATTTCATTTAATGATGCTACCTCTACAATACAATCAAGATCAACTTAAAGATTGCCCTCGCCTTCTGCAGGACTCTGGCTCTTGCGTTGGCAGCCCGTTATGATATAATTCTTAAACTAGTGTTTCTGAATAATTTGTATTAGACATCATAAGTAAAGTTCTAAATAATGGTGTTCTGATTTGACCTGAAGCACAGTTGTATTCAAATTTTTTTATCACCATTTTCATCTTGCAAGTACAACAGTCATGTCTTTCTCAAGGTGTCAACAACTATGGTAAGAGTTCCTGAATAAATCTTTTCTTATGTAAAAAATATTTATCCTTCATCCTTTCAGTCAATTCTAGTAATCTAGAATGAATTACCTCTTTTTAACCCTAGATTGCTTTTGCCATTGAATATTTTTTTCAGGATGAACCAAAAAATAAATAAATAATATAAATCCATTAGTGTTTCTTTTTAAAGGCAAACATGTAAGTTATATTTTCATATTTCATTAAGTCAATTAGAAGTGTATTTTCATTTTCTTGGTATCGGGTACAATTTGCTATGCACATACAGCTGCTAGTAGCTCTCTGACAAAAGCATTCTTGGTTTAATGTGCTGTCACTATCCAGTTCAATATTTAAAGGGTTCTTAAATGATGCAAGTGATAAGATTATAGATTTATTGTTATTAAAGTGCAAATCACCAGAACTGAGGGTTCCTTGCACTGCAAGCAAAACAGCTGCAATATCATCCTAGGTGCATTTTTAGGATTTACAAAATTTGGAAAAATATACCTTAAACCTGATTAACACAAAACAAATACATAATCTCTCAACTTATAAAAACAAACTGTAAAACAATGTGGGCCCTACATTGAGCTTCTTGGGTATTGTCAGCCCTTTCAATGATACCCACATCAGGTTCATCAGCATCATCCAATTCAAGATTTTCTTCATCCTGTAAAGGTATTCTGTTTGTTATGGCACAAATATGAAGGACTGCACAAGCAATTATTATGTTCTTAGTGTTATTCAACTTTATTCTAACTGGTATTGATAACTGCAAACCTTTTTTTAAGTAGTCCTATGGCACGTTCTATAAGATTGCGAGTTTTGGTGTGCACAGCATTATAACGTCTTTGTTTGTGTGTATTGGGAGCAAGAAATGGTGTCATTATGTAAGAATGGCATGGATAACCACTGTCTCCCAACAAAAAGCCTCTATACATGCCCGATTCTAGGCTCTGTGCTAGTCTTGAGGTAGAAAATATTTTGGAGTCATGAGCAATGAACCCTAAGCCCATGAGATCTACCTGTGGCCTCCGAAAAAACAATAAAGAATTCTAAATTAGCCTGTCAAGAAAATGCATTTCCACATCCTCCAAATTAGCTTTATGAAAAAAAATATATATTAACATCCTCCATGTATGGGTTGTTGGTACACCGTTTCTCGAAGTATGCCTATCACTAAAATTACATCACCCAACATAGCTCTCTGCAAAAATTAATCATGCCATCCTCCACATAACATTTTTATATTCACTAGGCTAGGGAATGGCAATTGGTAAAATTCTAGTTTACTTACGGATGCATATTTAAGTCAGGAGGGGGTTCAGGGGGTGAAGCCCCGGGTCTAGGAAAGGAACAGGATTCTAAGTTGTAAAACTAAGGTATATTTAACTTCTAAGTTGGGTTAGGTATCTGGCTATTAGCCTAAAGGAAATACTGAAAATTCCTTAATAAATATATCAATGAAGAGAGAGACGAGATGCTTCTCTCCGTAACTAAACTAGAATTTTATATATATAGCCTGTCATGCATCAGGAATGTGGCTTGTATTTGGCAATCCATATAGGTAGCCACTACCATAGGCAATTAGCTTCATACTTCTCTTAAAAGGCTTGGGCAATCTCACTTTCGCATCACATGCAACCTAGCCTAGTAATTTTCACCGCACTTTCTAATTTCCTTATTATAAACAGCCTCCTACGTGGAATTTCACGCTTGCATCACCTAGTAGTCTCCCTGTGAGTTTCAGTGGCTGTACTGATTTCAACTTTCTTGGGCAATATAACACTAACACATTAAGATTTCTAGATGTATACCAATTAAATACGCAATTTTGTATTGAAAAGGAAACTCTAAACACGTCAACGAAGCCTATTTTGAAGGAAAAGAATTCCAACAGAGATGCCTGACTGTGGTTGTTTTTGTTACGATGAGCTCGAATTCATCCGTCGTCGGCAGGCAAAGACTTCTTAAAAGTATTCTTTTCAAGACCTTTGTTGTGCTGTTATTCAGGTCTTTTTACCAAAAATTGTTTCATATTTTCGATAGACATTGTAGATAAATCACTTTGGCAAACGTATTTTGATGCAGAGTTGAAATTTACATTCTTTCAATTCTGCCATCGCAAGGGGGTACCCATGCGACGCCTCCTTCACCATGGTTCCAAAATTACATTGTTAAATGCGAATGCCTGCGTATGATCGTGTGGTTTCTGGATACGGCAACACCATGACCATCGCATACAACGAACCGTCGTATGATTTCTGGATACGAGCCTTAGAACTAGCAGTGCTGGACACGGCCTTTGTATTTAATGGAAAACTGTTTAAAGAAATAGAAGGCATGGCCATGGGAAGTCCACTAGGACCAACCTTTGGGAACATTTTTATGTGCTCCCTGGAGGAGCACATCCTTGAAGAATGCCCCTTGGCCTATCGCCCTCTATTTTACTCTCGATACGTAGATGATACTTTTGCTCTTTTTAAACATGAAACCGATTCTGACCGATTTCTTGATTTTGCCAATGCCTGTCATAGTAGCGTCACTTTTACCTTGGAGAAGGAACAGGATTCTAAACTGGCCTTTTTAGATATTTTGATTTTCAAAGAAAATTACCGTTTCAATACTACTGTTTCTAGGAAAAGAACGTTTACTGGTCTTGGGTCAAACTTTTATAGCTCCTGCTTTTTTAATTTCAAACTTAACTCTGTCCACACTCTTATACACCGTGCTTTTACTCTCACTTCTAATTGGGCCCTTTACATGAAGAAATCCTTTCCTGCAGCAATACTTTAATAATAATTGCTTTCCACACAAAACCTTCTATAGAATTCTTTCCAGACTACTGAACAAATCATTCAGCCCTACAGTAAACTTTAATGTCCCTAAACTCCTTAAATACGCCGTTTTCCCATTTTTACACGATGATAGCTTTAGAAGGGATTTCATTAGGATCGTTCAGAGGTACTTTGGGGCCATTGACATCAAACTCATCCCAAAAAATCCAAAGACAATCGGCTCACTCTTCGGGTTTAAAGATCGGCTCTGCTCTTTGATGTCGTCTGGTGTTGTTTATGAATATACTTGTCCCAGATGTAGTCTGGGAACATATGTTGGATCCACCAGGCGGCTTCTCAGGGTCAGAGCCGACTCTCATAAGGGGGTGAGTTATAGAACTGGATGCCGACTCTCCAATCCAGAGCTATCCTCCATAAGAAATCATGCCACCAAGTGCAAAACACAGATAAATTATGATGATTTTAAAGTTATTGGCCAAGCACAGAACCAACAGAAACTGCAGATACTTGAGTCTTTAAATATTAAACTGCGGGTTCCCTCATTAAACACGCAAACTGCCTCAATTCAATTGTTTTTGCCATAAGTCATTACTATTTGTACCTCTGATCTTTTTGCTTTGTTTTTCTGTATATATTTTTCTTTTACTGTTAGTGTGGTTCTGTCGTTTGTATTGTAAGGTGAGCGTTTTCTGTTTTATTTTTTTTTTTTTATAAGTATATTACTGTCTTTGTTTGTTTCTCCATTCTTTGAAAAAAAAAATTTTTTTCTTAAAACTAGACAATTTTTTATTCTTTTTTCTTGTAATTTATTTGGAGTGTTTTGCGATTTTGCTATTTTTAATGTGTTCTTGTGTAACCATATGTGTCCGTGTGTAACGTGATTTTAAGCTTTGTGTGTATGTATTTAAGTGTGCTCTTGTGTGTGTAATTTTGAACAACCTTTATAGATTTTTAATGACTAATGTTTTAACGTAATTCAGTTTTACCCGTTCAGTACTTTTATTAATTTATTTCGTTTTCCATAGAATTCCCTGATGATGTAATTATGTATCGCGAAAATCAGGAAGCAATAAAGGAAGTGTGAATCTCCAGAGTATTCCTGCCCTTGACTACAATTTACATACATACATACATACATATATATATATATATATATATATATATATATATATATATATATATATATATATATATATATATATATGAATGTCTTTTCCTGTAATACTACAGTGTAATATGAAAATAAGAAGGCCCATAAAACACTATTTAAACGTTGAAACCATATATTTCGGGCACTTGTTTCTGTGCCCCTGTTCACTACCAGTGAACAGGGGCACAGAAACAAGTGCCCGAAATATATGGTTTCAACGTTTAAATAGTGTTTTATGGGCCTTCTTATTTTCATATATATATATATATATATATATATATATATATACATACATATATGACTTTTTATCACATCATCGTGATTCATATACAATCAGTAAGCTACAAACGTCCTTTAATATCCAATTCGCTCTACCTCGGAAATAATATATTTTCATATATGTTACCGAAGGGAAATTTTTTAGTTGATAATAAGTTCGTCGTCCTGTGGGCTCGAACCAGCGAAGGACAAGAACTCAAGACTACAGTGGACGCATTTAACCCACACGGCCATCAAGTGGGTTAAATGCGTCCACTGTAGTCCTGAGTTCTCATCCTTCGCTGGTTTGAGCCCATGGGACTAAAAAATTCCTCTTTGGTAACATATATGGAAATATATTATTTCCGAGGTAAAGGGAATTGGATATTAAAGGACGTTTGTAGCTTACTGATTATATATATATATATATATATATATATATATATATATATATATATATATATATATATATATATATATATATATATATATATATATATATATATATATATATATATATATATTATTTGACTCATGAAGTGGCTAAAATTATGGAAGTTTTCTGTCAAGTGGGTTCAGTTGCTATTCAACATGGGGAAATAATTTAGTGTTGAAAATACACACTCGCATATATGTATATATATGTGTGTGTGTGTGCGTGTGTGTGTTTTCAACACTAAATTATTACCTTTAACAGGGGTGGCTCTGGCTGAAGACCAATACAGCGATTACTCTACAAATCTGTTTCCAACGTTGAATAGCAGATGAACCCACTCAATAGAAAGCTTCCAAAATTTTAGCCACTTCACCTATCTGCACAAGACCAACTGCACACAATGTCTCATTCACTTCTATTTTTCATAAATTTCCTTGCTTTCCAATATCTCTTGCACCTCTTTTCCTCCCTGATTACATTTCCAAGTTATAAATTCTTTTCACCAACGTTTCATCCTATATGCTAACTTTTTGTTTATTTCACTGCATATCTTATTTTTCTCCCTTTTAATTCTCCTTACATCACATATGCTGCACAAATGATTTACGTCAACATATTCACCCTTTTCTCTTTCATTTGCGTTCAGCAAGAATACTACGCTTTTATAAAGAGGAGCTGGGTCAAAAATCCCTCCATACGTTCCAACCTTTGCTTTATCTTAATGTTTTTTCCCAGTCGTCTGCCCACCTTGCTACCTTATTTGCTTCACTTGTTCCGTGGTTCGCCTCTATTTTCACAGTAACCTTTACATTTACACCAACGGAAATCAATCATATCATTCCTCCTATTTCCCATATTAGCTTTCATTGCTCTATCTTCCTTATTACTGTTTGTTCTAATAACCTAATTCTTCCTTACATTTATTCACAGCTGTTTCTTCCTGCAAATATTCTCAACCTCTCTCTCTGGTTTCTGCAGTTTTTCTTCCTTGTTGACAGTCGCTACTGTATCTTCTGCAAACATTAAGATTCCAGTCTACTATTTACTGTCTTATCCCACAACTTTGTACTAATGCCTTCAAGTGCTTTCTTCGGTATCACACCATCCCTATAGATATCATACAGCCCAGGAGACATAATGCTCTTTTGTCTAAGACACCTTTACAACAGACCAGTTACTCTCCCATCTGCATTCTGTAGCATATGCTTCGCGCCCACTAGAACAACTTTTCACTTCTCTCAACAACAACAACTCGTTTATACTGAACATTCTTAGCATCTTCCACAGTGCCTTTATATCGGTTCTACTATTAGCTTTTTTATGTTTACTTAAGCCGTGAAGTGCTTTTTCATTTTATTTTCCAACTTTCTACATTGCTCTCCTCAACGAACAATTGAGCCACACCCTCTTCCTTTTCTATCCCCCTATTGCTCTTGTTATATGTCAGTAAGTTTGGAAACAAAAAGCCTATTCTATAAAGCTTTATGTAACAGACACAAGAGCTTAGCACATTCACGAATAAGGAAGGGTAATAAACAGATACAGCATTATCAAGAAGAGCATTACGTAAATGGTAAAAGACGTTGCAACCATCTAGCTACTGTCTTTGCCGAGGATTTGACTTGAGAGGATGTTTATGCTTTCTGACGGTTTAATTATGGAGATAGCTGGGAGACCAGCTTAAAAAGAGGAAAAGCAGAATGAAATAGAAGCCCAGCATCCTAAAATGAAGCCACCAGAACAAACACGGAACTGATTCCTCAGGTCTCCTGCAACAGCTGAGGTCCCTAAACGAAGAAGATAACAAAACACCTCTTCATTTCCCCTGAGGCGGAAGTCGAGACGTGGCGTAGTTTGCCTTGGGTTCTTTTAGGGTGAAATTCTATCATCTGGAACATTTTCTCTTGAAATGCAGTACTTTTATTTATTCATTATATTATTGATACCAATATATACGGTAAAATGACTCGAAAAAAAGTCGAATGCTGAAAAAGTAATGGTTAAAATATTGGCTACTTTACCAATACTTCTTGAACAATCGACTTTTTATACCTGAGAACGTGATGGTTAATCACGTTTCGTTGTAGTGGTTAATACTATTTATTACCTATCCGAAATATAAGTACAAATGGTCAGGAAACAAGAAATCTCTCTCTCTCTCTCTCTCTCTCTCTCTCTCTCTCTCTCTCTCTCTCTCTCTCTCTCTCTCTCTCTCTCTCTTATACGACGGTCAAGAATTTTTTTCAGTGATAGAGAAGTTATTTGCCTTAGGGGAAATAAAGTATATGTTAAAAAGATAAATGCAAAACCAGGTTGGAATTCTGGAAGGAAATTTTGCATATCATCGACCTAACCTCATTTCATCATTTTCTTCATCAGTCAGAAATCGTGGCATATTTCTCCTTATACTCAGTTCACCTGAAATCTGGACTTATTTGGCTTATAAGCCTCTGTTTTGTTATTGTTGCAAATAAAAACCATCCAATCAATAACTTCGCACACGAAAAATCCTCTCTCTTTAGTTCTTTTTCTGCTGGCCTCGTAGCACATTTTGTAATATCCTCCATTCTCAACAGAATAACCAGTGTTCGATCCCTACCCCGGTAGGGAGAAAACGATATGGGCACTGCCCTTAAAATTTAGTATTTGTTTGTTGACGTAAGTGGTGAATTATGTATACGGTTGCCGTTTGATTGTTGTTGGTTCTCGTATAAGAACTAATAAATAGTGAAGGGAAAATGGACATGGAGCTGCCCCTGTTATTTCACATTCATTGCTGTATCCTCATCATATGGTCTACTTCCGTTACACTACCGCTGACTTATTAGAGGAGTCTGTTGTATGGCAAGATTTGTTTTCATTTAGTCAAGTCCTTGACTAAATGGGCCTTTTAATGAAGGGCTCGGCATTTTTTTAGTAGAATTTGTTATTCAGTTGCTCTCTATTTTCTTTATAGCCCGAGAGAGCCAAACAAAATGGCGGTTGATTGGGGGGTAGAATTTTCATTCCAACTGGCGTTGGAAGAATATTGTCGAGACTAAATGTTGTGTCTCTCTATCATTACACAGTGAACACTTATTTAACTTTTTTTTTAGGACTTCCACTCCATTCGAATGATTTTACTGATTTTTTTGCAGTGCATGACTGAAAAGATTTATAATTACTAAATAATAATTAGATAATTTTCTTTTGCTTGCAGATTTCCTATGATGTGTATTAGCTGAAGACTTATATTATGGAAACCATTGCCAATCTAAAAAGGGGGTCAGATGAGATAAACATTGAAAAGTGCTTGATTTTTTCAGACTGATAAGCACACCACAGGGCATCAAAGCTGTGAAGGAAGCAGTACAAGAGAGATCTAAAAGAAAGGATGCTAAGAACAGGGACGCTATTGACAGAGTGTTGGATAGTGCTGTTACAGAAGTATCATGGCACAAGGGATGCTACTCATGGTTTACAAGCAAAACCTTAATCAGTAGACTGAATGTATCCAAAACCACAACTTGGTGAATCAAGTAAATCTCATCAAGACCAGAAATATCTTAGAAGTAAAAATAAAATAATTGATTGGGGAAAATGTCTGTTCTGTAAAGTGATGACCCACTTTATTCTATTATGTCTTTTAACACTAGCAACACAATTATTAAGGCAGTAAGGTTTTGCCATAAACTCTCTGTGGCGTTGGCTGGCGTTAGTGATCTTATTGTGGCTGAAGCAAAATATCATTTAAAGATGTTACTCTAAATTTAAGTGAGATACTTCTGATGTACAAAATACAGTGAAAAGTGATGGATTTGTTTTTGACTGGTTATGTGCTCAGCTTAGGGAGATGGCTGATAGGGGACATATTTACACTTGAATAATGTATGGGACTTTTACTGTGATTTATGTAAAGAAGTACAGGAAGCGGTGCTTAGCTCATTCATGAGCCCCAGAAGTGCATTCAAGGTAAGACTACAATAGCTAATGTACAATATCTATGATTTTCATATGTTAGAAAATGGACCTGAACAGGAAAAGGGGACTGTGTTGGTACCAAAAAAATTTACTCATATCCCAAGCATAACCTTGCTTTCCCAAGAGGATGAGCAAAGCTCTTCCAATCCAGTCTACAAGCACGGGGATGACATTTTCCTGTCTCTGGTGCATGTGGCTCTTAAGCTTGGGTCAGACATTTTATGACACTCACAAAACAAGGGTTTTAAAGTCTCCAAAGAAGCTGCAGTGTCTTGCATCCCAAAAAAGTGTGTATATGTTTTTGAAAGTGTTGTTTGGTGGGGATGTTCTCAGTACTAATGTGGAAAGTGAATCCTATGTAGATAATGATAGTGACATTTATGAAGAAAGAATATTTATCTGTAGGGCAAGCTCTTGTGTACAATACAAGCAGGGGTAAAATGTGGACCCCAAAGCATGTTGGGCTCACCAGTATTTTACTTCAAGCAACAAGGTCTAAAGTTTTATTAGAGATATTCCAGAAGGCTAGACATAAAATTAGTTATAAGGATGTTTTACAGATTGATACAGCTTTAGCAGACTCAACATTAAAATAATTAGACTTGGATAGTGGACCAGTAATACCAGACAACATAGTATCTGATAAGTTTGTGCATTTTTCAACTGACAATATTGACCTATTAGATGATAGTCTTGATGGGAAAGACACATTTCATGCCGTTCAGGTAGCTGCTTGACAGCGGGAGACCTCCTTCCAGAAATAAAACACTTGATACTCTAAGGCCTTCTATAAAGAAACTGATCATTCCCCCTGAGAAGCCAGTTAAATCACCAGAACCTAAAATTGAAACTAATGTTGAGCTAGATTGGTCTTTAAATGATGCCCCATTAGGGTAGTAGGATGTTCATGCAACTGCAAAGGATGTGGCCTTCCTCTTGAAAAGCGTGGCTGGAGTATGTACAATCAGAACAGTAGTGACTGCAATTTGGAGGTAACAACTGTTCGGTACATGTCAGTAGTGCTGAGGCCAGCTCATGACTATCAAACACAGAATGCAGTAGTTTAGTGGTGCAGATGCATTTCAGAGCGATTCGGTCAAAAAATATGTTGTCATTACTGTTGATGAACAGTTATATTCTCAGACTAGAGGGTTTACATACATCTATGAATTTTATGAAGGATATAGGCCAACAATTCCAGTCTTCAGGCCTTCTTGACCTGTGGACTAAGAGTGATTTGCTTTGTGAAAAGACAGCTGGAAAGGATTCTTGACAGGGACGGATTATCAGAAAAGTATGAGGACCCATAAGATAACATTTCAAGCAATGTGGGAAATTCTGATGCCACAACTCCTTCGGTTCCTTGAGAAGCATAACAATGAGTTGAAGGAGAAAACTGAAAATGCAAACAATGAAGAGTCAGATGAAAGTCTGATATCACTCTTAACAACTGAATCACTCCAAGATGCTACAAAGGCTTTTGAGCAATTCAAGTGTCCGAATCCTAATCATGCTTGGTGGTTTACCTATATACATATGATCAGTATTCTTTTGTATTTTACCCGGGCAGATAGAGATGGTATCTGGGATCTACATCTCAGCTCCTTCAAGATGATGCTACCATATTTTCATCGCTTTGGTCACATCAGTTATGCTAAATATAGAACTATTTACTTTACTCAAATGCACATGCATCCTCCAGAGGTAGAAAAAGAGTTTAAGAATGGGAATTTTGCTGTAAAAATAGGGAAAGGCAAATTGAACCAGGTGTCTCCTGATCAGAGTCTTGAGTGGTTGAACACGATAGGGAAAAAAGGTGAACGGATACTTGAAATTACCAAAAACCTGATAGCACATTTATGGCGGGCTCTCTCCTTTAATCATAGGCCAGAGATTGCAAGACACACCAAAGAAATATGTGAAACTGACCTTAGTCAAAGCATAGCTCATAAAGAATCAAATATTGCGAGGCGCAATCAGGACACAGAGGCCGAGTTGTTCAGAAATTGCAGGCTTTTGGTATGTTCGCTCTGTGTGCAACAGATAAACTAGTCAACATAGCAACCAAAGACCAAGCAACTGACGAAATAGAGGAATCACTATTGCATGTACAGACTCTTGGACAGGAACAGCCTCAATCTCTTATCAGAGAGATTACTCTAGCTGAGGATATTTCTCAACGCAAAAATATTCATAATCCAATGAAAAAGAACATTTCCGCAACATTTCCCAAGTTCTATGAAGTGAAAAAATCAGATTGTAAGAAGGATGGGGAAAGTTTAAGATTATGTTTTATCCGTAAGTGGTTTATAAAAATTAATTTTTAATCCTGTTTAACAATCCACATGCTTTGTTATCAAATTCTTTACTTTGATCATCATAAAGAATTTTTATTCTTGTTTTATTGGTTTTGAGCACTGTTTCCCCATTATATATTATTAGAATGTTCATTAATAATTTGAGCATAGGATACGTGTGATTTTGAAAATTTTGATTTAGTTATAACAGGCTACCGTACTAGCAAAAATAGATTCTTAAGTCAGTTTACTAGTCCATATGCTTTGCTATCAAATTGCACTTCAATACAATTTTCATAAAGGATATTCAGCTTTGTTTTAATGGCCTAGTGCACTGTTCTCCCATTTCATTCCATTAAAAAGTACTGGATGCGGGATGTGAAATGTTTAAAATTCTTATTTAGTTATAGCAGTCCATATGCTTTGCTATCAAATTGTAGTTCAATATAATCATCATAAAGGGTATTTAGCTTGGTTTTATTGTCCCTTTGCGCTGTTTTCCCATTATATTCCAATAAAATGTCTATTAATAGACTGGGCACAGGATGCAAAATATTGAAACTTTGGATTTAGCTGTAATAGATTAATAACAAAAACAGAAAACGTTATCCACCAGATTTGGTAGAATCAACTGGATAACAAATTCTACTGTGAAATGCCGACCACAATCAACTTCCCATATCGGCTCCAGACTATGGAAAGAAAGACTGAAGAGTTAGACAGTTATGCAATTTTTTTACTTTTGTAAAATATAGGAATTGATTCTAGCTTAATTCCTTGCGAATATAAAGAAATGTTCCTTAGGAGGGATTACGTTTTCTTCTCATGCTTTTAATTTCTTTTTTTATAAATGCATAGTGAGGCTGAGAGACTGGCAGTCATAAGAAGCTGCCCATCAGAACCTAAGTGGTTTAACAACTCTGAACATAAGCCAGTGGTCCAACAGACGGAGTTGAAGAACAATTACTACTTTTAAAACACCACCCATAGAAATAATCCTGGTATATAATACTTCATTAATCAAAACGGTAAAATTTCCTAATGATCGCACAACAGAAGACAGGATGCATGAATCATGAACTCATTTTGTACCTGAATGCCTGCATAGAAATTCTGGTCAGCCCAAAAGTACATTGCGAATTAAGCAGAGACAAGAAATGATTGGAATAACAAATATATAAGTTTATGTAATAACTTTTGGAGAGATTAACAAAACTTAAATTTTTGGCTATATTTTTCATGGTTTTTCTTCATTGTCGTGTTCAGTACGGGGGCGTGTTAGCAGTAAAATGACATTTGAAGAAGTATATGGGTAGTTTCTTTTCTAACAATTTCTACATGAGTTTTTGGTTAATTATATCACACGAACTTTGTCATCATGTTGGCCAGACCAACTCCTCTGCATAATTCAACCAAGAGTGATTAGTTCTCGGCAGGATTTCTTTCCAGCTGATTGCCAAGATCAAAGAACTTTTCAATGACGGGATAAGTGTATTCTTTAACTAAAACACATCTGAATCATCCCCAGTCAAATTTAGTACCCAATCTACATCGTTTCCTTAACTTTTAATAACTACGAGTATTTAGCAACGAAAAGGATTCATCACTGGAACCTTTCTGTTTACAGTACTTCATCTCTTGGCACCTGATAAATGAATACCGGGTTTCATGCCTCTTTTACTAACACAAAACCCTGAAAGTCTATGTCTAAAAATCATCCCTATTTTTAAGGCTTTCAACTGCGGCTTCGTAAATCCGTCGTCAGGGCCTAGACTATATCAGCAGAAAGCAATCGCAACTTTTGATATCTGACTGTAACCTTCCAGGTTGATAGATATGTGGACTAGGCACCCGCAATATCAGTGTGTTTCTGGCCATTTATTTTTTTTATGACATACGAATAAAATTCCAGAATAATGCTTCTGTTTCTTTTAATCTGTCTCTAGGGTCAGCTGGAGGAAGGGCTTGAAAGGAGGTGAACCTTGTCACAAGCCAGAAATGTCCTTTACTCTTAACAAAATCTTAACCGTTTAAAATACACTTCTATGAGCTTTCAAACCAAGTGTTACATCTAGCAACCATTAAGTATCTACAATATTAATGAAGTGATACATCATAGCTAAGAACTTCAGGTTTTATATGCCGAGATCGTTTTTGAGTCTCAGCAATTAGCCGTAGAAGCATTCACAAAGAAATCTTAACTCATCAAAAGGCACTTGTACTTTGTATATGGAGGGACTATTTATATCTCATTTTGCAAGGTCAAATTTCATTACGCATGATAAAATAGCTGTGAATAAATATCAATTAGCAACTTTCAAATATTCAGCTGGCTGCAATTAAACATCAACGGTCAGAAGGAAAAATAATATTGATTGTTCAATCATATTACACCGTTCTTTTTGAGATATTCATACATTTGTTATATTATCAGTTGCTTTAAAACATTAGGAATATAAGATATTTACATAATTTCTTGGGTATCTTCAACATTGCTTACGTGGTGGCAACATCGGATATGCTCCCCGTGGCCAATCATTTCAGACGTGACGCCGTTCGCTGTGAGTCATTTTTTGTTTGTTTATTTTATGCTAATGTGTTATTGCATGCACAACTTACAAATATAAAATAAATAAGTCAGCTTGTGAAGTGTATCACGAACCTTTTTTATTGTCTATACCAATCTTTGAAATTTTGGCAAGTTTATGATTTTATGATAAGCATATAAGTTACAAGATGAGTACTTACTTAATTCGTATGTGAAAGTAAGAAATTATATTTGGACATGACACTGAAATGAGGCTTATTTGATAAAGATCTGTTACTACAAAGGCGTGAGAATTATCTGATCATGCATTTCCTACGTACATCTTAATCGCACCACCAGAGGAAACGGTCTCGCCAGAAAGAACGCTCAAACTTACGAGATGCAAGGCGAAGGGAAGGAAAAGCAAGGCAAGGCAAGGCAAGGCAAGGCAAGGCAAGGAAAGGAAAGGGAAGGCAAGGCAAGGCAAGGAAAGAGAAGGCAAGGGAAGGGAAAGCAAGGGAAGGCAAGGCAAGGAAAGGCAAGGCAAGGCAAGGCAAGGCAAGGAAAGGGAAGGCAAGGCAAGGCAAGGAAAGGGGAGGAAAGGGAAGGTAAGGCAATGGGAGGCAAGGGAAGGGAAGGCAAGGGAAGGGAAGGGAAGGGAAGGCAAGGCAAGGCAAGGCAGGGCAAGGCAAGGAAAGGAAAGGGAAGGCAAGGCAAGGAAAGAGAAGGCAAGGGAAGGGAAAGCAAGGGAAGGCAAGGCAAGGAAAGGCAAGGCAAGGCAAGGCAAGGAAAGGGAAGGGAAGGCAAGGGAAGGGAAGGCAAGGAGAGGAAAGGGAAGGCAAGGCAAGGAAAGGGAAGGGAAGGCAAGGCAAGGCAAGGCAAGGCAAGGCAAGGCAAGGCAACGGGAGGTAAAGGAAGGGAAGGCAATGTAAGGAAAGTGAAGGGAAGGTAAGGGAAGAGAAAGCAAGGGAAGAGAAAGCAAGGGAAGGCAAGGGAAGGGAAAGCAAGGGAAAGCAAGCTAAGGCAAGGGAAGGCAAGGCAAGGAAAGGGAGAGAAGGGAAGGGAAGGGAAGGGAAGGCAACTACATCTCTGAAAGATGAGTGACGGAAACCCGAATCAGTTTTCATTTTCAAGCTGATCGTTCCCCAGCGAGCGAAGACTATGTCCATTTTATGCACAATTGTTGGATCTTATCACTATAAATCGAGCGAGATTTTGCAGTAAACACTTTCGCATCGCAATGTTTTCCTTATTACAAATTATATATATATATATATATATATATATATATATATATATATATATATATATATATATATATATATATATATATATATATATATATATATATATATATATATATATATATATATATATATATATATATATATATATGGCGTTGATATATGGATATTAAGTTATTCGATGGAAATTAAATCCCTATTTGCGTAAATAAGAAAATTTTTGTTCATCCTAAAAGAAAGAAAGTAAATCAGATATTGAACTGAAACATTTGCATTTTTTCACAGAGTATTCTTGGTGCCATTATTTATATGCTTTTTCCTTTATATTATGATATTTCCGGGATTATTGTCTATAATTCAAAAGCAACACATACGCCAACATTCATAACTTCAGCACTACTCTCTCTCTCTCTCTCTCTCTCTCTCTCTCTCTCTCTCTCTCTCTCTCTCTCTCTCTCTCTCTCTTTCAGAGTTTTTTCATGTGTTTTGCTAATGAAAGTTCCTGTCATCATAAAGTATTCTTGTTGTGAATCATACAATGATAATTAGTATGAATGCTATTAGTCTCAACATTCCACATAAACCTTGGTACTACTGTTTTATCGATCACAGCCAAGTCATGTAATTCCTTCGATGCAACGAAGGCTTCCTGTACAGGACGTTTCGACAGATGACAACCTATTGTCTGTACTGTTAGGCTGTGGTTTTATTTTCACCTAACTGGATTCATAATGGAAAAGGGAGATTTTTCTACGACACTTCTTTACCATTGTAATCTTATTTATAGACAGTAAGTCAAAATTCACATATAATAGAGAATGCCGATGAAATGTTAAATCGCTTCAGATGACAGGTGCATATTAATATAAAGCATAAACTTATTTCCATTCACAAATTAATATATGCACTGGCATGAAAAGAATCACTAAAAAAAAAAAAAAAAAAAAAAAAAAAACTGAATAATTGCGTCTAAAGAGATTATTCACAGACTGATGTTAATGCAAGGCGTTTATGAAAGAGAGCTTCCTTGATGTGAATACGTCCTCTTGTTTTATCTCCTGATATATAAAATTTCTTGGCAAGCTGATTGATTTGTACTAAACAACGAGATACGAGTATGTTAGCAGATAATGAAGTTAATAATAACACTTTTCCAAGTTAGAGAATGGCGACTGGTGCACACTGATGTGATTGCATTCTATTTTTACTGGAGAATATTCAGTACCAGTAAATGGGACGCTTGGCAATCGTTAGAGAAAAACAACCCAAAGATCATACCATTTGCAACAGCTAACTAGGTAGGGCCTAAGTCTACGGAGGGTCTGAGTTTATTTAATTGAGCGAGCTTTCCTAATTCTATCTGGCGTTACTGTGTCAAACTCTTATAATCTTCTCCTCTTCTCTCTCTCTCAAAATAAATAAATAAATAAATAAAATAAAAAGATATTAAATGCAAAATTCTTATTTCACATCACGTGAAGTCAAAGTAAATGAATGCCGGTTAGATTATACCATTTTTAGGTTTCCAAACGGACAGCATAAAAAAGTAAAAAGTGAGTGGGCATATCCACCTCATCAATAGCTTATCGACAGAATTTGTCAACATTATATGAATTCTTGGCAAGTGCAATGATGCTTTTACCGTGAATACATTCATGTTCAATAGAAATTGTATAATTAGGAACAATAGTTACCAGATTGCATAGTACCTATGACTTAATGTTGTAGTATTTAACTTACATGGGTTAATCATAATGGTCATGTTTCCTAAATAATTTTATCAAACCTTTCTTTTGGGTCTTTGTTAAAGGATTGATCGGTTGATAGTAACTATACTCTGTTTCAACTCATCTGTCCCCGAAAAGTTAACATTGATTGGCACCTGGTCATGGGATGCACTCGCCCGCAGACAGAGGATGAGAGAAAAAATACTTTTATGGAAGAAGTGAGAGAAAAAATCACGAATGCAAAGAGAGAGAGAGAGAGAGAGAGAGAGAGAGAGAGAGAATAACAAACGAATGGAGAAATATTGTAATATAGGATTAGGCCCCGACCACTTTTTTTTAAGACTTGATAATTTACGAAATTGAGTATTTTTATATAAAAATTGTAACATTAAATAACATACCATACCGTTTTATAAATTCGGGCTCATCGATAAGTGTGCAAGATTTTCACTTAAACTGAGCTTTTCCTTATTACGTATTATCTATCCTTCATTATTATTGCCGGCTCGAGGTAAAATAAGCACATCATAGAAAAACACATCTAAATACGCCTCCGACAACAGATAATCAATTTCCGTTATTTGGATTAACAAATACTTTTCAGCGATGAAAAGCTTTTGCTGTATTGGGTAACAGGGAAGGGGGAATGGATTCTTGAACGTAGTCCTATGCTGATTTCATCTCCCACTAGCTTTGCCCACTCAAAAGTCTACCAATGTCAACAAAATAATAGACCGATGCTCGAAGTCAGAGGCCGACGGTAGTTATACAGTTTTCCGGGTTTGTGGTCAATAAATTGCTGAATGTGATAAATGGAGGAAACGTATTTCAAAAACCATCAGAAATGAGGCGCTCCTTTTAGCATCACTGGACGCATTGAAATCTTGAGACTGCATTTTGAATGCTTAGCTTCATTAGGCTCATATGGGACAAGTATATTAATAAAACCTTTTCATTTCAAATAAATATTTTTGCAACATTTCATACACCAATATACATGTGATTTCCATAAAATACAGCCCAGCTTTGTTTACAGCAAGTTCTCTTATGTTCTCCCGCTAGAGTTTTAAAGAGCTACTCTTATATTACCCTTCCAGCCGAGTGCACTCTGAGTCTAAACACTTCATTCTTATGATATGATTTCTACTTACTTTCATAAAGCAAGTAATGTAAGGAAAGTTTCATTTGAAGAGAAAGACACGAGTATGCAACATGCCGGCTAGAAAGGAATTTTGTGAGTTCTGACTGAGCCAATCGTCTCCGTTTTTACAATTTCATTTACGATATAATGACATCAATTAAGGAGAAAAAATTATGAAGAACAAAGCGTACGAGAAACATGTATTTCAGACACTGGTAGTTTGAACGGGAAATATACCTCTAAGAAATCGTGCTATTTACTATTATACAGGTTGTCAGTTTCAAAATAGTTATAACAATCGCTGTTAAAGAGAAATAATGTGTAGCTAGTCTTTTACCAGCAGATTAAACACCTCCAAAACACTTCAATCAATTTTCTTCGTTTTTCAGTTCGCTTCAACACACACACATTCATGTACACACCCATATTCATTCACACGTACATGCATGCATACACACACACGTTCCATCACCACATACACACACACATTCACTCACTACACATACACACACACGCACACAACACACTCATACTTGTACACACTCGCACGCGCACACACACAGAGCAATCACCCCGCCGTAATTAACACTGGACGTGACGCATGTACAAACACTCACACATACACACGCTGCACTCCTGCTTTAGAGTTCAAGTGCTTTCGAGTTCAAGCGATCGGCCCCCGAAATTAACACTGGGTGTTACGCAGGACAGGAGGGCGATGGATACTCGAGTATTGATAGAGAGGGACCAAACAGAAGCAAAACCCTCAAAACTCCTCAGAAATTGCCTGCTGTGAATATCAGTTACCTTAAATTCTTTTCTCGCGTTACAGTTATCTGGTCTGATCACCTGAGATAAACAATTAGGGCCATTATCTGGTCCAGTCACCTGAGGAAAACAATTAGGACCATTATCTGGTCCAATCACCCGAGGAAAACAATTAGGGCCCGTTATCTGGTCTAGTCACCTAGGGAAAACAATTAGGGCCTATTATCTGGTCCAATCACCTGAGGAAAAAAAATTAGGGCCCTTTATCTGGTCTAGTCACCTGAAGAAAACTATTAGGGCACATTATCTGGTCCAATCACCTGAGGAAAACAATTAGGGCCCATTATCTGGTCTAATCACCTAAGGAAAATAATTAGGGCCCATTATCCGGTCCAGTCACCTGAGGAAAACAACTAGAGCCATTATCTGGTCCAATCACCTGAGGAAAACAATTAGGGCACATTACCTGGTCCAATCACCTGAGGAAAACAATTAGGGCCCATTATCTGGTCTAGTCACCTGAGGAAAACAATTTAGGCCCTTATCTGGTCCAATTGCCTGAGGAAAACAGTTAGGGACCATTATCTGGTGCAGTCACCCGAGGAAAACAATTAGGGACCATTATCTGGTCCAGTCAACTGAGGAAAACAATTAGGGCACATTATCTGGTTCAGTCACCTGAGGAAAACAATTAGGGCCAATTATCTGGTTCAGTCACCTGAGGAAAACAATTAGGGCACATTATCTGGTCCAGTCACCTGAGGAAAACAATTAGGGCCAATTATCTGGTTCAGTCACCTGAGGAAAACAATTAGGGCACATTATCTGGTCCAGTCAACTGAGGAAAACAATTAGGGACCATTATCTGGTGCAGTCACCCGAGGAAAACAATTAGGGCCAATTATCTGGTTCAGTCACCTGAGGAAAACAATTAGGGCACATTATCTGGTCCAGTCACCTGAGGAAAACAGTTAGGGCCAATTATCTGGTCCAGTCACATAAGGAAGACAATTAGGGCTATTATCTGGCCCAGTCACCCAAGGAAAACAATTAGGGCCCATTATCTGGTCCAGCCACCTGAGGAAAACAATTAGGGCCCATTATGTGGTCCAATCACTCGAGGAAAACAATTAGGGCACATTATCTGGTCTAGTCACCTGAGAAAAATGATTATGGCCCATTATCTGGTCCAATCACTTGAGGGAAACAATTAGGGCCCATTATCTGGTCCAGCACCTGAGGAAAACAGTCAGGGCCAATATCTGGTCCAGTCACCTGAGGAAAACAATTAGGGCCATTATCTGGTTCAGTCACCTGAGGAAAACAATTAGGGCCCATTATCTGGTCCAGTCACCTGAAGAAAATAATTAGGGCCCATTGCCTGATCCAGTCACCTGAAGAAAATGATTAGGGCTCATTATCTGGTCCAATCACCTGAAGAAAACAATTAGGGGCCCTTATCTGGTCCAATCACCTGAGGAAAACAATTAGGGTACATTATCTGGCCCAATCACCTGAGGAAAATCATTAGGGCCCATTATCTGGTGCATTCACCTGAGGAAAACAATTAGGGCCCATTATCAGGTCTAGTCACCTGAGGAAAACAATTTGGGCCCCATTATCTGATCCAGTCACCTGAGGAAAATTAGGGCCTATTATATGGTCCGACCACCTGAGGAGAAAAATTGGGGCCCATTATATGGTCCGGCACCTGAGAAAACAATATCGTGAATGCGATTTTGTTATCTTTGAACGGTAGTATTGTCGAAACTTTGATAAGAGAGATTACTTTTCCACTACTTGTGGTATAATTTTATGTATTTTCTTTAAATTTACGTAAAGTAGAATTGTGTATTATGTAGAAGAAGGATATTATGTTTTGTTGTGTTTGTATTTAGTAGTGAAAAGCGTTGTCTTAGCTGTTTCGTGTGTTTAATTGTAAGTATTTGTGTAATAGTGTTTAACTACTGGTATCGGTTTTTGTCCGGTGGTTAGTCGAAGGTTTGGTGTCGGTCAAAGGCGGCTGTGAAGTCAGTCTCTTCATATCCTTGATACAGAGTGGTTCGAGCTAGCGGGGATTCAAGAATGCAGCCATAATTATCGGTGTCTACAAATCCACTTAAGTATTCCTATTCATTTAGGGGAAACTTCCTTTAGGAGATATGGATATCTAAATTTAAGGAGAATTTCTTGAGGTGTGCTTTGGATGAGGGTCGAGAAATAGAGATTGTGCTCACGCCAATCTAACTACTGTACACCGAGCTAGGAACAATTGAATGCGCCAATAGTAAGTTAATATTGTTTGTTCAGTTAATATACACAACACAATGCATTGATTTAATCAGAATTTGAACTAGCATAAGAGTGAAGTAACCTGGGTGTTGTAGTATAAGACTCAGGCTGCGATTGGGTCAGTATGTTTCGAATCGTTTAGGCTATACGATAACACTGATGATTTGAAATGCTATATTTATTCTGAGTGAGTAAGAATAAAATGGTGCCGTGACCAGGATTTCAGTGATTGGTTGTTGTATCAGAGATCTGTATAGTTAAGGTTTATGAAAATTTAAGGATTGTTGTGATATTTGGTGATAAAGATGAAGACGTGACCGGGTGATGGTGGCGGCCATTTTAGAATGTCACATGTTAGCCTGGCCTGACATGGAATAGTAGGATTAACTCGGTCAATCTTCGCCTAGCCTAACTGAAGCCTGACTTTTGATAGTAACTCAGTGGGAATTTAAACCTTCTCTTTTTTTTCTGAGATCATGCACATTGAATAAAGTTGAGAAAATGGCTATGGCCTATCCAGATGTATGTCCCATTGAGCGAAAGGTTGCTGTGATAGGACATTCTCATGTAAAACATCTCAGTCATTTTATGACAGGGTGCTGTAGTGAGTGACGTGAGACTAAAACAGCCCTTGTATTATCACACATTTGGGAAATAAGAAGCAGTGTGCAATAACCTATTAGATCCTGTGCTAGTGACCAAATTGACAGCTTATGCCCAGATATCATTATCCTGTTCATCGGAGGAAACGATATTGATGTAAATTGATGAAGATCCAGATTTGGTCAATTAGGTAAAAAATAAGATTTTAGGACTAGTAGAGAGATTGGAAGGTCTCTACAACTGTAAGGTTTTAGTAGTTAGAATAGAGATTTATTTTCCTAGAAACATCCCTAGAGACAGATATCGAGCAGTATTTGACTGTTCAATTAGACAGGGGAAAGGTGGGTTAAATTTGAACGATTGTTTGTGGACAGGACCACATATAACAGCTGGCCTGCTCAAAGTTCTGTTGCAGTTTAAAACAAAATTGTTTGCTTGTATCAGTGATATAGAGAAGGCATTTTTAATGGTGCAACTAGGGAGGAGGATAGAGACTATACTAGGTTTTTATGGTTGGAAGATCCAACATACCCCAACAGTAAATTGTTAGTGTATAGGTTTAGAGTTGTTTTATTTGGAACTACATGTTCTCCCTTTCTGCTGAATGCAACGATTAAGAAACACCTGTCTATGGTAGAAGGTGATGTAGAAAAGATAAAGAGAGGACTATATGTAGATAACTTGCAATTCACTAGCAATGATGATAATGAACTGGTGATTTTTTTCTTTGAAGCAAATAAAATATTTGCACAGGCACATTTATATCTGAAAGAGTGGACGAGTAATAATGACTCATTGCTAACTATTGCTAAAGCATATGGGATTAGTGCCAGAGAACAAACAACTCATAAGGTCTTAGGTCTGAACTGGGACAAAGAAAAAGATGCCTTGACATTACAACAGAATACGATAAATGAGTCCAGCCAGACTAAGAGAGAAGTGTTGAGAACTGTTGCACGGATTTATGATCCATTAGGAGTGCTTCTACCTGTTACTATTAGGGCAAGGATATACCTGCAGAATTTGTGGAAGCAACAACTGGATTGGGATGAACAACTCCCAGACTCATTGCAGAACCAATGGATTGAATTATCTGAAGACTGAGAAAAATGTCTTGATATTTCCTTTCCTAGGAATACTAGCCTAGGAAAGGGGGACTCCTTACACATATTCTGCTATGCCAGTGAGTTAGCAATGGTTGTGTAACCTATAGAGTTAAGAATGGAAACTCTTATTTAATGATGGCAAAGGCAAGAGTAGCGCCCATTAAAGAATTAACTGTTCCAAAACTTGAGTTGATGACATTGTTGCTAGCAGCAAGAATGACCAGATTTATTAAAGAATCCTTTGAGAAGGATGAGTTTGTAGAACTGTTCGTTTGGTCAGACAGTAAAGTCGCCCTAAGCTGGCTAGTATCGAAAAGTGTTCTTCCTGTGTTTGTGAAAAATAGAGTACAGGAAATAAATTCTTTAATTCTAGAGGCGGTCTTGTCTTATGTGCCTACAGATGATAATCCCAGTGACTGGTTGACACGTGGGAAAGGGATAAATGTTCTTTCTAGTGGGAGGGATCCCCTTGGTTAAAAATTTCCTCTTGGCCAATAGATATGTCATGGGTTAGTGGATCATTTGTGCAGGGTAGGGAAGAGAATACTTTCATCAATACTGTAGGGGACAACCTGAATGGTAATACTCACTTGCTGAATTGGGAGAGATTCAGCAAGGTTAAAAAGGTCTATAGGACCACAGCGTGGCTCCTACAATTTTTTTTAATAATTGTAGGGGTTCAATCAATATGAAGAGGCATGGTGAATTGACCTTGGAAGAACTCCAAGAGACAAAGAATAAGATCATCGTCATCATACAAAGGGAATATTTCCAAGAGGGATACGAGAATTTGATGAAAGGGGTAAGAAAACCAAAACTAACTTTCGTACACCAGCTAAATCTTTACCTGGACAACTGGGTAATAAGGTGTAAGGGTAGACTAGAACATGCAGAGTTACCCAAATCTGTTAAGTTTCCCATACTATTGCCGAAGAGTTGCTATGTTATTCGAGTAATTATTAAAGAACATCATGATGCTAATGCTCATATGGGTGTAAATGTCACTGTGGTGAGTGTCAGACAGAACTTCTGGATCCCACAGATAAGGCAACTGACTAAGAGTATAATACACCATTGTGTTATTTGTAGGAGGACGCAGGGGAGGCTGTATAGGCCCAATATAGTTCCTCCATTACCTGAGTTCAGGGTACAATGTAAGCAACCTTTTAATACCACAGGTGTGGACTACACTGGCACACTGTGGGTTAAGGGAAAAGGCAAAAGCCCTGAGAAGACTTATATCATCTTATTTATGTGCCCAATAACCAGAGGTATACTGGTCGAGCTAGTTGATAACCAGTCCTGTGAGTCATTCCTCATGAGTTTTAGAAAATTCTGAAGCAGAGGAGGTTTCCCAGCACTCATGTTGAGTGACAACGCCACCACATTTGTTGCGGCATCAGAATACCTTAAGACCATGTCAGAGAATCCCAGGGTAAATGAACATCTGTTAGATATAAAGTGTAACTGGAAGTTCATTCCAGTGAGGGCACCGTGGTTTGGTACTATATGGGAAAGACTGATAGGACTTCTGAAGTCATGACTAGAAAAAGATCGTAGGCCAAGCCTTGCTCAGTTTTGAGGAACTGACCTGTGTGCTGGTGGAGTTGGAAGGAATTATCAATGATAGACCATTAAGTTACATGCCTCGGGATTTGACTCAGCTGGAAATTTCAACTCCTAACCATTTGATCCTTGGATGAAAGCTTAAGTCCTTCCCAAGAGAAGCAGTAAATTGGGAAGAGATCTCTGGTGACCCTACCTATGGATGGAGAGAGTTCACCAAGAAAAGATTCCTGTATGTATCCAAGTTGTGTGACGACTTGTGGAAGAGATGGGAGAGGGAGTATTTAACAACGTTAAGAGAGACCCATCGAGTAGGAATAGTGCATGGCTCTTGGCCCAGGATAGGGGAAGTTGTCCTCATTCATGATGAGGGGCCAAGGAGCAAGTGGAAGTTGGGCCAAGTGATCGAGTTATACATGGGGAGAGACAAGGTCCCGAGAGTGGCTGCTCTAAGAACGGCACATAGCCTCTTATGAGACCTGTAATTAAGTTATAACCCTTAGAGCTGTGGCAGGAGATAAGGGAAATTAATCTTGTGATAGATGGCATTTAGTCAAGCACCCGTCTGAGCAGAACTGCTCAAATAGCTGCAGAAGCCAGAAAGGCATTGATAAGAACAGGACTATTGTAAATAATGTAGGCATAAGTCTTCCTGCGTGGGAGTATATCGAAACTTCGACAAGAGAGATTGTACTTTTCCACTAGTTGTGGTATAGTTTTATGTATTCTCTTTAAATTTCTGTAGAGTGGAATTACGTATTATGTAGAAGAAGGATATTATGTTTTGTTGTGTTTGTATTTAGTAGTGAAAAGTGTTATCTTAGCTGTTTCGTGTGTTTAATTGTAATTATATGTGTAATAGGGCTTAACTACCAGTATTGGTAGTTGTCCGGTGGTTAGTCGAAGGTTTGGTGGCGGTCAAAGTCAGTCTCTTCATAACCTTGATACACTGTGGTTCGAGCTAGTGGGGACTCAAGAATGCAGCCATAATTATCGGTGTCTACAAATCCGCTTAAGTATTCCTATTCATGTAGGGGAAACTTCCTTTAGGAGATATGCATATATAAATGTAAGGAGAATTTCTTGAGGTGTGCTTTTGATGAGGGTCGAGAAATAGAGATTGTGCTCACGCCAATCTAACTACTGTACACCGAGCTAGGAACAATTGAATGCGCCAACAGTAAGCTTATATTGTTTGTTTAGTTAACATACACAATGCAACACATAGATTTAATCAGAATTTGAACTAGCATAAGAGTGAAGTAACCTGGGTTACTTAAGCTACAACTGGGTCAGTACGTTTCAAATCGCTTAAGTTATATGATAACACTGACAATCTGAAATGCTATGTTTATTCTTAATGAGTCAGAATAAGTATACTATGCAATTAAACTACGGTTGTGCGAATGACAATGATTCGCCTATTGCACGTGAGTCTTCAGTTATGTTGACTGGTTGTGAAGAAGAGGGTCAGTCTTTCATGGCCTTCCTCGAAACGTCATAAAGATGAATGACAATCATGACATGGCATAAACTCTTCTCTTCTGAGGCTTTTCCTGCATTTTTCCTCCCATCCACACAGCCAACTCCTAATTTGAAATATTCCTGGCAAGTTTTAGCTCTTTTATTTCCTGATCTCCGTTTTGAACATTTCAACTTTTCTAAATATTTGAAATAATATTTTGCTACCCATCTGTCATTCCTATTTAAATGGTACCCAGAAAAAACCTTTTCATCCTCGACAGAACTTCTTTTATTCCGTGATGAGTTACGTTACTTTATGAATAAAAAACAGAACGTAAAGCCCACTCATACGATAAATCTGGTTATGTCTGTCTATTAGATTCATAAACCATTAATCTAGAATTATTATATAAAAATCTGGAAACTCTTTGATAATAAAATTCTGGTCTAATAGCACAACTGTCAAAGAAGATAATATTTCTAAGCGACCTTTCCACGTACAAACATACCCAATGTCCTACGTCATTAATATCCGAAGACAGTAATATAACATATACTTCATCTGATCCCTAGATAACTAATGAAAGGTAGTAACGTGCCTTTTAAAGATTCTTCTATCTCCATAGTGTCCATCCACCCTAGCCTCTAACATCGCACTGAGTAACTGTCTGAATCGCAGGTGAATTACCCTTTGTATCCCTGAACACCATTACCACAGGGTGCGGGTACCGGTGTCGCTAGCTTCAGTGTTATCCTCATACTAGCAGAAATTTCAACCGGTAACCAGTCCTCCATGTCTTCAGCTGTAAAATTGAAGCAGAAAATAGATCTACATTACTCTACAGGGGAATGTACTCTGAACGTTATATAAAGTATTCCCATTTTTGGTAATACGAATATTATTCACGTTGCAGTGCGTGCAATATAATCTGTTCCTACCACATTCCCCCGAATTCCTCATGTCAACCATTGGGACCGTCGTTTTCTTGGGAAGGCACGTTCCAAACGGCTGATCGAGTAATATAGACGACTCATTAATTCCATTAATATGCTTTCTATATAAAGTTTTGTCGAACACACACTGTAATGGTTTAACCGATAGTGCCTCATTTAAATCGGACATGGCTTTACAATATGGGGTAGCCCTATCTACCCATAATCTAGCTTTCTCAACTTCCAATTCATTTAATCCTCCATCTGCATCTGCACTCAATATCCAGTTATTATTAGTCTTTTCTAACCTGATCCTGAAATCTTCTGAATCTAATAAATACATGTCAATACTCTTCATATCTAGTAGAGAAAAGTACGTATGTACTCCGCTTGCCTTAACACCCACCATGGCCCCCACCCCCGCCGCCTCTTGCTCTCTTCCTTGGGTTACACCTTGTGTACTGTCATAATCATCATGGAAATATCCTCTCCTCTCTATGGTATCCATTACACTAGGCTTCATATTTTTAAGTAGTTGGATAAACTATCGATAATGCATCTTTTAGGCCATTCTTCAACATTTTTCAAATACAGGGGTCCAGATAAAACATGCTAGGGCTAAGTTTAAAATACAGCTGGAAGTAAACTGTATTAGCAAAATGTTCAAGAATGACCTAAAAAACAAAATCACTGACTTAATTACAAATTAGCTACCTTGTATATATTTTCTATGCTTCCGCATGTTTAATATAATTATTTATTTGTAAAAATGTTCATCTTGCAAAAATTATTATTTAAAAAAATGAGAATTATTTTGTACTAATATTTTTTGGGTGGTCAGCCACGCCCTTGTATAATCTTTTAATTGTCCTGTCCCTGCTTCTGAACTGTTGATCCTAATCCTACTAATTCTTCAATTGTGTTGGAATCCAGGTACATATTTTCCCATTATAATAACCATCTGTCATTAAATTTATATGAACTTTCTTTGTAAACTTACTTTTATACTTCTTCAGTCTGCTAAGTAAAGGACGAAAGAGTCGAAAGGCCTGGCAGTACTCCAGTGTTTCCCCTTGCTTCATGGATTTTATCTTTATTTATATATTCATCACTTTCCATATTTTCGTGATTCAGTTATATATATATATATATATATATATATATATATATATATATATATATATATATATATATATATATATATATATATATATATATATATATATATATATATATATATATATATATATATATATATATATATATATATATATATATATATATATATATATATATATATATATATATATATATATATATATATATATATATCACACATTACCACAGGAGAAAAATAAGAGGTCCTGACTAGTTTTGACTTTATTTCCAAGCCATTGGCGAAGGACTGATACAGTGTATAAGAAGTCACAAATATACAGTATATACTACAGGAACAGTAGTGACAAACATACACAACCGTTAGAGACTACATATCCACCCACAGGCCAGTGTCGAGGTAGGAGTGGCCTTCAAAACTCATTTGGCTAAAAATCACAATATACTCTCAGGGGACAATACTGATAAACATACAGACCATAGGCGACCTTGGTATGTTTATCAGTATTGTCCCCTGAGAATATACTGTATTGTGATTTTTAGCTTTTACTCGAGGGTGGGCTAAGGGCGCCAAGGACAGCCTCGAGGCTTGACTAGTGACTTGGAACAAGAAGGCAGTGAACACGTGGGCCGGGATTGAACCAAGAAGCTCAGGGAATACCAAGTTACAGGCCCAGAATCTTAATAAATGCACAAGGTCGAAAATAACATGACTAAGCAACTCTTTCTGGGTACTTTACCAATTCGCAGGAGCGTAAGGCTGACATCGGCATCCAGCTTCGTCCCAGTCCTTCTCAATGTCTTTTGCAAGGGGACCACGTGTGTGTGTAGACAACGGCCTCGCCACGAAGGCCATACTCTCAGGTCGTAAGTTGGGTGCGGGAAGGAAGGGCGCCCTTGTGATGATAAAGGGCTGCAGTTGAGTTTCCGCTCGCTCTGGGATTTGCAATGGATACTGGCCACATGGTTGGAGTACAAAGCAAAGTGCAGCTACGTCCACGTGGCAACGAGGGAAAGAAGGGAGGGGGGGGACGTCTGAAGTCGGGACCTCCTACATTCGCGACTGGGCTGTGTTTGAGGGCGAACTTTTGGCGCCGTGGCCTTTTATTAGTTCTGACCGGGTGTAAGGGGGGGGGGGGGGGGGGATGGCCTGACCGTGTCTTAGCTCCTGTACCACAAAAAAAGAGTGGCAGCCAGTTACTGCCCTAGGCTTAGATTATCTCCTGAGCGTACCGTAAAATCCTGAATTAACTGCTTCAAACTAACCCAAACCAGGTTTCACTACCTCTCACAGGTTCAAGTAGACAGAAGCCTATCTATCGGCCAAGCAAAGCAGAAATGAGGGGCATCTTTAAGCTATTTTGGCGCTAATCTTTACAGCTCCCCCTGCAAGATGACATCCGCACCTTCAATCGGGTGCGCATGTCGATAACAGCAAAAATGAGCGAAGAAAACGCTCGACTTTACTCTAGGTCCTGCTTTGCTACGACTGTTATCTTACTTTGCTTGCAAAAATCTGCTGCAATACTAATCAATGACAAACTGAAAGTTTACTCTAGGTGCAGAGTGCAATTTAGAACACACTATAAAAAGGTACCCTTTCTTGGAAACTAATTATTGCTTAAATACTTCATAAGTGCTAACCTTACAAATGCTTTACTCGCTTTACTTTACTGAGGGTAATAAGGCACTCGACAAAATAAACAAAGAACACTTAAAATTCACAAAAAAAAATAAATAAAAAAAAGCAGGATGCAAAATGAAAACAAATGTAAATCAACTAACTGCTTACTGCTTTGCTAGAAATACATTCATGCGGTTAGTTGTGCCTTGAAGAGGTGGTATAAATGACAATACAGCATTGATTTTAAATGATATCCCCTTTACTAGAAATTGTAATAACAAAATTAAATTCCTCTATCCAATCGGTGGACAATAATTGTTTACAAACTCGATGAGTAGCTAATATCTCCAGAAAGCTCTAAATTAAGTGACAGGAGTTTGACAGCTTGCTGAGAGAGCGAGGCAAAGAGATTATTCACAGGTTTTAATTCGCTAAACATAAACAACGCTAAATTTTTACTTCCACGGCCTACAACTCGGGTGTAAGCTATAAATAGATACTTGCTCGAAGCATGAATGGGAAAAAAAACAAATGAAAGGGGACGGGACAGACATAGCTTTCTCCACAAAACAAAACAAAAGAAAATAATAAATACATTATTAAAATAAAAGAAAACCAAACAAAATGACATAAGTGAAAGGGCAGCGTAAACCACTTACTGAAGGCGGGGCACTGTTGCTGGTATTACAAAGGTAAGGTTTAAACTCACAAGGGCAGGAGTCTTGTGACTCGAGATTTGTTAACAAGTAGAGAAAAAAAATTAAATAAAAGAGTAAATGATATACTCAGAAGAGCGAATGATAACAGAGTGAGGCATTTTACTGTTTATGTATTAATTTAACGTCCGTCGCCAATAGAAGACAGCCAGGATTAACTCTTAGCCCAAGGACTGGGAAGGGAAACTCAAAGAGCGCGACCCCTTCAGGAAGAGCTGACACGCCTGCCTTGTGCCAAGGTAAGGGCGTAAGGGCATGCCACTTCCCACTCGGTCTCTCTTACTGCTTCAAGGTAAAATGATGAATGTATATTAAAGGGGTGATATCCCATATTTTATCTGCCTCTTGCAGTGGTAATTTAGGAAAAGTGGAAAGGAGAGATCGACAGAGAAGGATGAGGGGTAGAAGTTCCAAAGGAAAGGAAGAAGATAGCGGAAGGCCTTGACATCCTCTTCTGGATGAAAGGTGCCAAGACTTTCGAAAGATGAAGAGGTGCCAAGTCGGCACAGGTGCCAGAAGAGCTCTGGAGCTCTTTGTGGACTACCTGCGATTGCCCCACCCATGGTAATTCCGCCGTGAACCTCTCCTCCTTGGACCGTTGTCCTTGGCCGGGGAATCGGAGGGCCCAAGGCCGAAAGGTGGCAAGGGGTGCCATCTGGGTCAGCTGCTGCGACAACTGACATAGGAATTTTGTCCGCCAGCTCGGACATTAATCGGCGCAGCTCGCAGAATTCATCGACCCAGTGAGGCAGGGCAGAATCATGACTCGTGAGGGTATCTGCAGTGGGTGGCGAGAGAGAGGAGACCGACAGAGGGGACGTGGTTGACTCGCATGCAGTGGTGACCAGCTCAGGCCCGGAGTGCGAATCCGTGCCTTTGGGTGAGCCTCCACTAAGGTCAGGAGAACCCGTCTCTCTTGCTACCGACACTGGCAGCGGCACCAGGCCGGGCAAAGAGAGGGGGTTTGGAGTTGGATCCCTCGGAGGGAGATCAAGGGCGTGCTCTGGCACTGCCACTGGGACTGGCACTGATGCCGTGCCAGGCACTGGACTCGGGTCTGGAGGGTTATTTGGGGAATTTGGATCCCGGAATTGTCGTGGTTTGGAGGGGAACGTAAAGTCCTGGCCCAGGAGGCTGTCATAGCCTCCTGAAATGTGTTTCGTTACGGCGAGACGAAGGGTCCTGGCTCTGCGGGGTTGGGTGACCCTCAGTTAGACTGTAGGGAGGATCATTTTGAATTTGTTGATACCTTCAATTGTGATGAGTTTGCGTTGGTTTATGATAGTTCCATAGGGAACTTTGTCTTTCCTTATGAGGGAAATTTGTGCACCAGAGTCGTCAAATGCCTTGACCTGGCGTGCTGAGTATCTACCTCGAGAAAGTGCCACATATATGGGACCCTCAGCTGGAGGGCGACGGCAGGATTACCGGACTTATTATTTCTAGGGCATTTTGCCCATGAGGGAGAGTGGCCATAAACCTTGCACGCCGTGCAAAAGGTTTGGCTGAAATCTCTTTGCACTGCCCCTGCAGAGGGCACAGGCGACTTATTAGTTGGTTTTCCGGGAGAAAGAGGCTCTGGGGGTTTATTTTGGCATTGCTCTTTGGAATGCTCGATCTTTCTACTGATGCCGCACACAATGGGTTTCTGTGATTGCCCATTCTTTGGCGGAGGGGCACCCGAAGGGCAGGCGGGTGGATTAATTCTGCGCTGCAGGGAGCTCTCCTGTGGGCGATGAGTATCCCAGGAGTCGGCGATGCGGCAGCATTCCACCAACGTCATAGGCTCCTTCTCGGTGATGTGCGTGGCGAGGGCCAGAGTGGCGTAGAGTAGGAAGTGCTCTATTTTCATTTGTTCAATGGCCTCGTTGAGGGTCGTAACCCCCAAGGACTCGAACCATTTGGCATGGGCATGCTCGGACTGGTAGGCCCAGTCTGCCCAGGTCTGATTTACTTCCTTAACTTGCCCTCACCAGCGCCTCCTCCAGCGTTCGGGGGTTATTTCGTACGCCTTATCGATAGTCTGTCGGACGACATCCAAATTTTCTTGCTCCTCCAGCAGGAGAGCTTTGTAGGCAATAAGGGCCTTTCCTCCAAGGAACTTGCCCAACACCAGGGAGAGTTCGGCTGCACTCAGGGGGCAGGCCTTTAAGACTGTCTTGCCGGTGTCGAGCCACACCTCGGGCTCAGCCTCCGTCCATTTTGGCATGCAAAATATATAAATATATATATATATATATATATATATATATATATATATATATATATATATATATATATATATATATATATATATATATATATATATATATATATATATATATATATATATATATATATATATATATATATATATATAGCAAGAAGGCACTAAAGCAGAGAGCTTGGTACATGGTTTTCCTTTATTCAGGGCGGCCTACGTTTCGAGATCCTTGTCTCATCCTCAAGGCTAAAAATACACAGTAAAATATACAAATACAGCAAGAAGATTTAGGATATATGTACAAATAAAATATGATAAAGTAAAACATCAGTAAAAAAAGGTAAACCTAAAATAAAATTGTTAAAAAAAAAAAAAGAGAGAAAGAAATAGAAAATTTTTAACTAACAGACCTTATTCCTCGAAGTTCAGTTGCTGTATGAAAAACAATAAACATAAGGTGGGGTGTGGTTTAAGCTATATACAGGGGCGTGGACGAGGAATGATTGTTCAAAGAGGGAACAAGCTTTTTGATCGCTAACGATTCAAGAATAGGGAGGTGGTGTTCGTGTTGACTAGTTAGTATAATCTTAAAATCATTATAGTTTATTTTACTTTTGCATAGTTTTATGTGGTTTCTAATATTGGATGTTTCGGGATTAGACAACTTGCACCCAGTGCGAAAGCTAACGCCAATATGTGCGTCACATCTGACCTTAAGCAGTCGGCGTGTGTTTCCCACGTATGTCTGACAATGGCATTGACAGCAAGTAAATAAATAAACAACACCGGACTGCATTAAAGGGGGCAGTTTTTCTTTGTGACGAAACATACCGCCAATAGTTCTTGGGTTCTTAAATATGAGCTTCACGTCAACTGCAGGAAAATAATTCGTTAAAATCCTTTTTAGATTGGGTAGGAAAGAGGTGTCATGCGTGAACGGAAAACTTATATAATATGTTAATTTATGTGCCAAGTGTGTGGTAGCAGGAGGGTGAAAGGACTTATCCAATGCTCTCTTAACATACTTTAAAAATAAATTGGATGGATAGCAGTTGGATTTAAAATAATCATAAAGAAAACCTATTTCCTTGTGAAAAAGATGCCAGTCGGATGTAAGTGTTATGGCCCTGTGGAGGAGAGTGGACAGGGAATTCAATTTAAAATTATAAAAGCACGAACTGTAAAAATTCTGCCCAAGACCAGTAAAGGTTTTCTTGCGGAACACACCAGTATGAAATCTCTTTTCTTCACGGATGACGATGGTGTCTAAAAAGGATAATTGGTTATTATTTTCTAATTCATAAGTAAATTTAATGTTATTATGTAGCGAATTAGCATACTGCAAAAACTGGTCACAGTGGTGACGTTCTTTAAAAAGGACAAAAGTGTCGTCAACATAACGGCGATAAAATAACGGCTTGAAAACAGAGGGACAGCTGTCCAGCAGCTCTCTCTCGAATTTGTGCATAAAAATATCAGCAAAAATGCAGCTTAATGGATTACCCATTCCTACACCTTCCACTTGCATGTAAACTTCATCATTAAACACAAAGGCCGTGTCCCGCACCGCCAACTCCAATAGCTCTTTAAAATCTAAGCGGTTAAAACCGTGGTACACATTGTCCTGATCATTAAAAATAGTATCCAAAATATAATCGATTGTTTCCTCCACTGGTATATTAGTGAATAGTGACTCTATATCAAAACTGGCCATGACCAAATCGGAATCTTGACATAAAATATTATTTTTAAATTCTAAGGAACTGTTAACAGTAAATTCATTTTTGAAAGAGTTTTCCAAGAGAGGGACTATGTATTTTGCAATTTTGTAGTTGGGTGTAGTATATGAAGAAAGGATTGGCCTCATAGGTATATTCTCTTTATGTATCTTGGGGAGGCCATACATGATACCATAAGATGATCCAGTGACGAAAAGCTCATCATAAGTAGTTTGAGTAATAACCTGTTTATTTTTTAAAGATCTCAGAAAACGGTTAATTTTGTCCTCTTTCTTAAAAATAAGTTTAAAGTCTTTGTTACCAATTTTTTGAAATTTAGAATCATCGGTGAGTATATTCTGCATTTTTTGGAGATAATCAACTTTATTCAAAATAACTGTACCATTACCTTTATCTGGTTTGGAAAATATTAAGTTATTATTTTTTCTCAATTTCTGAAGGGTATTTAGATCATCTTTGTTAAAGAAAGGGGCCCATCTAGTTTTCTGTTTGTGGTAATTAGTATGTGCGAAAGCAGAGAAAAAATAATAACTTAATATTTTCCAAACCAGATAAAGGTAATGGTACAGTTATTTTGAATAAAGTTGATTATCTCCAAAAAATGCAGAATATACTCACCGATGATTCTAAATTTCAAAAAATTGGTAACAAAGACTTTAAACTTATTTTTAAGAAAGAGGACAAAATTAACCGTTTTCTGAGATCTTTAAAAAATAAACAGGTTATTACTCAAACTACTTATGATGAGCTTTTCGTCACTGGATCATCTTATGGTATCATGTATGGCCTCCCCAAGATACATAAAGAGAATATACCTATGAGGCCAATCCTTTCTTCATATACTACACCCAACTACAAAATTGCAAAATATGCTGCCTGCACATATCGTGCGTTCACTAGTCATGCTTAGCATAAACTACTGTTATCACGCGCTGTGCTCGTTATATATATTTATTTCTTAAGGAGTTATGAAATGACACGATTCCATCATCAAAATTTTATTCATTATTATAGAAAGTTTGAACATGACATGAAAGCATGAATAACATTTTTCCAGTTACTTAACCGGTAAAAATTATATACTGCTCGCTCTAAGATGCCTTACAATACATATCTATCTACTCCGTAGACATCCCTTCCTCTTCTATTTTTCCCGTGGATGGATCATCGTCCAGTAAATCATTTATATATTTATTTTCGAGATCAGTTAGTAAATCCTTCCTGATTAAAATACAAGTAACTTTTCCATACACTTTCATCTCCTCACTAAATGATAATATGGTTATAATGTAATAATCCAGCCATACTCCATCCACTCGACCACTCCTTTCAATTCCCGCTGGAGGGAGAATGTACGTAATATGTTTATATTCTTCTTTACACAATTCATCTTTTAACTTCTTCACTGATATAAAAAAAGATAATTCTTTGATCTCACGTATCCCCACGAAGCTTTTTCACTTAACCTACCTCCCGAAAGTACTTTATGCTACACTGAGCGTATTTGTTTAATTCCACCGGTTTACCAATGGTGAAATGCGTTACCGGTGTAGCGATGAGTTGTATATTTATGATCCCCGGTTTGGTGTACTTAATTTCTGCAAGATCTCCGTAAGGGTACAGCTCAACTATGTCTTTCACTACCCCGTATAAATCCGACAAGTTATATAACTCGTGGCAGTAACCAGGCAAATGGATCCCGTCTAGAATAAGGGTTTGGACAAGGAACCGAAAATGAGTTTACACGATGATTTTCCCTCCATCGTGAACATAGCTGTCCTCACTATCTCACTCCTTGTAGAAATGGAATAACGCTCTGTCTCCCTTCCATCCTCCAGACTGACCTTATAAATAGCTAAACACGCCATGCTAGAGCATGTGTAAAGGCAGCCATACACGCAGGGATCGTTGGTCGCTATTTCGACTCGGCTCAGATCGCAAGGAAATCGTGGTCACCTACACAATATTCCGATGATCGCATGCGATCTTCAGTCTCATCGAAGACTTCACTGTGAGCAGATATGGCATCGTCTGGAGAGGATCTGCATACATTAACATTGGGAGCCTGCTGTGCTTATTTCGCTGACATAGAGGGTAAGCCCAAGAGGAAAAGGAGAAAATGGGTTAAACAGTGATAACGAAAAAAATGAGCTATCACAATATGCACTGCTTAATGAACTAGAATTAGGACCAAGAGATTTTTAAAATTATTTACGCATGGATGAAGAAACTTACCTGAAATTGTTGCTTTAGTATCCCCGGCCACTGAAAGCAGGTTACGTTGATGCGAAAATCAATATCAACATGTGGGAGACTACAGTACTAGCAACTCTGCAACAAGATCTAGTCAGATACGATAGTCAATTAAGAACTGATTGTGACAACAGCAGATGATGTAGCCCAAACGTGATGTCCTACAATACATTCATCCCTTAGGTCCAGCAATCTTCAATTTGCCAATTATATATATATATATATATATATATATATATATATATATATATATATATATATATATATATATATATATATATATATATATATATATAGAGAGAGAGAGAGAGAGAGAGAGAGAGAGAGAGAGAGAGAGAGAGAGAGAGAGAGAGAGAGAGAGAGAGAGAGAGAGAGAGAGAGAGAGGTTAGTAAAGTTTGGTGAATTTGTGAGTTGCCCTTATGGTGAAGACTGAATTACATTATTGTAAACTTAGTCATGTTCAATTTTTATTTTTTTTTTTTTTTCACAAAACAGCTGCAAATCTGTATTAGGCAATTGCATTAGTTGAAGTGATTCAACTGATTATAACCGAATAAGTTTCGATATCAGTATGCTGGGAAGTAGTGTATAATAATCGTGGATTTTCTTTATAGGACCAATTATATGTGCTCTTTTCCAATTTTTTTAAACTCATAGCCATGAATAGGGCATTCGTTTGGCTTAGAATTCCCATATATACCATAAATCATGCATAATATGCCGTCCATTCTCTTAGGGAAATATCTCATTGCAAAATATCAGGATCATAAAAGGTGGCATAGACCTACATGTTCAATATCGTTTTTGTCAGTTTACAATGTTTATGACATTGATTTTAAGCCTAGACCTATGTTATATAGTAGGTTTTTTATTATCATTATTACTTCAGCAAACGTTTTGATTTAACATACTGCATATTACCTAAAGTGACAAATGTGGTTTAAAAAAGAAAAAAAAAGAGAACAAACTACCTATGAATATCGAAGGATTTATGGACCTTGTCGACTTACTCTGCGGGGAACGCAAAGAACAGAATGAAAAGCAACCGTTTTTAGTAAAGAAATACATTTCAGTGCAGTTTGTTATAACTTCCCACTTTTTGCTGAGAACTTTGAATAAATTTACGTGCTAGCGTTCACTTTGTAGCCTAATTTACGCATCAAGTCATATATAACAATCAAAACTATAAAACAGTAATATATATGCACACACACACACACACACACACACACACACACACACACACACACACACATATATATATATATATATATATATATATATATATATATATATATATATATATATATATATATATATATATATATATATATATATATATATATATATATATATATACATACATACATACATATAATATGAAAAATGCTGTTTGTGTACACAAATTACAAGTCTGAAATTGGGTTTTTGTCTATGATCTTTCACTGTTCCTCGATGGCTAAGAAACGAGTTTCGTGATGCTTGGGTGCATGAGGATACATTCAAGGAGTGGCTGAGTAATTGCAGGGATGATCCATGCAAAGCTAAGTGCTTGATATGTGATCGTTCATTCTCTGCAGAGATTTCTTCCCTGAAAAGGCACAAAGATAGTCATCGTCACATCAGTAACATGTCTTTTCACCAGGAGGAACCAGCTGATGAGAGAGAGAGAGCTTCCAAATAAGTGTAACAAAAGCTGAAGTAAAGATAGGCCTATTTTGTGCTGAGAGCAACATATCAATTTTGACTGTTGACTGTTTGGTAGACCTCATGAAATATATAGCTCCAGACTCGAAAACCATTCAGTCACTAAGATTAAAACGAACTTAAGTACCTAAATTAGAATAATCAAAGGACGTAGCAAATTTGCACATTCAGATTTGATTGCTATTCTGCAGGTGACCCAAATTTTCCTTAATAGTTGATGAAAAGACTGACATCACTAACTCTAAATGTTGTGCTATTCTTGCTAGGTATCTTAATAAGACTAGTTTGTCAATAGAGAGTAGACTTTTAGACCTAGTCAATATATATGACGGGGACAGTAATGATGGGGGCAGAACTGGAAAAAATCTGTTTGATATTCTTAAGAACTATCTTACTGACAATGATATTCCCTTCGAAAACTTAATAGGTTTTTCTGCAGATGTGCTAACAATTTAATGGGGCAGCATAATTCGGTACCCAGTAGATTGAAAGAAGAATTTCCAGGTATTACAGTATTAAAATGTATCTGCCATTCAGCTCACATATGTGCTTCTCAAGCAGCTAAGAAACGCCCTAGCAAATATGAGAACTTAGTCCGAAACTTATGTACATTTTTTTCACACAGTTCTAAAAGGCTTCATGAATTCAAAGAATTTCCAGCATTTTGCGCTGTAAAACTTCACAAATTACTGCATATTTCACAGACTAGGTACTTATCTTTCCAGATGGCGGTCGAACGCTTTCTGGAACAATGGGATGCATTGACTTTGCTTTTTACAGAAAAACATCTCCAAAAAAGGTTAGTCATGGCTAGTGATATCTTAGAAACATTGCGTGACCCTTCAATGTTACTTTATTTTAAATTTCTCAAATAAGTCCTCCCCCCCAAATTCACCACATTCAGTTTGATGTTCCAAAGTGCATATTCTACAGTCCATATCTTACATACTCAGAGTGTGTTGTTATATTCAGAGCTATTGTAAAGTTACACGGTCATGGTATATCTGCCATTGATCCAACTGGCGAGAGACATTTCATCGCTCTTAGAAATGTATGCCTAGGGTCATATTTTCATGTTCTTGTACAAAGAGACCGATATAAAGACCAAACTATGCTGGATGATGTTCAAAATCGTTGTTGGGAATTTCTCATTGTAGCTTGTCTAGAGATTAAGAAAAGGTTTTCATTAGGGAAAGACGAAGCTGTGGAAAAATAGGCTATTTTTGACGTAGATCAAGTACAGAGGACACACGTGTAAAGATCCCCGACTTTGGCAGATTTGGTACAATCCTTTCCGAGAGTCTATTCTGGTGTCATTCAATTACTGGATGATGAGTGGAGGCGTCTCCACGCAGTACAGATCCCTGCTAGTTTAAGATACAGTGATAATATAGAAATTTTCTTTCAAGAACTGTATGATTTCACGGCTAAGCCAAGTGGTTTAAACTTCAGAACGTTATCTGAGTTTGCCTTAAACATTCTGTCACTGCCAACATCCAGTGCAGAAGCTGAGCGCATTTCTTCAAAACTGAATCTGATAAAGAAGAAACATCGCAACAAATTCTCTAACACTACGTCAGCTTCATTAATTACCCTCTCAGAAATGGTAAAAGCTCAAGGCGAAACATACGACCTACAGTATGTCCAGATTTACTGATAATTTGCAAGGCATTGACTCTGAACTTCCCGAATAATAGAATGTGACATCACTTCCGCAGGGAACATACTTTGGAGGAATGAGTAATTCAAATAACCAATGCAACATTTATACTCTAGTCTATAATTCATAAGAAATATTTTGTGCATTACCAAAGAATCTTTAATAAAATATGTTTTCATCATATTTTCGATAACTTTATGGAATATATTTATGAACTGATCTGATGATTAACTACTACCTGAGGAATTGATGAGTTCATTTATGAACTGTGATTGTTCTCATATTGTATAGTAATTAGCACATATTTATTTTTCAGTGAGTAAAGGAGTAATATATTTTTCTTACATTTATACAGCATAGAATTTTTGTGCATACTCCTCCTGATATTTCTTAGAATGTTGGGAATATATTTATGAATTGTTTTGTTGGTGTTTCATTCATACCTGAAAAATTTATCATATGTATATAAATGCTAGTGCTAACTGTGCTCTCTCTCTCTCTCTCTCTCTCTCTCTCTCTCTCTCTCTCTTTATATATATATATATATATATATATATATATATATATATATATATATATATATATATATATATATATATATATATATATATATATATATATATATATATATATATATATATATATATATATATATATATATATATATATATATATATATATATATATATGGGATGTAATAAACCAGCCTCAAGACTGAACACTGTCCGCGTATCTCGTTCGATTCTAAAGTTTACTATCATTAAACTTAATATAACCAGGGTGGCTATTTCATCTAGTTGGTGTACCAAAATAACATTGCATGGCAACTCTACACCACTCGATGCGGAGTTAGTTTCTCGGTGATGTGCGGACTTCGCGGCAACCACTCTGCTGACAGGTGATTGATAACAGTCCTCCTTTCCCTGGATCATATGTCGTTTGCAGTCATTTGTCCATAAGGATGCAGTTTTACTGCTCACCCCTCTATCAATTACTGGAAATAAAGTGATGAAATCACAAAAGGGGTAGTAAAGACCAGCCACAAGAGACAGATATGGAGGTCAGGGGATACAAAGGAGGGGTAGGGCATAGGGCTTTACTCCGCAACCTGATAAATTATGATGGAAGCGAAAAGTAGAAATAGGAGTTTTATCTCAATCAGTATAGAAAGCGAGTGCCATTATAATACGCATGTTGAGTAGGCTTTCGGTTTTGACAAACCACCGCTGATGATGTGAAAATTAAGCAGGAGCGCCAGATTCAAGTAGCCTACCACCCAACACTGACCCAGACCAGGTTTTTGATCAACACTACTCTAGTCTCTGCAACAGCAACAATGTGGTTGAGTTCACTGTATTATTCTCGACGACAAGGAAGAAAAAGAAAAAAAAAAACTAATAAATGTTACTCAAAGAGGCGTTGCGTTTATATGATCACATGCTTCTGAGTGGATACATTTGTTTTATGTCTTCAAACTGTAGACTATTGCTTGAAGAAGTGCCAGTGTGTATCTCTTCAGGTATGGTTAACATTGTATGTATATTATAATGGTACTCGCTTTCTACACTGATTGAGAAAAAGACTCCTATTTCTACTTTTCGCTTTCATTATAAGTTATCAGGTTGGGGAGTAAAACCCTATGCCCTGCCCTTTCCTTAGTATCCCCTGATCTCTTGTGGCTAGGCTTTACTAGCTTTTTGTGATTTCATCAGTTTTTAGCCTGTGATACGTATAAAGGGCCATACTCCGGGTTTTTGTTGTCTCCGGGTGACTGGGCTTTTCTAACCACCAACTACCATGGCGGTTGATGTATAAAAAAATAAAAAATAAACTATGTACTATACTACAGATAAGAGTTGAATAAATTATATTATTAGCCTACTTACAGTAGGTTTCCCGGGTTCAGGATCTAGGCCAGTCTAGGCCTAGTCGCCACCTAAGTTAAGTGGAATAGGTTAGCGTACCTGATTTTCAAATATCTCCATATGTTTGGACATGCTTTCTTATGGGTCTAGTAAAAGCTCTCTTCAACTCCTCTATGATTAATATATATTTGCTGAACAAATGAAAAAATATTATAATATAATACTTCTCTAATCTGACAATTTAGCAATAAACAAAGGAATCTTTACTACCTCCATATGTAGTGGAAGTGAGGGAATAAAAGCTTGTTAGAAAAAAAATATATCGACAGTGTTGTGGTATATTAGAGAGAGAGAGAGAGAGAGAGAGAGAGAGAGAGAGAGAGAGAGAGAGAGAGAGAGAGAGAGAGAGAGAGAGAGTAGCTTTAGTCTGAATGGCCACCAGAGACCATTCCCATATACGGTAATGTTAGCTACTGTTCTGGTACATGATCCCCTCCTCCTCTAGGGTCATCATTTGGACTTCCTGATCGAGATACATGGATGGCCAATTTTACCTATACACGAAAATATGAAAAGAGTAAAACAGATTTGACATTTCGTAAGGCTTCATTTTATGCTCTGTACACGTCAACGAAATTTCCTTGACATCCTGAACCATCCTCCTTACCTTGATCAAATAGTTTATCATTAAATTGGCTATTGGCTGGTTTTAAAAAAGTAGTTTTAAAGCCATATGAGTCGTAAAAGAAATTTAAAAAGATCATTGGATAAAAATCTCATTCTAAAAGCTAATAGGCCTAAGATTACTGAACCATAGAAACTTGAAAGTACTACAATGCGCTACCTTAAAGCTACGAGTTTAGACCTATAAGGAAAAGAGATAAGGAAACTGGACACAATACCACAATATTAGAGATAGATGGCCTCAGATCGATGTGGAATTGGGAAAATAAACTTCCTTCTGTGCTTTCAAGATCGAAGGATGGGAGGAATCAACTTTTCGAGTAGCGAGACTTATCGTAGTCTTGCAAAGCACGTCACTGATATTTTACAATAAGCCTAATAAAGGAGTGTCTATAATAGAAATGCATAGCTTATTCTAGTGACAGTGGTTGGTGGCATATACTATAATGGCTCTCATGTTCCCTTAGTCGTTCTAGACAGCTTCTAGTTTAGAAATTGCACGTGATAAGTCACGTGTTAATTAGTTACAAATCGACGCTAAGTATATTAGGACATGAAATGATTAAGTGAAGTGACGTTCGTACAACTCAAGAAAAACTGAACGTCATAATCAAGATAAAACAATAAAACAGAAATATGATTCCGTTCATGAAATATCCAATATTTACATTTATGCTGAATATTTAATTTAAAAACTTGATTCCTACAAATATAAAAGATTGTCTTTCGGATCACCAGTTTAAAAGCATCTCAAATTCAGAGGTGCGTGAGACTGACAGGACTTTCAGGCTATCTCTTGCTGCTGGTGCAGATGGCAAAGAAAAACGCTCCTCTCCATCGTACTACTTTAGCAAAAGCCTCTTGATACCATCTTGGTAAATATTAAGATATATTTCGTAAATAACTTTGATATTATGACCTTCGAATGTGTCAGGGCTTGAAAAGAAGCACCCAACAAACATCAGATAAGACCAGACACCGCCCCCCCCCCCCCCGCCCCCCAGCGTACTGATTTGCAGAAGAGGAAGCTATCGCTTCTTGGACGTCAGAACCAAGCAGAAGTTGATCAAAACTTCATTGCTTAATTTCGTTTCGGTGAACGCCTATTGCGAGTTCCTGAAAATATAGGTTAGCATCAATACGTTACATGATTCTAAGCTGTGGACATGTATGTAATTTGTGCGTGAGGTACGAGTTCTTTCGTTACAGAAATCTGATATAAACTGAAAATGTCAAATTTTACCAAAAGGTAAAACTTCAGGAACACCTCACTTGAATGCCAAGAAAAGCGTGTCAACTGGCCACTAATGCTAAGTTTCTGATTTTCGACAGCTGTAAATCACAAGACCACAGGTCGAATGAAAACTAATGCAGGAAATAATTCACATGAATATCCTGTAACAAAAGGGTTTAATACGAAAAAAAAAAAAACAACATACTGCAAAACACTGTTTGAAAGCGATATTTAGGGACTTTCAGTGTTACCTTTCTTCACTGATGCTTTTGGATTTCTTAGACTACAAAATATTTAATAACTGGTTTTCATATAAAAAGGTTTCCCCATCCACTTGATTTCGAACCCTTGTAACGAGAAAATAAGTAATATTTATTCTTTTAATGTTGTTCAGTTGAACGCGACTATTCCAAGGATATTCACGTTACACATGTCAGTTTTCAAGGAGTAATCAAACTGATTTAAACCCTAGGTCTAAACATCACAATAGGTAGAACCAACCTATGTTGCAGCCTACTGGAGGTAGGAAATGTCTTACCGTAAAAATAATGATTTTTAAGGCTGAATCAGTGATGCCGAGTTCAAGTTTCATGTTAAAGAAAATTACATTTGTATCAAGGACAAGGATGAGATTAAAAAGAATGTATTTAAATTGTCTTTTTTTTCTTCATATTCTTTCGTATATCAAATAGTTAGCATGATTGTTAAACTTTCTTATGAAATTTCACTTTGATGAACTAGTCACTATACATAAATTGCAAAATCACAGATTCACCAAGAATACAGGAAAAATGGAGTAAGATAATGAGTGGGTGTAAAGAAGGACCGCGTCATCAGAAAGATGCATAATTGCGTTTTACTTATCGGAGTCGTTACCCGAAATTGGGGCTTGCGAATTAATTCCCAGAAAGGAATCTGAGGCAATTTGCAGGATATTGTAAAAGACAAGAACTTTCCCCTAAAGCTAGAACTTTGTCAATGCAGTTTCTTACTTACTGCTGAAGTAAATGAAAAGCTACATTTTCATGTTTATTTCTTTCCTATAGTGCTGCTACTGCTATTCTCATCATTATTTTCTTCTTCAACATAAACTTGTATTTCTCAAGGGGGACGGATACTACAGAGAAAAAGGAGACGTATGTAACTGAACTAATTGCCAATTTGTCAAGTGATTGGAAAATTGTGTAAAAAACACTCTCAAGATATCCAACTCAGAAACTACAATAAGAATCATCTCTCTCTCTCTCTCTCTCTCTCTCTCTCTCTCTCTCTCTCTCTCTCTCTCTCTCTCTCTCTCTCTGTGTGGAAAATAGCTGAGATACGGTGAAATATTTCGTGTTATGGCGAACCATCTTTGTGTCAGGAAGAGCAAAAGCCTAATAATATTCAGAAACCAACTCGATTTCACGCTGCCAGTTTTCCATTTCCCATTCCATTTGGCTTACTCATTATAGAGTTCAAGTGTATGGTCTGGATTTGGATTGCCTTTCATTTAACAACTGGAACTTTCACGGCTATGGAGTCACACTGACGTTTTCTAATTACTGTTATGAGAGCAACGAAAGTTATGAAAACGGGGCCAGGCGAGAGTAGGGTAGGCTACATTAAAATAGTGAATGTTAATGGTCTCCATTGAGTACGCAACAAATGGTTTATGATAACACGAAAAAATTAAACGTTAGCTTTTAGATAGAGTGGGCACTGTAAGATACATAGTGGTACCAAAGAGAGTTTGGTAACAATCGTAAAGTGAAAACACGGGTCAATGGTCATTCCATAGACGATCTATTGATTATTATTTCCCACCAGAAACTGATGAAAAATATCATCAGAAACTAGTCTGTATTTCAGACCTGTTGCAGGAACTTGCGGGGTTGTGTTCTAAAACAGAGATGGGGAGTATGACTGTGATTGTCACTCAACCGGGGAGCTGCAAAGATATTACCTGTTTTCTACAAACCATGAAGTATCCAACAGATCTAATACTGGTAACTGGCTAAACTGTCAACAAAACTAGATGTTACTGTGATCTCAATAATCCAAGATGTACAGAATCATGACAGATGCAACATCATGCCGTAGCTGACTGTATCTTTTCAGAAGCACATTATCTGGAGTGAGTTTATTCCTACATCCAGACCAAACAAACTGGTAGTTGGAAACCCAATAATTATCAATAAAACATTAAAAGTACAGGGTGTCTTACCCATGGAAGTATAATGACTGGGCATCAACAAACTCCTTAAACAATATATTCCTCTATGTCCCCACTGTGTAGTAATACTATGCAAGGTTTCATCAATGCAGTCGTATTCTTTACCTCTGATACTTTAAATATATGGGTACATATGCATCGCATATAAATAGCCTTTGGCCGTATATAAACGTGAGTTAAATGTACAAAAAAAAAAAAAAAATAGAAAATCGTTACGAAGGTCAAATGGAAAAAATTTACATCGAAAACATTATGGATCATTGTTATACATAACAACCAGCTAGACAATAATCAAACGAATTATTGTTCAAGTGAATAACTGGGAATCCTTTGTGCACTGTAGAAACTATATGTCATTTCTCTCTTGCTTTAACTTCAGTTACTTTGCATATTGGCCTCCAGACGGCTTTTTCATTGTGGGCCACCTAAGCAGCCTCTTGGGCCCAGATTGCTATATAGTGCAGCAGATTGCTGTAAAAATCGTTCAGATAGTGAAACAAGCATGAAATTTGGCACAAACATTCCTAAGACTACGCTCTCTTAGAAAAGGGCGCTGGCCACCTGAAAATCCAAGATGGCGGCTATTTTTCAAAATGGCCGCCATCTATGTTGAGATTCACTGGTTTGGGAGCATCTATTGGATGGAATATGCCAGTTTTTTTTTTTTAAACCTCGACTTTTAGGTTATAAAAATGTTCCATACCACACATTTTATTGAAAACCCTTACTAAATGAATTGTAACCAAGATGGCGTACAAAATGGTTGCCATAAAAGTTTTTTTTTCTATCCACAGCGCTAGCAGACATAGAGACCAACTGTTTTTATTTAATGGTATATTCATGTGATCAGACAGTTTAACTAATATGCTATTTTCAACTGAAATAGTAATGGTATGGTCACATACAACATTGTGTCTAAGACTGTAACCATAAAAAGAAAAGAAGAGAAATACGGACTAAACGCAACCAATCTATGTATAGGTCTCTCAACCTACACCTTTGAAAAATTCGAGGATAAGAAGGTAGGCATAGCATGACACGTTGGATGCTCAAGCTAGATTATCTACTGAAGAGAGGGCAATATTTATCTAGACTTCACATTTGCAAGTGCACAGAGCTGTGCAGGGAAGACCCAGCTTGTAGCACTTGCACCTTTCCCGACAGCCTGCTTTGCATCCACATTTGGTAAGCTGTTGGCAACTCTTGGCTAAGGGCGAGTTGGTTGTCCAGAGGACTTGCCATGCTTCACCAGACTTTTGCCATCCCCACTCAGCAGGGTTCTCTGGCTGTGGCTGACACTGGGTGGCCTGCCCCCACACACAACCAGCCTGGTACGCAGCACGCTTGGTGTGTTGGAGGAGAGCTCCCCTGGTTGGTGGAATGGCCTCATATGCCCTTTGTTTTCTGGCAAACATATCAAGTCTAGCCTCATCCACAGTGCCAGCAGTGCTGGATCTTTCATACATAAGTATGACAAACCTCTCCAGGACCTTCAGGTCACTCTCTTCCACTCTGAGAGGGTAGTGACTCAGTTTGGAGAACACAGTGGAGGCCTCTGGAAAGATGTTCCATGTCTGCCAGGCGGTCTTCTTGCCCTTGCTCCGGAAGGCTGACACTGTATCACAGCCTGTGAACGCATGGAAGAAGAGCATGCCATTCACCTTCTCCTGGCCCAGAGAGTTGCACAGGTCATGCACAGCAATCCAGCGCAGGCTCTGGCCTTGGCCAAATGCCACCCATAGCTTCTCTAGCCCTAGATTGTGGAGAGTGGAGAAAGCACTGACTGCAACGACAAGAACATCTGTGTCATTTGCTTTAACCGTGATGGTCTTGGCTCCATGTTCTGTGGCATATTTGGCATGGAGAAAGATGCGGGTGTCAGCTTCCTCATGAGAGCACTTTTCCAGTCCCTGAAGACTAGCCTCATGAGTGCTGAGGACAGCAGACCCTTTCGTGGCAATGACAACATTTGTGGCAGACATCTGGGCAACTTTGTCTGCCAGGAACTGGAACAACTCTGTCTTGTTGGCATCGTGTCTTAGGAAATTGCGCCAGTTGGATGGAATTGTGTTCTTGTCTGTCACCTTGCGCCTTCCTCCTTGACCACGTTGGAGCCTGGTCTCAGCTTTGAGGCTGGATGTATTGTATACATCAAATACAAGATGTGATGATGTGTACTTGCTGCTATAGGATTGTATCACAGGCAAGAAGTCGCAAAGTGCATAGCCCTCAAAGGTCTTTCCTTTCTTTGGTGGCAAGGCATGGACCAAAGCTGATCCATCTACAATGAGGACATCAGTCTTTGGTTCTTTGTCTTCTAGTGTAACATGACTCTCCAGGACCGAGGTCAGCTGAGACTTCTGACATGTGTACAGCCTACCACCCTCACTAAGGGAAGCTGGGAATGTTTGATTCTCGTGCTGGAAGAATTCCTGCAGATCACATTCACGGCTCTGACAGGATATAAATAGCTTTGAGAAAAGCTGGCAATCCTCCTTCAGAAGTTTCTGCTTTGACTGTTCTACAGGAGCAGCTTCTTGCCTGAAGAAGTCAGTTCTGTTCTTCTTTATCGGCTCATAGAAGGAGACTGCATTGTTTGCCAAAGAGTCTGAAAACTTCTGAAATTTAGTGCGGCCTCTGTCAAGGTGTGTCTGTAGAAGTTCTGCTGAGCTGGGGTGGGCAATGTCTTTGTTGTCAATGGAATACAGATCCTGGCTCTCTTCCTGAAAAGGACTTCCCAAGTGTTGCAAAGCCAATGACAGCTTGCTGACTCTCTCCAAGAATGTCTTCTGCGCATGAGGTGTTTGTTCATGGTGTGTTGTCTGCTCATTAGACTCCTTACTTTGAACCTCTGTTTCGTATGCAGACACCAAGCGGATGATCTCTGGGCCAGCCACCATCCATCTTCTGAGTGCTGACGGATCTTCAGTCAGCCCAATGGCTCCGCCATCAGCCTTTATAAAGGCATTGGTCTGCTCATGAGCTTGGTCAAGAGCCATTGCTGAGAACTGGCGACTGGTCTTGTGCACAACAAAGTTGCCAGCCTTGAACTCCTTGTGCAACTCTGGGTGTGAACTCTCTAGGGTAAGCATGTCCCTGAGGTGAATAGGCAGCCAACGAGCATAGTTTGTATTATTGTTGGAAAAGAAGTAGGGTATCAGCTCATGCAATGCCTGGCAGTAGAGGACAAAATTGGCCTCACGGAAGGACCTGATCAGTAGGAATATCACAAGTTCCATAGACAACACCATGTGCCAGAAGTGGAACTGTGGACTCTGCTGTCTTCGAAGGTCACACCACTCCTCAAACTCTAATGCCTGCTCATTGTTGTTTGCTTTCTCAGCACAGTAGTCAGTGTATGCTGTCCTCAGGAGTTTGTACAAACTAGAGGCTGTAACCTGGTGCATCTGCCGTGTCCTGGTTACACTTGCAGCTGACAGGAAGGATTCTGCAGTTCCAGATGAAGCAACTCCTGCCTCCACCAGAGCTCCTGTCCAACCACTGCCATGAAGAAGAGTACCAAGAGATGTCATTGCTGCCATCTCAATGTGCAGACCACCAAACATTACCAGATACTTGTCTTCGCCATACTGATCAGGCCACTGCCACTGCACCTGCTTTGCTACGGCATAGATTGGCTGATCAGCTGTGATTATGGGTATCTGGCCAGGGTTCAGAAAATCAGTGACATCCTGCACTTTCTGCATCACGTGTTTGATCGTAGCAACAGAATGAGCCTGATCACGCAGGAGAGGAAGCAATGAAGTTATGGTTACTTCAAATTCTGGGCTTCTCTTCATTGAAGCGTGATGAGCTGACCACGTCAGATTCACTGCATCATCTATTTCCTGGGTGACTATGACCTTGTCTAGCCACTGATACTCCAGTGCAAGCTGTGGCCCCAAGATATCTGTGGGTGGCTTTGGTATTGCAGTGTTTGGTGGCACAGGGTTCTTTGTTTGAAAGGAAGCTGGTGAGATGTTTGTGAATGTGTCCGGCAATTCAGGCACCGACCTCACTTTCTCAGGTGCAAACTTTAGTTGCTGTCTTTCCTGTCCAGTGTTCTCCTTGGTGGGGTGCTGAAATATGGAGATGCTAGTTCCATGGAAGGAGGTAGTGGCAGTAGTTGCAGATGGGTTGTGGTCGATGTTGTCCATCACTGCAGTGGTGAACAACCCTTTTCGCAGTACTGGGGGACAGACCACACCCTCCTCCACATATTTGCTAACTGTGGCATCTCCTAACTGTGCAGAGACCTCCAGTACTCTGTCATAAGAGATACTGAGGCCATACTGATGTAGCATTTCAACCAGGTTTCTCTTCCTGGTTTTGGCATAGACTGAGAGTCCCATGTAGACTGGGAATGGTGTTTCTCTGTCTTTGGAGTGTCTATGAGTTGTTGCTCCCTCTTTGTATCGGGAGTAGCAGTTGAACTGCATGAGCTGTGCAATGGCCTGGTCTGACTTTGATGCTCCAAATCGTAACTGTGACTTGATGTCAGCCCCATGCTCAACCATCCCTACAAACTGGAGCAGGAGAGGAGGCACAGAATTTCGTACACAAGCCTCAGAAAATGTGCCATCAAACCGTGACTGATGATCAAGTATAGACTTTCTGAGAATATTTGCT
>JANJGK010000016.1:1775101-1795101 GCA_039081455.1 Macrobrachium rosenbergii
CTCAAACCCGTTTCATTCTATCTGTCCTCTCAACAAAGGAGGGTTTAGGTGGATGTGGCCCTCGATTTGCAGAAATCAGGGTTTCCGATATCGTTGGTTGACTATGATTAGATGCAAAATATTTATTCAGTAATACATTTGAATGCTTATATATAGAAAGAACACTCACACCTTCGTTCTTAGTGAGATCATAAAAATGCCGATTTAAATCGATAACATATCGGTGCAAGCATACGAATAAGGGGCTCGTAACAAATGGTCAACTCGTGTCAAACGTAAACGAACGATGAAATAGGGACTTTTTTTTTATATCTCATTGTGGGCAGATAAAAAGACATCCGGTTATGCGAGTATGAATGAAAGGTATTTCAATAATTTCTTGCATGTAAATTGTGTGTGTAAGTTAATATTCGAAATAGCATGCAATATGTTTTGTGTGTGAGGCTGTCTGGGGTGGGGGAGGTGAATGCAACAGTCGCTGCTCTATCCTATTGGCCGGAAGTGGAAGACGGGAAATATTATTTATATATATATATATATATTGCATGGCGTGATGTGATGGCAGTGAGATTCTGGTTCTCTTTCAGGAATACCTTGCATATTAATCTATATTATTTTTCCCTAGACCATACAAATAATTATATACAACAGCTTTTCGGTTCAGTTCCTGTCATCCTTAGAGTGTTGGCGACATGCATACGGCATAAAAGGCTACTAGCCGAGACACACAACTTTCTTTCATTATTGGACACTGGGACGATACTTAGAATGAATAAATAAAGGTTAAAATAAAAAGGTAATTTTGACTGAAAGGAAATGAATGTGTGCATAAAGAAGGAAATAAATAAAATAAAATATCTGGCGAATCAGTGGTCCATGCAGCATGCTTCATGTTCTGGCTCGAAACAATATTAAAGGTTATTAAATTTTTAAGTTTACGGACGTAGATATTACTTTGGCATCATAATATTAACAGTCATGTTTATATATATGCATGCAACGGAACTGTGCATAGAATGAACTGAATGAGAAGAAAAGTGGGAAATGTTAACTAGGATCAACTGGTCATGTTTCGTCTCAGTTTATCTAATTTTTTGTTTTGCTTCTCTTATCTGGCTGTTAATCATGTCACTTTCGTAATGTTAATTATCATCACTTAAATGCTGAATGTGTCATTCACAGTTGTTAAATATTTAAATAACTAATGTAAATTGTTAAAGACAATTAAGAATTATGTTAAGGTTAATTGTTAGTTTTTAGGAATCAATATTTGTATCCTTATGAAAACCAGTTCCGTTTACCATCGTTAAGTTTATACTGGTGCTTAAGCTGTTATTATTATTATTATTATTATTATTATTATTATTATTATTATTATTATTATTATTATTATTATTATTGATAGTAGTAGCAGTAAGAGTGTTATTATTATTACAATTACTGTCGCCATTACCTCTGTTTACCATCCGAGCAATTGGCTTAGAAATATTTTAAAATATTCATGTTATTTATACGTGTCTTGAACTGCCATTAAATGCTTAAAGTTCTCTCTCTCTCTCTCTCTCGGTTATATTTCAGTAAATATTAATGTCCACTGCCTAGCAGTGGTTGACAATTTAAACCACTTTATAGCAGAACTCTAGACTCAACCTATAGTCTCTCTCTCTCTCTCTCTCTCTCTCTCTCTCTCTCTCTCTCTCTCTCTCTCTCTCATACATAATGCAGGGAAGTGTATGATAAAACGAATTGTGACGTATTCATAGCTTACACAATAATTCATGAGAAAGGAAAGTCTTCAGGGGAAATCTTTAGTCTCATGTATTTTCCCCGGTCTATCGTTCGAGTTTAAAGATGAGGTTGACGCCAATAGAAGAAGGAGGGTAGGAGGAGGGGTGGGGGGTGGAGAGTTTGTGAAGCTCCGCTGTATTTACAATGGAAAGTGGGACTTTGATGATGATGGGACACGTGTCAGGTTTCCTGAACAAACTCCCAGGAATGTTTTAGCATTTTCAAACAGTCTCTTGAGTGTTCGATGCCCGAAGGAGGGCGGAGGGATGTAGCCTACTGGCCTAAAGGAAATGGAGAAAAGAGAATGACAGAATGGAGAGTGGGAAGGTACAGTTGGACACAGGTTTCCCTGGTACACCTTCATGAGAGTTAAAAAAATGATATGGTAACAGTGTTTACTGGGGGGGATGGGGGGGAGGACTCTTTCTCCGTTAGCAAGAGTTCCACCAATTAGCTCTGGAGTTCGTTTAGTGGGAGGAGTCATTAGGTTTGGTTGAAGAAAGACACACACACACACACACACAAGGAATGAAAAAAAAAATCTGAGTAGGTTACATCGCTGTATAGAAGATTGCTGTCTCACTTTTAATATAAGTTTATTAAGATTCCATTTAACTTTCGGTCAAGAATTTATTTTACCACCGTGTCTGTTATTATATATGTCATATTCATTACACAATACTTAATATTTATCAAAATTTTAAAATATTGGTATTGGTGAAAATCACGAACATCGTAACAGGATATTTTAACCTTATCACGTAAGCCAAGTTTACAGTATCAGTTGCAGTGCGTTTCCTACAGATACTATAATAGGCAGCTATAAAGAGAAGTGCAGCAGCACTTGATTGAATATACCCAAAAACTCAGTGGAGGTGTTGAAAGTTTCTGACACAGTGGCTTCTCTCTCTCTCTCTCTCTCATATTAGCTAACGCAAAGTGACATGATGTCTTCTAGAAATACCGCTGCGCTAAGTATGCAGTTCTGATATGCCATTAAGACCATCTAATCTTGACTAAACTAATATATATATATATATATATATATATATATATATATATATATATATATATATATATATATATATATATATATAATTTTGGGCAGAGGGTGGGGTTGGGGATTAAGTTGCTGTTGTTAAGCAGTCTTACAGGTTTTGGAATTATAAAACGTAGTTGAAACTGAAAACCTTCTTTCTTTTGCTGTACCGATGACCTCAGTCTAGACGGCTTTGCTACAACTGAAATTGGTGGGGATAAGGTGGGCCAGTTGAGACTCCGATGAATGGACGAGAGGTAGTAGATCAAGACGGAATAACATAATGTTATTCCGTCTTGAGGTAGATAATGATCATGGATAGAATGTATGGCTGACGGAAAGTTCCACCTAAAATATTTTCCTCTTTATCTTTCATGCCTGTGTGTTGTGTGTTTTATAGTATTTCTCCTAGTACTATTATAGTAGTGTAGATTTACTGAATACAACAACATTTAAAAGAAGAAAGATGGATTAAACTCACTCTTTCTTGTAAATATATAGAAGGAAAAGGAGAGGGAGAGAGAGAGGGAGAGAAAGTAGACGTTATTGAGGAGTCAAAATGAAACACAACTAGGGAAAGAGAAAATTCCACAACGAGCAATGGAAAGTGAAGAAGGACTCCCAAACTTGGTGCAAACTTTTAGCCATTTCCATATGGTAAAGTTAATTCGTTTGCCAATGATGACAATTATTTACATTCAGAGGTTTCATGTATTCACGGTTGGGTTTGTATTCCCTCTTGAATATACTGTAGAGGTTATTCCCTACACGCCGTTCATTAAAATAATTATTACATGATATGAGTAAACACATCATCTTCTACTTGGCTTATATTTCTTAATATATTGATTGTGATACAAGTTTTAATGTCATACGGACAGAAATTCCTTTCGCTCTTATCATCATTCGTGTGAGGATAAAAGAGAGACGCCTCTATTGTTAAACAACCCCTTCAGTCATTTACCTGTCCTTTGTGGAAAGGGCTATTTGGAGAAATGTAGATTAACGATATTATCTTGAGGATTTCTTTTTAGAGAATGTATAAAGAAATCAGGATAGCGAAATTCCCTTTAGATTTTTAACTCCGTTTAGGTATCAAATTCACCTTTCTAATAAATAAATTACAATAATCATGACCAGGAGCTAAACCATATGCATACGTTTGTTTGCAGTTTTTTTTACATTGCTTGGATCGGTGCCAAATCATATTACATGGAAGTTCAGAGGACGCCATGGGGTAATCCAAATATACGCACGAAATTTTTACATTTATTTCTAATATTAGTGAGAAGTTCAGCCACCTTCCTTCTAGATCACCTCTTGCAATCTGTTAGGCATAGAAAATTCATGGTTTCTGACTATCTACGGTCAGTTGTAGAGGAGCTCCCATTGTGTTCGCCAGTGGTCCATAAGTTGATCTGGTCTCCTCTCCCTCTGAGGCTCCCAACAATTTACCAAATTAGCCCAAATATTCTCTATGGGGTTCATGACCGCACCCTTACTTGGCCAGTCAAGCAATTGTAGAAGCTCTCGACCTTGAAACTATTCCTGGACTATTCTGGCGGTATGGATGGGGCAGCGGTCGTGAATGAAAATGACAGGAGCAGGTGGGAAGGAATAATTCCGCTGTTGAAGTGAAGGGAGGAAGAAATCCTGACGAATTTCAGGCATTTTTCACCAGTGAACTTCCCTTTAATCCTGGTGATATCACCCAATGTGAGAAGATCCAGCCCCATATGTTTACGGTGACATGCCCACTCCTGGTCACCTCATAAATGTTTCTTTGGTAGTATCTGAAGGGGAAAAATTTAAATTTTAAAAAATTTACGCTTTGCTTTTCATCGATGATACCTCTAATCCAAGGTCTTCACGAATGACCATGGCGTTGGTTAAGGGCTGCTCTCGAGCCGCCCTGACAATGGCGCCATCCTCAGCTGGGGTGGTTTTCCGTGGACCCCCTGGCCTAGCTAAGAGAGCATAATATCTTAAATGCTTAACTTAAAATTTATATGACATCGTAATCAAATTTAGATTCTTGGATTTTTGACCTCTATGGATTGATCATAATTTAATAAATATATGGCTGTATATTTTTGGTTTTAAAAGCTTATCAAAATAGAATGCGATTGCATATTCCATAATATTCTCAAAAATTTGGTTGGTGATTATTAAAATTGTATCCATCACTGAAATGACATTTAACATATAAACTATAGCTATCATAAGACACACAATCACTGTGAGGGGGTGGGCACAAATAAAATGCTCTTATAGGCTTAATTATGCCGAGACAACTCAATCGACTGTCTTTGTTCGTGGTCGAGGTCGGTAAGGGCCTACCACTCACCAGTGTGGAATTATGGAAGTTCACCCAAAATATTACTGTGGTGTTAGAATGGCTGCGGATATCTGTGGTCTAACCAAAATTATAATAGCGAGACGAATTACATCAAAGAAAGAAACTTTCACACTAAATAAGCAAGATGAAATAACCATGAACAATGTAACAGAATATAATTCCTTCATATTCACCAATCATTCAGCATTAACAACTTACGCAAGTCGTTCAAGTTGCCACTCTCCTCCCACCTTCTTATCCACAACTGTACTGTGGTGGGGGACACACCAACAACACGTGCAATGGTTCGTATCGAGAGGCCATTGTTGCGTAAAGTGACAATTCATCCTCGTAGCACCAGATTTGCGTCCCTTCGATTCATTACTAGTGGTTATGAAGTCTGACCCATTTAAAAATCCTGCTGACGACCTGTTTCGAGTCGAGTAAGACAATACCTTGCTTCATATATCTTTATATCGTTCCTTGATTGTAGGATTAGCCAACAGGGAACATAATCACTATGATATGAAATAAAGATACTACTGTTAAATTTAATATGCTCATGTAATTACTGTTCCTGTTAATAACATTACATTGAGAACTGAATACTCGCTGAGCACTGCTTCGTAAAATGTGCTCGGTAACAGTGTTCGCGAATTCTATAACCTATTTTTCTGTAACTAAGATTCGTATCAGTACGAGATTTTGCTATAGCGTACTACACCCAGTGCCGTAATTTATAAGAGTATCATGAATCACTAATTATAAAGAATAGACACTTGTCCCTATACGAAGAGGCAAAAACTCGATTAGCCAGAAATGAATACGAACAACATTTTTTTTTTTTGTTTTTGTGCAAAATGTTTTATAGAAATTTTTTTCAATATTTGAGTTTTGTATTTCAGTTTTATTTTCTTATAAGCATAATAATTTTCAACACAAACATACTAACAGTTTACTTAGGCAAACTATAGGATGTTAACGATCATTTGTGGAGGAGGTCTAAAATATTTTAGATAGGTTTGTGTCATATTTGTAGTTAAGGTATTATAATTTACAACTTACAATTGTTGCAGACATTGCTTGTATTAGGAGACCAAACTCAAGTATAAAGTCTTCTTTGCAATTATCTGTATTTGCATTTTTTAAGGAAATATGTGTACAAAATGTAATTGAGTAATAAATTTTATATAAGTATTTATAGCTGTGATTACAATTTTTAAATATTAAAATTGTGAAATTATACTAGTGATTGTATTTGATATTGTTCCCCATCTTGTAAGTGCAGTTATAATTGTAATTTGATAACACAGTAAATTTAAAATCAAACACATTTCCTTATATAGTGCTCGGCCACCCCATAAGAGCGTCTCGCTCTTTTAATGGCGAACTAAAATAAAAGCACACGTATAAAACATAACAAATAGAGCTATGCTCAATCAGCAATGTCTACTGCACTGCAGTTTTAAGTACTGCTTTCATGAACTATTTCCAAAGTCACTAGGGTCGTTTTCTAAGAGCCCTTGCATGTAGCTTTACAAGCACAAATAAGCTTTACTACCCCCATAATAAGAATTATCAGTAGAATAGCCACTAAGATTATCAATATGGAAGGCAAGATGTATTTCTGATACTCGATCATTATTGGATCATCTTCTTCTTCTAACGGTGGAATAGTCATTGGTACCCCTGTTGTAGGCACTGGAACCATATCGTGATCGTTACGCATATGACACATGAATATCTTCTCGGAACTGTTGAACACAGCACGGCTAATTACGAGGAAGTCTGTTGATACCACACGGCATGAAGCATCAAACAGCTTAGATCCCTGGAGAATGAACGATGTCGACTTGTTACCCTGGCACATCGTCGTAACAGGACATTCTTTGCAGTATACGGCAGTAAGAGTTCTGGTGGAGATTATGTGGTATTCAAGTGGAAACTGCACAAAGTCACGTTCTGTCGGTGTCTGTCTATGAACTAATGATAATTCACAACCACCCACAGATACAACTCGCAACTGGAAAACATTACTCTCACACACATACTTCCCCCTAACTAAGATACATCCTGTCTTATAATCAATTCCCGAACCTTGATACTGATCCCCTAAAATGAACATGGTCTCTAATCCATCCCATGTCACTACTAAGTCTCCAAAAGCACTCGGAAAAGGTCTAGTAACAAAACTAAGAAAAGGTTTCATGGTACTGACAGGAACATATACTATTAATCCCCGATCAGACAATCTCACCCTCAAAACATTATAATATAAATACAAATCTCCTCCTGTGAATAATACTTTCGCCCCATGTAGATAAGCGGAATTCCTTAGAACATTTCCTAGGTATCCTAAAGGTAATACATCACCATACACACGACCATCTGCTGCAGCAATAATTGCTTTTATTTGCATTTGCACTTCTATCCTTAAAGAATCAGTTTCTTTCTCAATATTAAGAAGAGTATGTTGGATCGTAAGAAGCGCTATTGTCACATCAAGATCTTCTTTCAAACCTTCTACTGTAACTGACAAATCATTCAAAGAATGTCTAATTGTTTCAAAACCACTTCTCAATTTCTCATTACTTTCTTGCAACTGATTTAACTGTTTCCCCTGAGCTATTAGGTCTCTTTGAACTTCTGCTACTTTGACTAAACTTCCAATGGACATAGCTCCAATTGCAGCAAACACACCAACACCTAGAAGAACCGAAGGTGCTGCTCTTTTACGTCTCCTTTTCTCTACAGAAGGTGAATTTCCTGGAGTAACATCAGGAATCCATTCTAACGTTTTATCTATCCCCTTATCAACTCTATCTAACGTTATTCTTACTTCTTTCATTAATCTAGTTAAAGAGACTGGCAAAGTTCTCTTATTCTCTACTTCATCTAAGAATGAACAAGAGACAAAAAAAAAACAATAAATATCATATGCATACAAATATCAAGCCATTTATCCCTCTAACTATATACAAATGTTCCATTACATCCCAACTTTCTTCAACTTCGAAATATGGGTCAACTTCGTCACACCAGTATTTACATCCTGTATTACAAATCTATTTCCATTTTTGATCTCTACAATCTCAAAAGGTCCATGGAACTTTGGACTTAATTTATAATTCGGATCATTCCGAACATTCACTTTAACAAACACTATCACCCATGGAAATAGCTACACCCCGCGATTTAGTGTCACTCTTCTCTACCATTGCGCAAGCAACTAAGTTCAAGTTCTTTACTAATACGCGCAAACCTTTCTCTCGCTGTATTTATCAACGAAGTAACCGTAACATCGCCCTTAATTTGCTCTGGTAACAAATCAAAAGGTCCTTTCAACTTGTATCCATACAAAGCTTCTGCTGGAGATATCTTAATTGTGTCATTCACCATAGTGTTGATACTATATCGAACTTCATCCAAAGATCTGTCCCAATGTGTATCGGAACCACCCACTGTCATGCGTAAGGCCTCGATTATTTTCCGATTTGCCCTCTCACATAACCCGTTCGCTTCTGGCCTATACGGGATTATAGATACCTTCCTTATTCCCCGTAAATTAGCAAGACCCTCCAAAGTCTTATTAATAAATTCCCTACCATTGTCTGTGAGCAGACATTCAGGGACACCATGTCTACAAATTATCCCCTTAAAGAACGCTATAGCTACTTCCTCAGCTGACTTGAATTTCAGCGGGAAAATCTCGACAAAGCGAGTCAACTCATCAACAACCACTAATAAATGTCTATACCCATAAGCAGATTCTGAGAAATTACCCAGAATATCCATATGCACTCTCTGAAATGGCCTATTTGGTATGGGATATGAACCCAAACGACACGACACCGTCGTCGCCGGCTTATTCGCATTGCAAATAGAGCAATTCTTCACAAAGGCCTCTACTGCGGAAAACATATTTTTCCAAAAGAACTTTGACCTAACGTTTTCATACGTCTTATCAACACCTAAATGAGAAGAACCAAATTTACAATGTACAATATCTAGAACTTGTGGTACTAGACTCTCTGGCACAATGATTTGTGTAGTTTCACCCATACTTAGACTACTTCGAAAGTTATACTTAACTTTCCTAACTAATAAATTATTCTCCAATTCTAGTCCAGAAAAAGGCAACTTATACCCTTTCTTCGGTAAAACTCCTCTGAGAAATGCCTTAGCATCTGATAATAATTTATCTTCATCTTGCTTCTCTTCGAGCAAGGGTATGTCCCAAGTGACATTTTCACCAGTAATATAACACACAGCGTTTCCCTCAACATCACGAATAACAATCTCTTCCGAGACTGCCGACACACTATTTCTCTCCGAAATATGCACTATAGGAACGTGTTTGTCCCCTACATGAAATATCTCAGAACTACTTGTATCCGAGACATGAGACACCAAATGTCCACTATCATCTTCCGCACAGGATTCGGTATGTACTCCCTCATCCTCAACCGGAAAATATCTGCTCAATGCATCTGCAACCACATTATGCTTACCTTCAATGTATTTGAGGCTTGCATCAAAGTCTCTCAATGTCAAAAACCAACATGCTCTCTTGGGCGATAAATTTGGCTTATTGAAAAGCTCTAGCAACGGTTGATGATCTGTAAAAATCTCAACTTTATTTCCCATCAACAACATCTTGAAATGAACCAGGCTAGAGACGACTGCGAAGGCCTCCTTGTCCACAACTGACATCAGCCTTTCGTTACTACCATGCGTTTTGAACTTTCTGCTATAGAAAGCAATTGGATGTAATTTTCCCTCAAATTTCTGCATCAAACACGCACCTATACCTTCCTGACTCGCGTCAGTCACCAAGGTGAATGGTTGACTAAAATCTGGAAACTTCAAAACAGGTGGGTTCACTAAAGCATTCTTAAGCTTCTCGAAAGCTAATTGCTAACTGTCACCCCAAACAAATTTAACGTCTTCTGCTAATAGATCTGTCAATGGAGATGCTATTGTAGAAAAATTCTGCACAAAACGGCGAAAGAAACCCGACATACCTAGGAATGAACGAATCTGCTTCCTGGTTTTAGGAGCTGGAAAACTCACGATAGCCTTGACTTTGTCATCATTCACTCTGACTCCTTCTTTAGAGATAACATGACCTAGATAAACAATTTTTTTCTTCAGAAACTCACATTTAGCCAATTTGACCTTTAACCCAGCGAACCGTAATCGCTTGAGGACTTCTTTTAACACCTTCGATGTTCTTCGATTTTATCTGTGCATATGAGAATGTCATACATGTACACAAATACCGACTTTCCTAATAAACCGTGAAGTACTGTGTTAACCAGCCTAGTAAATGTTATTGGGGACCCTTGTAATCTGAAAGGCATCCTATTAAACTCGTAATGCCCCTTTGGTATAGAAAATGCTGTGAATTTACGACTATTCTCGCTAAGTGAAACTTGCAAAAATCCCTGCATGAGATCTATAGACGAATATATATTCTTGCCACCGATTTCAACAAACAAATCAGGCAAACAGGCTACCGGGTATCTATCTGGGCATGTCTTTTCGTTCAATTTACGAAAGTCTACGCATACTCTGATGCTACCATCTTTCTTTGGGACCGCTAGTAAAGGAAAATTAAAAGGCGAGGAACTGGGCCTAATGATACCTTCCGACTCCCACTTCTGAACTTCTTTTTCTACTTCTTCTCTGATCTTAAAAGGAATTCGATACGCTGGAATATATATGGGATTTCTACCTTTCTCTAGGCGGATTGAATGTTCTAAAACATCTGTAACCTATAGCTTATCTCCCTTCAAAGCAATGATATCTAAATATTCTTTCAACACTTTCTCTACTTTATCTGTATACTCGGAATAATCAGCTTTAGCCAAATGTTCGTGAAGGACTTGACTTCTGAATTGTAGTTCCTCGTTGGGAAACATATTACCGTCTCCACAAAAACTCACTATCTTATGTTCTTCCTTAAACTCTTCAAAATCAATTACATAAGTACCCTTGTGATATTTTTTTACTGAATCTTGATAGCTTACCAATTCTACTGCGGTTTGTTTGCGACTGAAACTTCATTTACTGATACCGTACTTACAACGTCTTTGAATTTCTCGGTTCCCTCAACAACGCACACTTGAGAAGGCAAATTCTTCTCTTTCATCGACACTTTAATTAATGTAGGAACTCGCGGGTGCAATTCAATATCTTCTAACAAAAATCCTTTGAACGACTTTTGCGGAATGTCTTCATTCTCTATTGAATGCGTTACACATGTTGCAGTCTGCGTCCTGGGTTCCCACAACTTTTTTCCATGTTTCTATATGGAACGAAACAACCTGGCCCACCTATTGTAATCCCCTTAATTCCAGTAAGAATGTTGATGTTATGTCGCATACAAGAAGGGTGTCCTAGCAAAACCATTTCACCTAAGGCTAATCCTTTTATGACCAAAAATGGTTGTACTATCGTTTTTTCACCGATACAAAGCGTAAGAGATGACGAACCTAAGATATTCAATCTTCTCGCCTGTACATCACACACTGTCTCATTAGTAGGGACTAATTTACACTCTGGAAACTTCGAGTGAAAAAAATCAGCGTCTATCAGGTTAACTGAGCTGCCAGAATCAATGAAGATAGAAATTTCAATGCCATTAGAAAAACCACGTATAATCGGCCTATGTTCTGGTGACTCTAAGACCTGATTGCTCATTATCCTGTGTCCGTCTTCGAACTTATCTTGTGAAAATTCTGATGTTCATTTGTGTACCTAGAACTTGCATCATGTGGAGTCCTTCTGTCATATCTAGTAAAACCACCCCGTGTTTTCCCTGAATAATCTCTATTCTTTGTGGCTGGGCAAAATTTCCACTCATTCTCTGAAGATTTGCAAGCTGAACAATATCTCACTCTGCAATTTGACTTACTATGTCCCACCTTATCACAGTTAAAACAACGAATCGTTGTGACTGATGTCTCTGGAGTTTTCTTCGACTTCACTCGCGCACATGCCTTCACTCCTGCATCATTTCCTAGATGTGAAGTACTAGCATTATTCTGTGGTTTCGAAACCGCTGCTGAAATTTTAGCACCTCCCTTCACAAAACTACTGTCCAGCGTCGGACATTCTGATAAATTTTTGTTAATCTGAGCAAACAAAAAGGATTCATCTGTATTCTGATCAATTCTTTTATGAAAACCATCTACAATCACATCCGGAACCGTCGTCAAAAGGCAGGCGAAGTGTAACAATTTTTCAAAATTATCTAAGGAGATATTATTTCCATTTACCCATGGAGAGTTTTTCATAGATTTCTTTATCTCACCTACTGCATCAAATAAGCGAGCACTGTACGTGATTAATGAATCATTACCTTTCCTAGTTCTGATAAGTGCTCGTAAATTCCGAACGACGCATTCTCGGTCGATCCCGCCATAAGATGCACGTAAAAATTCCTGAAGGTTTTTCCAAGATTTACACTTTCTGAACCCGAAACTGCGTGCACGTTCTCCAATATCCCCTTTGTCTAAGTCTAAGAAAGCTTTTGCTTCTGTTAAAGCTTCGGCGCCATCCGCAATTTTCTTAGAATTCAGATAATTATTTACTGATTCAATGAATGTTTCAACATTCTGAGTCAACTTTCCGTCAACTAACCCTTTAAAATTTGTAATGCCTGCATTGAAGTTCGTCAACCTATGGCATACAATTGATTGTGACGTACTTGCGTCTGAGTCAGGCATTTTGTGAATAATCACACGCCCTGAGCGTAATAACATGAAATAAAACCAAATAAGAGGGACGAAAGAAAACAATCCCAAAAAAGAGAAAACGGAAGAACTTGCCTTATGACTTGTGTATGCTAAACAGAAAACGGAGCCCTGCGCCTTGCGAGAATGGGAAGATGGAAGGTGTTAGCTCCGCTTCGATATTGCAAGATCACCATTTCACTTAATTAACTCATAATCACCACTATTCACACTTATCTGGGTATTTTCTTAACCCCAAACTACTCTACATAATTCTTCCAGACCTATTTTCACAATTCACCACTCCCGAATACTTAAATAGAAAAAAAAAATTCACCGTATCAACGTGTAATTCTGACACGCAGTTATTCCATCGCTTAAGATCTCGACACTGCTCTCAGCTTGTGCCTTACGGCTATCACTATCAGCGAGTGCCTCAGGCGCAGTGTTATCAATTAGCCTATTTCTCCTATCCCTCTTTCGCTATCTTAACCCCAAACATCGCTGCTATCAATAAAACTTTTAACCGCTGCCACCAATAAAATTAACGACCACCGCTGCCACTAATATAATTTGTTATACCCCTAACAGATCAAACATTCCTTTCGAAATGCTATGTAACGTGTTTGCGGCCTATCTTCAGAAGACGGGGTAACCTGCAACCCTCTCCCTCTCTTTCTCTCTCGTACTCAGCACTCAGTCCGCGCATCTCTCTCTCTCTCTCTCTCTAACATTATCCTCAAAATGGATACTCTAAGGAAACACAATCTTTCCTACATAAATAGATTTATTATCAAACAAACCCAACAAATAATGAATTAACAAAGAAAAGATTAAAATGCATAATAAATGAATCATCAAGTCAAAAATAGTCTAATTCAAGATTTAATCTTATTCTGGCTAAAAAACCTTTACACTCAACACTCCCACACACTCCATCTTAAACATTATACGTCTAGTCTTAAAGTCAACCACAGTGAAATAACCACTAAACTGCAAAGATTGCAGTGTCCTTCCTCTATCACCACAGCAATCCCACAGACATGTGTTGAAAAATTAAACAAACCGTAATCTCCCACAAATACACAAGTGTAAGACATAATAATGAAAGTCTAAAATGCATGGTTAATAAATGTCAAATCAGAACACAATAAAATAGAATATTAAAGTGACATAAATGACTATGTCCAATTCTCCCCACAAATTCATAAGTGTATTGGATATGGTAAATTCACAAGTTCACAGTCCACATAGAAAAAAGAGAAGTCTGGATTTACCTTAACTGCCGGTTTCTAAGAGATTGGAAACACACAAAGCCACGTCTGGAAGATATCGCTCTCGCTTAGTTAATAATCAACCAGACCTAACTTTTGGGCACAATTAGACACAATCTCCATTTTTCTAACGCACGAACTTACGTACTTGCATACCAACTCGGTCGGTTGCCTCACATATCAGCGTCAATATTGTGTGTTCATCGAGCCAAAACAGCTGAAGCAATTGAACTATCTGCTGACTGCAATGATTTTGCAACTGTGCGATCGTCCTACTTCCAGTTTGTAACCTCTCTTTCGTTTCATCACACTGTGACTGAATATACACACTAAATTTAAAATCAAACACATTTCCTTATATATATATATATATATATATATATATATATATATATATATATATATATATATATATATATATATATATATATATATATATATATATTAGTTTAGTCAAGATTAGATGGTCTTAATGGCATATCAGAACTGCATACTTAGCGCAGCGGTATTTCTAGAAGACATCATGTCACTTTGCGTTAGCTAATATGAGAGAGAGAGGGAGAGAGAGAGAGAGAGAGAGAGAGAGAGAGAGAGAGAGAGAGAGAGAGAGAGAGAGAGAGAGAGAGAGAGAAGCCACTGTGTCAGAAACTTTCAACACCTCCACTGAGTTTTTGGATATATTCAATCAAGTGCTGCTGCACTTCTCTTTATAGCTGCCTATTATAGTATCTGTAGGAAACGCACTGCAACTGATACTGTAAACTTGGCTTACGTGATAAGGTTAAAATATCCTGTTATGATGTTCGTGATTTTCACCAATACCAATGTAATTTTAAAATTTTGATAAATATTAAGTATTGTGTAATGAATATGACATATATAATAACAGACACGGTGGTAAAATAAATTCTTGACCGAAAGTTAAATGGAATCTTAATAAACTTATATTAAAAGTGAGACAGCAATCTTCTATACAGCGATGTAACCTACTCAGATTTTTTTTTTCATTCCTTGTGTGTGTGTGTGTGTCTTTCTTCAACCAAACCTAATGACTCCTCCCACTAAACGAACTCCAGAGCTAATTGGTGGAACGCTTGCTAACGGAGAAAGAGTCCTCCCCCCATCCCCCTCAGTAAACACTGTTACCATATCATTTTTTTAACTCTCTCATGAAGGTGTACCAGGGAAACCTGTGTCCAACTGTACACTTTTCTGGCCATGTCATAAGTCGTTTTGGCTGGCATTATCCCTTCTAATGCTTATGAATGTCAGATGGGGATGTCGGGTTTGTTGGTGTTGAAAGATGTCTGCTGGCAATGTTAATGCTTGTCTGTACAGGGTTTCTGTTGGAGATACATCGAATGCCACGCGTGGTGATGTTCACAGGCAAGGTAGGACCCAAGATAACTCCTTTCTCCAATTCCCATCTTGACATCTGGCAGTGAGTGATGCTTTGAACGGTTGGTGTAGCCTTTCAACGATGCTGGTGGCTTCTGGGATGTAGGCTGTCTTGTGTACTATCTTTGTCCCCAGACTGTTTGCAAGTTCATTCCATAAACTGGAAGTGAAGTTGGTCCCCCTTGTCACTCGTGATGATCTGCAGGGCTCCATGTCTGCTGACCTATCCAATGAGAGCTTTCACACAACTCTCTGCCGTCTGTTGCCGTATCAGTATTGTTTCTGGCCACCTAGTATTTCTGCCAATGATGTTGAACAGGTATCTGTACTCCTTGGAGGGGCAGAGGTCCCACTATGTTGATGCAAATGTGGGTGAGACAGCGGTGTGTTGTGTGGAACTCTCCTATTCCGCTCTCTACATGCCTCATTATTTTTGACATCTGACATGGAAGGAATTCTCTCGTCCACTTTTTGATGTAGGCTTCCATTCCCCACCAGATGTACCATTCTACTACGATTCAGGCGGTTGCGCGGCCTGCTGGGTGGGACAGTTTGTGGGTAAGGTTGAAAACCTTCCTTCTGAGACCTGCTGACAGTTAGGGGTGAGGATGTCAGGTACTTGTTTCACAGGCTATGGTCATCTCTCCATTATTGAAAAATAGGCCACTCCATGTGAGGGCTGGGTTGTCCCACCACAGTCATTGTAGGTCCACATCGTGTTTTTGCGCTCTTGCTATTTCAGAATAGGCTATCCCGGTCTGGATGGTGTTGGCACAGTTTCTCGATAGTGAGTCAGCCATAGTTTTTGAAGTCCCTTCAGGTACTTGATGGTGCAGGAGTGTTCAGCTATTGCAGACAGGTGATGCTGCTGTTGTGCTGAGCATGTGTCTATGGTTTTTTTTTTAAGGTGTGCATCAAGGGTTGGTGATCCATTTGTATGATGAACTGCCATCCTTTGAGCAAGTGGTGGAAGTGGCTGATGGCTTTGTGGAATGCCAGCAACTCTATCAAATGTGGAGTACTTTTGTTCCCTGTCGTTAACTTTTGCTGAAAAACACCAGAGGTCAAAAACCATCATCTGTGTCCTGCTCCAGTACCACGCCCATCACTGTGTTACTCATGTCAGTCATCAAAGTGAGACACCTATGGGTAGAGGAAATATTAATGTGGTTGCAGGGGTTATTGCCTGCTTTGCTAATAAAAATGCATTATCTTGAATGTCTGACCAAGATAATTTTTGGGGTTTTCCTTTTAAACAATTATATATTGGATTCATGATTTTACCAATATTGGATATAAATCAATGATAATAGTTAATTAGTCCAGAAAATTCTTGTACTGTTTTGACTGTGATTGGTGTCAGGAAGTCAGTGATTGTTTTTGCTTTTGCTGGGAGGGGTTTGTTTCTGTCTAGCCTTATTTGATGTCCCAGGAATTCCACTGTCATTTTTGCCCACTTGCATTTGTGTTCCCTCACTACAAGTTCATTTTCTTTGAGTATTTGTAGCACCCTTTTGACATCTTTTAGGTGTTGGTTGGGGCTTAATATGATGATGCCATCAATGTAGACAACACAGAAGGGAAGATTATTCAGGAGCTCATCCATTAGTCTTTGGAAGGTTGCCCCCACATTCCAAAGGCTGAAGCAGCTGTAATTGAACATGTAGGTGCCGAAGGAGGTGATAATCGCTGTCTTCTCTATGTCTTCCTTTGCTACTGGAACTTGTAAGGATCCCCTATTTTGGTGAAGACTTTCGCACAGTTCATTTGGTTGGTGATGTCTGCTATGTTTGGCAACAGGTATCTGTCAGGCTTTATTTTAACGTTTAGCCGCCGATAGTCCCCACATGGCCGCCATGTTCTGTTGGGTTTTGGTACCATGTGGGGGGGGGGATACCCATGGCTGGGGGCTTTCTGGCATATTCCTGACTTCTCCATTTCCCTGAAAACTTGTTTGGCTTAGGCAAGTTTTCCTGAGGCCAAACATCTGAAGCGGGCGTTGACTGGGTGACCTTCTGTTTCTATGTGGTCCTGGATGTTGTGCTTTGCTGGTTTGGTTAAGTCATGCTGCAGGTCATCTTTGAGGACCTCTGGGAACTCCTGTAGGAGGCAGAGTATGTCTGGCTGTAGGATGGCTGATACAATGGTACAGTTTGTCGTATCTGCTGTTGTCATGATGATACGGTGGTGGTTTGCTTTATTAGTTGCTGCACTGATGATGTGGGGGTAGCTTTCAGGATCAGCTGTTTTGATGCTGTGTCCACCAGCAGGTTATGTTCTTTTAGGAAATCTGCTCCTAAAAGTGCTAATGTTACATCTGCCTTGATGAATGTCCAGCTGTAGCCTTTCCTGATGAATGGTTTGCCTACTGTATATCTTGAGTGGTGTTCTGCTAATGGTGGATACGTGGATATTGGTGGGTAGGGCGGGGTTGAGTCGTTCGATCAGGATGGCTGGCACAAATTATTTGTATGCCCTGGTGTCGACAAGGAATTCTGTGTTCGACTTCTCATCCCTTATGAGGAAGTATGTTGAGCCTTTGCGTGTGTACCTGGAAGAAAGACAGCAGAAAGCAGGAGCAGTTTCTCTTACAAGGCAACTGATCTGCTCACCACTGACGTTTAGTTGTTTGGGTCGCTGATGTGACCCTTTTTCAAGTTTTTTTTGGGAACAGGCAGCCTTTGTCACATTTGTGGGCCTTTCTTCCAAACTTCCAGTGGAAGAAGCATATTCCCTCTGGTGGTTCATTTTTCTTCTGCCTGGTCTTTTCATTATTGAATTTATTGGGGAAGCTCCGCTTTTGGATGGGGTAGCCAGTTTCTCTGGGGCACTGCCAGATTCCATATCATTTGACTGTTAGGACTGTTGTGCTGCTGTTGCTATTGGTGGCTGGTTGGGCTCCACTGTTTTGTGGGCCATGGGTACTGCGCCAACCAAACTTAGGAATTCTTCGACAGACATGGTGATGTTGGGCATGGCCGCCACTGTTTGGCGGGGCAGTTTTGGGAGGAGGACCTCTCTCACAAGGTCCAGGGTTAGCTGATTGCGGTGGGTAGTGTTACCAGACGCCACAATAGCTTATTGACGTGCAATGGCCGCTCATCTCCTATGGTTGCCCCCATGTTGTCCAGGAACTTCTTGGCTCTTAGGTGGATGGCAAGCTAAAAGCTTACTTCAACTGGTCTTTCTGTGATTTTTAGGTGACATGGGTGTTAAGTTCTGCGAGCCATTCTGCAACTTGCTAGAAAACATTGTCTGGCAGGAATTCAAGGACAGCGTCTGCTTTGCTTGCTGAGGAGGTGATTTTCTTTGACTGGAAGATTGTCTCTACCCTGAAGAACTAAGCTTCTGGGTTGTGGGGTGTGAAGGGGGCCAGACATATGGAGGTGGCAACAACACTGTCACTGGAGAGGTTAGCATCGTTGGCGCTGGCTGGGCTAGTTATCTCCATGGTCACCAATGTAGTGAAGGTGTGAGTAAGAGGCAGCATCTACAAACTTACTGCTTTACTCAAAACAACAAACAGTAAGGTCCAGGGCTCTTGCCAACTGAAATGTAGTGCCTGATATGAGACGAACAAAATAGAGATTAGTACAGTCAACTGTGATTTTTTTGAGAATAGAGAATGGTACATAATTCTATATACAAGTTGTGAACAGAGTTCTAATAAATACAGCTGGAAAGCTGACATTGTGTTGACTACATTAGGAATGATAGATTTGACATGACATTATTATGAGTAACTGTATACATGAAAATTATGTACAGTGTTGGCTGTGTTTCTTATATGCATATGTTTGGTGCGTATGTCAGGAGATGCTTGTTGTGATGAGCAGGTGCCTGTAGGGTATGACTTTGGACAGCCAGGTAAGATGGACGATTGTGTAGGTCCATGTGGGACCCTACAGCTCTATTTATGGCTGCTTGCTTACCAAAATGGCAGCAGTTCAGGAAGCTGATTCCAAGTCTTGTTTGATTTTCATAGGTGATTACAATGCTCATTACACTGATTTGCAAAACTTAGTTACCGCCAAAGATAATCATGGTGTTGCTACTCTAGATTTCTCCACAGTCTCTCGTTGTGAAGAATTAATAAACGAACCCACACGCCAATCTGGCAGTCATCCTATCCTTGTATTCACAAATGTGGAGTAAGGTTTTCCAGTGGGTTCATCTGATCATTGTTTGATAAAGGTTAATATTGAGATGGACCAGGTCATTCCTGCTGTCAGGTTTTCAAGAAGATTATGCTTGAAATCTCATACCACTTAGGATGGTATTCACAATGATGTTATTTAGCTCAGCAGATGGATCAATATTTATTAAAACCTGAATATTAATGAGTGTTCAAATGATCACCCTAAGACCATTACTGAGAGAAGAATTCCTTCAAAAATCCTCAAGTTTCTTCTTAAAGATAAGCC
>JANJGK010000016.1:1797601-1835101 GCA_039081455.1 Macrobrachium rosenbergii
AGGGTTCAGGGTTTGTATATTATTTTCTCCAACGAATAATATATTGGATAAATATGACACTCCTCATAGGAAGCTATGGTATGGAATTGTCTGTAACAGAGAAAATAATACAAATGCTGTTGAGTTAGGATAGAAAAGTAATCTATGTTGAATGAGAAATTCCCAAAGCTAAGCCAAATTACAGTTAAAACATAGGTTGATTGAAATATTGATTTTCTTTGGTAAAATGTGGTATTGTTATAACATTCTAATATTGGAATACAACTTTCAATGAATTGTTGAATTGTTTTGCTATAAAGTTTTAATGATCTGAGTGTGGCACGCAAATAACTTTTATGAATTATAAACCAGTTCATCTGGGAGTTTAAAGCTGATATTTTCGTTTAACAAAAAGTCTTCATTTATTAATTTAACTTAACAGAGTTTGACAATGAAGTGCCATTTACGTTAAAGTATGTTCATAAAAAATTATACCAGCTAGTTTAAGATGAGCTATTCTGTTTATAGGTATTGTTTAGCTGAATGTAACAATGTTTGATTTTCTTGTAAGAATTAAAATAAGAAAATGTTAGATGCTTTCGTCATTAAGTGCTCTCGACCCAGATATTTCTAACTCTTACAACTTGAGAGTTATTTTTACTCATCGTATGTAGGTGAGCATTTCCAAATTGCTTGAATATCTGTGTTGTAATTGTTCGCGATTTTTGCTATTACACTATCATCTGAATATCTGGAAATGTCCATTGCTCTGCCCCTGTCATGAAGCCCTTGTTTTAGGACATGCAAAGCATACCTCCTAAAATATCATTAATTTTTTTTAACAATGGATGGAGATGCAATGAAAAGATCAGAACTTATCTAGGCGTTGTACAGTAGTTGACATCCCTAGATTCTTTCACTCTATCTGAGCAACATGGCATGGGAAGGAATGCTAGGCACTCTAGATCAACATAGAATCGATGTAAACTGGTGTACACTCTGGTTGTAATGTACTAAATAATTTTGCATGTAAATGATCGCTATACAGTTTGTTATAGATTATGATCTTGAATAATGTTAACCCTAAAAATGAGGTTGCATGGAATGTACCTAATATTACATGCTTCATATACACGCTTGATACTTTCCTACATCGTAGGAAAGTAAGAAAAAGGCAAGGAATAATAGCGAGTTCTAGATTTCAAGAGAGAGAGAAAAAAAGGCGAATTTATAAAAGGCTTAATGTAAAACTCTAGATAAAACTAAATGGTCATGGGAACTGTAATCAATAAGTAGTTTCAATAAAAAAAAATCAATAAAGTTTTACTGAAATAGTTGAATGAGGAGGCACTTAATGCACTGATAAAAAAACAACTGGCTGAACTTTCAATTTCTTTTAGGTTAGATATCGAGGTCCAAACAGAAGAGGAGATGAGGACAGAGCATACTGCATTGAAGTCTGATGGAAAGAGCTATAGAAGCATGTAAAAAGGTTATGAACATGTCCATGAACAGGTCCAAAAAATTTTCTTTTACAGTTAATTTTCTCTCACCATGGGCAATATTAACAATACTTCTCGATGTCATCCTGTATCTTAAAGGATATTGACGAAGCCACGATAGTTTTACAAAAAACCAATTCAGTAATACGAAGGTCAATCCTTCATTCTTTATATGCATTTCTCTAAAGTTATATAAGGGTTTCTCCTGTATATATAGACAGCATTTCTATACAGAAATTGTCCCTAATTAAAAGGTGCTGTTTTTTTACGAGAACTAGTTCTTCCCGTTGAAATTTTCATTAGTTTCAGTAAATGGCCATACATAAGTAAAACGTAAAAAGAAATAAAAGAAAGGAAACAATGTATTAAAATATAAAAAGATAAGAATCCAGAGATATATTTCTAATGCTTATTGTTTCATAACTTTTATTTTTTCTAACGCCGAGAGTTTCTTGTTTTTAAAAATTACATATCGCAGTCCGCGTAATTGTTTCCACTATCATGCGGTTATCAGCGCAATCTTAGAAAACGTTGCTTCGAGGTGATACTCTGGTTTTAAGACAAATCATTCCGATAAAAATGAGAAGCCAAATCCCTCTATAAAACGAAGACATTATTTTGATGTTTGCCTCTTTAAAGAATTTAATTTTTATGTCTAATATACTCGTAGTTGAAAATATTGCTCTCATATCTTAAATCAATCTCATTTTGTTTCACTTTCAAAAGATTTCAATAAAACAGGAATTCTTTTAACCAAATTGCCTAGCATTTCCATTTTTCTATATCCTCTTTCTATCCTGTGTAAATTAGTCACTTCTCTACAGATAACATTTCATCCGTTATTCTACAAATCTGCAGAACTTCAGTGGCCTCTGTTCCACAAATTACTTGGCTTGCTGTCTGTATCCTACCGGCCGTGATAGGGACTTTGAAAGAAACTCGTTCCTTTTTCTTCTAGGATATGTAAAAAAAAAAAAAAAAAAAAAAAAAAAAAAACACAAGAACTACACAACCATAATCTCTGATCAAACCAGAAGATCAGTTGATGGGATGAGCACCGTCCGGTCCACGAGGTTGTCAAAAGAATGGCAGAAACTGATGTCATAACTGAAACAATTAAAATGATGTCATTAATTTCAAAATGATGATGAAGAATGTCTTTTTAAAATGACTTAGAAAGCTTGACAACGGCAATTCACAGCGAAAGACCCAATGAATCGAAGGACGATTTCGCGGCAAAAAGCATGTTATCTATCTTTGGCTACTCCGTGCGCAAAAGTAAATGGCATTTTCATTGATGAAATATTCAAATATTGTCCAAAATACTTTGAATAACTGCATAACATTCATGGATTTAAACTGGGGAGCAATAACCTCTTATATTCGCTTAATTGCCATCATAGTCAGAAGAAATTACTTATTTACCTACAGACATATTACAATTCATACCTACCTTTTTCAAGTCTATTTTAAGTACTGTAGATGCTTTTTGAGTTGTAGCAAGATGCAATACTGACGGATAGTTATTGTATACATGCGGTTATTTCACGTTCATTATGATGAGCAATATTATTATTTCGACCTTATTAGTTCCACTGAATAGCAGGGTCGGCCGCTCGAGTCAACTTTCTCCATCTATTTCTACTCCTTGCATCTTCTTCCCCGAGTCCCACCTCACTCATATCCCTCCTCACCACATGCATCTCTCTGATCTGCTGATGCCTCACACTCCAGCCCCCCCCCCCCCCCATCACTGGCATGTTCTCTTGATTGGTTCCACCTCCTCTCTTCATATTACATGGCCATAGTATCTCTAACAAGATTCCCTAACCCTCTCCTTTACATTACATATATCACGCATTCGTCTTATATCTTGGCTCTCCCTCCTTTCCAGTAATGATATTCCAGCATACCATCTCACTATCCTCATCTCGGTTCTTTCCAACAGTCCCTCCCCTTTCCTCTTAAGTGTCCAAGTTTCTGCCCCATACAGGCCTGATAACTGTCTTATAAATCTTCATTTTGAGCCTTAATGGCATTTTCTTGTCTAAAACAACTCCAGTTACTTCTCTCCATTTTCACCATGCTTTTTTTGCCCTCTGTCTCATTGCTTTCTCAGTACTGTTATCCCCTGTTATTATTGATCCCAAGTAGTTAAACTCATTGTTCTGTTTTAGCACTGTACCATCTTCCACTTGGATGTTTACTTCTTCATGTACTTCTCTACTACTAATCATTAGCTCTGTCTTTCCAATGTTCACTTTCAATCCTTTCTTTTCTAGGGCTCCTTTCCATACTAAAAACCTTTCTCGCAGTTCTTCTTCTGTGTCTACTATAATGAATAAATCTTCAGCAAACATCAGTTCCCACAGTTCTTCGTTGTTCCTTAATTCCGATGTCAAAGTGCCTATAACGACGAGGAACAATAATGGACTCAGAGCTGATCCCTGATGGAGGCCATCCCGTGCAGGGAATGCCTCAGTCTCCCCATATTTGTCTGTACAGTGGTTCTCTTCCCCTAATACATCTTCACTAACCTTGCCAATTTCTCTGGTACTCCTCTCTTTCCCAAACACCAATAAACTACTTTTCTAGGTATCCTGCCATACACCTTTTCAAGATCCACAAAACACATGTAAACTTTCCTGTTTCCTTATAAATACTTCTTTTGGACTTGCCTTACTATAAAAATAGCATCCACTGTGCTCTTTTCTTTCATAAACCCAAACTGCCACTCATGTATATCTGTCAACTCTCTCAACCTTCCTTCTACTATTCTTTCTAGTATCTTGAATACATGCTTCAAAGGCTTTATTCCTCTGTAGTTCCCACAGCATAACACGTCTCCTTTTTGTTTATAGATTTTAATCATTCAACTATCACTCCGGTCCCTTGGCATTTCCTCTATATCCCAGATTTTTTCCAATAGTGTGTGTGTGTATGTGTGTGTGCACACACTCTTTGCCTAGATTTCCCAGTGCTTTAATAATTTCTATTGTTATCTCTGACTTTCCTGCAGCTTGCTTTATTTACTTTTCCTTACTTTATAGCGCTCTCGACTTCACTCTCTCTGATGTTTGCTATTGGTCCCTCTACTGGAGGGACATTTTCTCAGTGTTTAATAGTTGTGAAAAATATTCTTTTCATCTTCTCTTGACCTCTTCTTCCTCAGTTAAGTTATTTCCATTTTCATCTTTAATAATTCCTACCTCTCCTACATCCTGCCTGTCTTTTCTTCTGGCTTCTGAAACTGAAATTCTGTAGATTATCTTTTCTCCCTCTGGTGTTCCTATCATATACCACTCTCTTTTGGCGTCTCCCTTTGCAATCGCTACCATTCTCTTTGTTGCCCTCTTTGTTCATTTATACTCCTCTCTTGTTTGGTAGCTGTTGTTTTCCTCCCAACCTCTTCTGGCTATACTCTTTTCCTTCACAGCTGTTTGAACCTCTTGATTCCACCACCATGTTTCTTTTTCCTGTTGCTGCTTACCACTTGTCTTCCCACACACCTCTGCTGCTGCCGGAACCACCGTCTCTTTCACATCATCCCATATCTCTTCAGGTGATTCTGACATTCCATTTACATATCTCTCTTCTCTGGCTCTTTCCACTTTACTTCTGAACTCTCTTGTTGTAATAGCCTATAGGTGTGGAGGATGGCGTAATAACAGAAGCATCTTAGCAGCAACATAACTTTATTTCCGTTACTGTTCTGACATCGTATCAACAACCAAACACATGGCGCTCCTCTGGCGCAATACATTCAAAACATAGAATGTTCCTAAAGTTAAGGGAGAATGCCCCAAGAGTTAAGGTACATAGTGCATTACAGAAAATGGTTTTTTTTACAGACACTACACTTGTCTTCTTCCCCTTCAGCTTCCAAGTTTTGATCCTCCTATTCCTGGCTGAGGGTTTTCTTTTCCTTATTGCTTTCAGCCTAAATTCTACCACTAGTAGTTTATGTTGAGCTACAACAGGTTCATTTGGAATAGCCCTACAATCCATTATGATTTTCTTGTCTTTCTTCCTAACCAAAACATAATCAATGTGTGTCTCATTTTGTTCACTTCTTTATATTACCAGATGACTTTTTCTTTTCTCAAACTGTGTATTCAAGACTACCAGATTCATAGCTTCTGCTAATTCCAGCAATCTGTCTCCTTCCTGGTTTCGTCTTCCAAAACCTCATCCTCCATGTATTTCTTCAAAGCCATCAAAACTCTCACCTACATGGGCATTCATGTCCCTAGATAACACTAATAGTTCACTTCTTGGAACTCTTTCTATATATTCTCCTAATTTCCCTCTGAATTTCTTCTTTTTCTCTTCACTACACCTTTGCTGAGATGAAAAGTCATACTCTCTTATTTTTCACAAACTTTAAGCCTATGAGCCTGTCACTGATATGCTGGGTTCTAGGAACATTCGCCGTAAACATTTTTCCCGTAGGAAAACTCGCCTCAGGAATTTTCGCCGTAGGAAACGTTGCCGTATAGGATTTTTGCCGTAAGACAATTTCGTCTCATTTTTTTTTTTTTCGATACCCTTATCTTGAACAGCCTCTTTTGAAGTAACGTCCAATTTAATATGCGAAGTACCTTGTTATCAAGTATACTGCACATGGCTCACACTATTGTTCCTTCGATTTTAACACTTTAATAAACGAAGTATCTTGTTATCAAATATATATGATTTTTACATTTTGATTAACTAAGTACCATGTTTCTTTTTTTTTTGTTCCTTGTAAACGTTATCATAATTTGTTATAATTTGTGAATTATTTGATTGTGTCCCCAACATTGATTTACTTTGGTAAGGATAAAAAAAAGCATTGTATAGACAGGACTTCATTTTTATACGTATTACTTAACATGTCTTTTTTACAGGGTCAAACATCAGAAAAGAAATTGAAAAGTAAACATTTATTTAAAAAATAAAACACTACAAATATATCAAATTAACAAAAAAAATAATTTAAAATGTGTGCAAATTCCAAACAAAACTTCGTAAATAATGTTTTTTGCGTTGGACTGTAATGAAGCGTTTTCCGCTGACGTCTTGCATTGATATCAATATATATTTTCTTCATTTGCACTGCATCTCCTCGATCTAAATCACACTTTTTCTTTTTTGCTAATGTCTCTTCCTTTTTCAAATACGCAATTAGTTTCCACAAATTTGGGTACATGTTAGTCATGGAGCTCTGTACCGCATTGTGGAAGCCTTGTACGTTGTTGTTGGTTCTGATCATACCTTTCTGGGTTCGTTCGAAGACATTCCACAGTTCAATAAGAAAAGTTGGCTGCATTCTTCGTCTCCGTTCACCTCGACTCCGTTCTCCTCCGCTATAGTGAGTTTCAAAATATGATACAAATTCTTGGGGCAAGTCATCATCGTCAGTCAGGTCAAGAAAACCATCAATAACATCACACACTGGCAGAAATGCTAATGCACTGAACATTTGATTTTGTTGTTAAATTCTGCGTCCGCAAGATAGCGTGACTTTAAACCTACATCCACAATGTGGCGATAGATATTCTTAGCCATATGAAACAAACAACCTGTTATATTTGTTGTTGAAGAAAGCATTGATAATTGTTTTCTCGAAATCAATCATTAAGGTTTCGGGCTCTAATGATAGGTGTAAGTCCCTCAAGGCGCTAAAATGTCTGCTGTAGGTTACTTGTGATTTACTAGGCAGTAAAACAAAAAGACGTGGTACGAGATAATGTCTTATGATAATATGTAACGTGAATAACTGATAATATATATCTGGGCTACATCTAAAAGTGCCATCACAAGCCCAATCTTTATTATTAGCAAGGTCCTCTAACCCAGCTTGAGTGCCAAACACTAAAATTCTATGCGGATCATTTTCACCACCATCGTACAATAAAAAGTTCTCACCATTTTCAAGAAATCTATATTCTTCAGGCATTGTATATCCACTTCTTCCGGTTGGGATCGGGGGAGCTTGGCTTCTCTTCTGCCTCCAACCTCTAATGCTGTGAGACAAATGCGATGAAGTCGGTAGCAAAGACAATGCATTATCATCTAAATTAGATGAAATTTCTGCAATTAACGACCGTGCAGAAGTTTGTGAATTAGTGGCTAGTGATTTAAATATTTTTTTAGCTTCATACATTTTTGGTTTTGATGGATGACATGGATGACAATGCTCGCCAAATGTTTTACATATAGATAAATTATAATTTTCCAGCACGGTATGCATTCTAGCTTTACATTCTTCATTTTCACATTTCCAATATGTTTTTTTTTCACCGTGTTTTATATCTATTCTGTAAACAAAGTTAAGATCGTCAACTAATTTCACACCGCCTCTGGTACTTTCCACTTGATAGACCGTTGTTATGGGTTGGCTGCACAAAGAAATATTGTAGAATGAATAAAGAAAATTTAAAGACTTTAACTCAAACTAGGTATTCAATTTGGGTATTTTAATTATATAACAAGGTACTTCGTCAATCAAAATGTAACAGTAGTAGGTTCTAGATATCCTTGATAACAAGGTACTTCGCTTATTAAAATATTTAAATCGAAGTAACAATAGTGTGAGCCATATATACTTGATAACAAATGCGGGGAAAATGTCTTACGGCAAAAATCCTATACGGCAAAGTCACAAACGGCGAAAATTCCTGAGGTGAGTTTTCCTACGACAAAAATGTTTACTGCAAATGTTCCGGATACGGATATGATGGACCTCTGTAACATTCTCCTACAAATTTGGATGGAGTATAATTCGTACCCCATTTCTCCTTGTATCTTCCCCCGTGTAGTAAACTTTATACCCTTCTCCAAGCTTTCTTTCAGTTTTTCCCCTCCATTTAGTTTCTTTCATACACAGAATCAAAATTTTGCTTCTCTGCATGACATCCACCAACTGTCTTCCTTCTCCTGTGTGGGTACCAATATTCCAATTTCCAATTCTCATTTTTCCTTTCTTTTCCAACCCTTTTTCATCACTAACTTCTTTAGCCGGAGTCGTGACTTCTGCAGTACCCTTTGCATATTTCTCACTGCTGTCAGGGGATGCTGCAGTGTGTCGCTTATAGGGTACGCCCTGGTCCTATTGAATTCCATTATTGACTCGAGATTCATTATTTCATACTCGGTTGGCTAGACTAGGCAGCAATTCTCCCCATTTATCTAGGCTGGAGACTGGCAGCAAGCTGGACTGGATTGCCCCTCCTCCCATACACCCCCCCCGCCCCCCCGGGGGGGGGGGCGATGCCATGACAACCAGAAGTTGTAAGATGTCTAAATGGAAACTGGTTGAAGGGATTATTCAGATAGCTGTAAAATGAACAACTGCAAATGCTCAGTATGAACAGACTTAAATTATTGCTTTGATCATGGCAGTTCTTGTTTCCGCAGTTTCAGATTTTAAATGTCTTGATTTTTTTCCCATTGTTTATTTTAGGTGTCCATAATGAAACTTTACTTTGCTTGAACTTCAGCATCTGTCTCCCTGTTAGTGAGCAGGTGGTTCAAACAGACTAAATAGATTACTAATAAAATATATTCATATAGGTTGTATTGCCTGTAAATAAATGAGTGCAAATATAACTAGAAAATTGCGAATATATGTTATGGTAAGATGCAAAGACGTAATACCAGGTTCGAGATCAGGCCTTTGTACTCCTCCTCTTGCCGAGTTTTCTTCGGGGTTGGACTAAATGATGCCACTGAATTGGATCCCGCAGGGAATTTTCGTATAAGAAATAAAAATGAAGGCGAAATGGTGCAGTCATGCGCAAATCTGAGGCGACATGATTCTTTTTGTGTCGTCCAAAATCCCAGACTCAACGCAACGGTTGCCAAGTAGGAGAGAGAAATGCCGTTTTCTTGTTCCAGCACTGTTCAGAAGAATGCCCCGTCTTCTTGCAATAATGGCAAGTTAGAGGCTTGACCGAGTTTCCATTTTTTTGGGAATTTGATCCTCCGAGGAGGGGCGGGGGATTTATCTTCCGCCTCATGGATCCTTCTTGGGGGTGGTGAGTCTCCCACATGTCTGCTATCCAGCAACACTTGGTGAGTGTTGCTGGGGCTTTTTCCACTACATGAGTGGCGAGGGGGGGGCGGCGGTGTAGAGCAGGAAATGCTCGAACTTAAATTTTTCGAGTACCTCGTCAGCGCTTGTGGCTCCTTTGGACTCGAGCCATTTTGCTAATGCCCGCTCCGAATGGTACACCCAATCGGTCCAAGTCTGGCCTGCTTCTCTTGGCTGCTCTCTCCAACGTCTCCTCCACCGCTCGGTGGTAATCTTGTATGCCTTCATAACCGCTTAGCGTACGGCTTCCCAGTTTCCCCTATCTTCTGCCGAAAGGGCGTGGTAGGCAACGAGGGCCTTTCCGCCCAGGAATTTAGTGAGAACAAGGGATAGTTCCGCAGGGGAGAGGTCGCATCACTCCAGGACTCGTTCGGCCCTTTCAAGCCATACTTCAGGCTCGGACTCCGTCCATTTCGGCATGAATGAGTGAGCTTGGCTCAGGGCACTCATTCCTGCCGCAGGAGGTGGAGTGGCATTCTGTCGTTCTAACATCTGGAACTCATGAGCAGGCTGTAGCTCTCGCTCCTCCCGTTCTAGATCCTCTCTTCTCTCTTGGGCAATTCTTTCTCTCTCTCTCTCTTCACGTTCTCTCTCTTGTTCTTGACATTCTAAGTCTTCTCATCTCTCTTGGACAATTCTTTCTCTCTCTCTCTCTCTCTCTCTCTCTCTCTGCACGTTCTTTCTCCTTCGCTGCACGTTCTTTCTCCTTCTCCGCATGTTCTTTCTCCCTCTCCACCTTGGCATCGTCCACTCGCTCTTGAACCCAGTCTCTCAGATTTGCCCCGATAGTCCCATGTCCATTCCAGCGGACATGTAGAATTTGAAGTCCTCGTTTTGTTGTGCTCTGGTATTAGCCATCTTGAAATAATGGTTATGAGGGCTGGACTTTCTAACAAATCAAATACGTCTGAAAAGACTCAATTGCAGGAACCTGAAACACTCAATTGTTCACTGCAGGAGAATGGATCTGTCTGAATAACGATCTAGAATGATCAGTCCCATAAGGGCTTAGATGTGTGTGAAATACACTAATATACTGTCTCAAAAGGCCTTAATTTTGGGTGTCCCGCAGGAATTAGAAATTCTCGCCTTGTGCGACGTAAAATTTTTTTGAGTCTCTCAGGGCTTGGAATTTGGTTGAGGAATTCTCACCACGTGTGATGTAGAATTAGGAATCTATTAGGACTTGGAATGTTGGTTGAGAAATTCTCGCCTCGTGCGACATAGAATTTTATTTGGTTTGCCTGTAGGACTTGGAAATACGATTCGTCCCTTAGGACTTAGAAATTACTAATGGGAAAAACCCAAAGAAAAATGTTTGCTGAGAAATGAATGAAAAAAAAAAGGTTACACACATGGGCATGGGCAGGGGGGGAGGGGGGTGAAAGGTCGTCTGACAATCACTGGAGTTATTTTTAGATTCTGTGTGAATGAACCCGTCTATTTATAGACCGTCTGGGACTCCGAGGAATTTTCCAGAAGAGGATAACAGTAAAAATTACCTAGTAATTTCCCTTTGAAGTGGAGTTCAAATTTCGCGTTCCTAACACCTAGTTTGAGTTTTAACTACACTGAGAGAATTTCAGCAATGCAAGCAGACTTTGTCTTGTACCACATGGGAATTTATTCGCGCCTAAATAATAATTCGCTAATCCGAAATGCGGAGTAAAATTTATCACGGAGGAATTTCGCACTATTCCTCAAAGCAGAAAAAAAATATTGCAAAGATTTTAACACAGGAATTTCGCACTATTCCTCGAAGCAAAAGATATGGCAAAGATTTTAACACAGTGGAATTTCGCACTATTCCTCAAAGCAAAAGATATGGCAAAAGATTTTAACACAGAGGAATTTCGCACTATTCCTCAGAACAAAGAATGGTTAGCACTGGTTATTTCCTAACTACCTATCCTGAAAGGCATGTATTAATGAATCTAATACGGCGGTTCTCTTCTCTCAGTGAATACATGCATCCCTATTTCTAATTCCTAGGAACAGTCACTATTGTAAAAAAAATTTTTTGCTTAGATAAACACATTACTCACGTGGAACTCTCTTGGTCTGTACTCTTGATAACAGGTTCGGAATTTGTTTCGCACCCAGCTTAGCTTTGCTAATAGCTGATCTGGCAAGTTGCAAATGCAATAAAGCAACACTACAGGGAACTGCAACTGCAAAACGAGATCTATGGCCAGGTCGCCATTTTTACGTATTTCCCTGGGTTTATGGTGTTCTACAGGCCGGCAACAGTAACTTTATTTAATTTGCCTTGGAGTTCTGACGTGCGTAAAGGGAAATCATAAAAAAAATAAGACAAATGGGAGAATTTAAGAGCTGAAGGCTCTACTTCATAAGGAAATGTTACGTAAACACTTGGGCTAAATTAAAGAATTATATTTACAAAAGCAAGCATTTGAAGGGAAAATGGATAATTAAATTGATAAAGGGCTTGCAACGCCTGAAGAACGTTCGGCTGGAGTCTTGAATAAAGGCAAGGCACAGGCCAAGATGAGTCCACTGTGAATGGGTCCCTCTGCAAGAGAGATGCACACACTGCATGCCAGTAAAGGAACAATATAACACCGAATATGACTCGAGTTTGCACTGAGGGCGCCAAAGACTCGAGGAATGAATGACCACTTTTACACTCGAACACAGGACATTGGAAATGACACAGGATAAACTGGCACAAGGATAGAAATGAAATGCTGGTACTCCAGGCTTCCTAAAGGGCAAACTTTCGTGACCGAAAAGTCTTTACTCCACTTTACCTTAGGGGAAGCTGGTCTCTGACAAAATAAGGACGAGGGAAGATCACACATACGGCGTTTCTCTCGAGGATGACTGGAGTCTGGAGTCGGGAGTCGGGCAGGGATGAAGGGTGATCTCTCAGCAAAGTTACCGCTCGCCCGCGTGGAGGACTGTCTCTCAAAGATTCTTACTTCATGTCTTCTGCTCCACAACTAACTTACTCACTAGCTAACTGCTTCTCCCTTTTAAGTCACGCGGCCAGAGGTATGCGCCAGGTGCAAGGATGAATCACGGCCAGGTGTTCAGCGATTAGGAGGGGGGGTGGCTCTTCCCAGGTCTTGCGGGTGTAAGACAATTTGGGCAGCTTAATTTGCCTTTAGGAAGGCCGTTTAAGAAGATTAGTTGGGCCAATCTTCTTAAGGGAGCGGCATAAAATATCCTCCTGGCCCCTGTTATCTGTGTCATCTCAATATCTGTTCCAGGTAAAAAAAAAAAAAAAAAAAAAAGGGACAGATCGGAATGTTGATAATACGATCAGCCATGTGGTTCTCAGTAACCAAAAGGGGTAAATTGGTGGGGGTGGCAGGGGAGTGGGGGGGGAGGCGCGCTGTGCAAGAATTCTGGTTTGTTATAACATATATATATATATATATATATATATATATATATATATATATATATATATATATATATATATATATATATATATATATATATATATATATATATATATATATATATATATATATATATATATATATATATATATATATATATATATATATATATATATATATATATATATATATATATATATATATAATCATGAAGGTACAAATGTCACTTAATATCAGATTCACACTACCTCGGGAGTATCCCGATATGGATTTATCACCAAAAGGGAATTTATAAGTGATAAATGGATTGGTGCTGCAGGGTCGTGATCCCATGACACAGAACTTATCCAGCAACTCCAGTCGACGTTCTACCACTGAGCTATCAATTGAGGTATAAGTCAATGCCAAGTTTGCTGTACTTATATTACCTGTCGCAAGCAGGGAAATTGTGCTTTGCCTTGGCATTAACCCACCTCCGCCATAATAGTTCATCGGTACGTTGGGAACATGCAGCTCTTATTATGAAATCTTTTATAACACCGTGATTTATATTCAATCATGAAGCTACAAATGTTGCTTAATATCAAATTCACGCTACCTCGGGAGTATCCCAGTAGGGAATTATCACCAAAGGGGAATTTATAAGTGATAAATGGTTTGGTACTGCGAAGGGGGTTTGTCGGTATCAAATTGGGGGAGAATGCTCATAGTGTTTTTGGGTAGGTATTGTTAGAAAACATATGACAGCAGTGCGGCAGTTGTAGCTTTATATGTGTTCTCTCCCCTTTATTGTAAACATTCAGGTGAATTTTGAATGTCTCTGGGAAAAACTTTTTTGACTATGGAGAGGAAAATTTTTAATGCAGATACCTGAAATTTTACCAGACAATACATACATATTAGGTCAATCAACACTGTAAATATTATTAACCTATGTGTAACATAAGGTCAGATTTTGATACATCAAAGTAGAGAAAATGGAGAATTTTTTAGTGTCAAGTTAATTATGATTTGCTCCATGACCATAAAATTCAACAATTCAGAGATTTAATGGTTTAGAGTACTGCCCACAAGTCTGGGAAATACACTAATATATAATAACTTGTTGTGGGTTCTATGTTTCTGTGTATAACCAACCTAAAACACAAATAAGCAAAATCCATCCTAGACGAACAATCCCATCCGTCACCAATGAAATTCTCTAATTATTTACACCTAACACTTTTTTTCTCTGAAAGAAACGTATCTAGGCTACCTGAAATATATATATATATATATATATATATATATATATATATATATATATATATATATATATATATATATATATATATATATATATATATATATATATATATATATATATATATATATATATATATATATATATATATATATATATATATATATATATATATATATATATATATATATATATATATATATATATATATATATATATATATATATATATATATATATATATATATATATATATATATATATATATATATATATATATATATATATATATATATATATATATATATATATATATATATATATATATATATATATATATATATATATATATATATATATATATATATATATATATATATATATATATATATATATATATATATATATATATATATATATATAATCATGAAGCTACAAATGTCGCTTAATATCAAATCCACGCTGCTTCGGGAATGTCCCCGATGGGAAATTATCACCGAAGGGGAATTTATAAGTGATAAATGGACGGGCACTGCCGAGTCTCGATCCCGTGACACAGATAAGCATCCAGCAACTCCAGTCGACGTTACCACTGAGCTATCAGAAGAGGTATAAGTTAATCCCGAGTCTGGTGTACTTTATTTACCCATCGAGAGTGGGGAAATTGTACTCAGCTTTGGCATTAACCCACCTCCACCATGATAGTTCTTTGGTACGTTTGGAAAACGCAGCTCTTTTTATGACATTTTTTTATCAGACCATGATTTATATACAATCATGAAGCTACAAATGTCGCTTAATATCAAATCCACGCTGCCTCGGGAATATCCCTGATGGGGAATTATCACCGAAGGGGAATTTATAAGTGATAAATGGACGGGCACTGCCGAGTCTCGATCCCGCGACACAGATACGCATCCAACAACTCCAGTCGACGTTACCACTGAGCTATCAAGAGAGGTATAAATTAATCCCGAGTCTGGTGTACTTGATTTACCCATAGAGAGCGGGGAAATTGCACTCACCTTCAGCCTTCAGCATTAACCCACCTCCACCATGATAGTTCTTTGGTACGTTTGGAACACGCAGTTCTTTTTGTGACATTTTTAACCACACCGTGATTTATATACAATCATAAAGCTACAAATGTCACTTAATATCAAATCCACACTGCCTTGGGAATATCCTGGATGGGGAATTATCACCGAAGGGGAATTTATAAGTGATAAATGGACAGGCACTGCTGAGCCTCGATCCCACGGCACAGATACGCATTCAGCAACGCCAGTCGACGTTACCACTGAGCTACAAAGAGAGGTGTAAGTTAATCCTGAGTCTGGTGTACTTTATTTACCTGTCGAGAGCAGGGAGATTGTACTCAGCTTCGGCATTAACCCACCTCCACCATGATAGTTCTTTGGTACATTTACCCGAATGACCTCGGTGTTTCCAGTGAGCGTTTTTACTGCATATGGAAGCAGGAAATGTTTTGGTGGCTGATACTGTGCATGGGTCACAGCGTATATCATGTCCTGGCTAAATGACTTGACAAGAATATCAGTCCTTTGGGATGTACTTGTAGTACTAGTTGGATTTCCAGTGAGGAGTCTGACCAGAAATCGCTGTAACTCATTTGGTATGGTAATGTGAGTAGCTATATCAAATGGATGATATGGCCATGGGGTGGAAACCATGTACTTCTTGATGGCCTGTTGGACAAGTGATGAAGTCTGATCTATGATCTTATTGACAACTGTAGACTTGTCCTTCCAAAGCTCGAGTTCCCTATGTAGAATTTGATTTTCCAGGACAACATCTTTTACCGATACGTAGAATGGAACCATCAACAACTTTCCTTTGTCGTTAGATATTATTTCAATCTCACCTCCAAGTTCGGATTTCAGTCGTCTATGAACATTCTTCTTTGCTGATTCCTTCAGGAGATTAACCCCACCAGTCAGCATTAATGATTCAAATTTTGTGGTTAAGGAGGCGACAGACATAATCGTTTTTTTGGGAATAATGTCAGCTCTGATGTTTTTGAAAAGCTCTTTGTAAGTTTTTTCTTCAACCTTTTGATATGTTTTAAAATCTTCACTGTCACCTGTAGTCACTTCCTCTTCTTCATTCTCATTGGTGTCCTCTTTGTTTCTAGTGTAATTCCTACAGCATGATTTGTGATAGTATGCCTCAGCTGCAACAATGTCTCTACTTGTTAATCCTATCATCCCTCCATCTTCCTTCCTAATCGCACTCTCTCTTAGTGTTTGATCTACTCTCAGTTGTGACGCTAGCGTAAGTGTTTCACGTGTATGGGAATGTTTTTTGTATTTGACCCTACTACAGAATATAGAGATCAGAACATAAACTCTTGATTCAGATATTGATTTTTTTGGAAGACTTTTTGAGAACCCTCACTACTGCTAGATACTTCACTACTACATTCACCTACTTTCCTTTTCAGTCTCTAAGTCTCTTTTCAGGGTGAAAATGCTTCTATATTTTCGATGATAGAACACAATTGGAACTTCTTTGTCTTGAAGGGTTTTTGCAATGTCTAGAATGGGGATATGATTCCTGACTTTAGCAGCTTCAAGTAAGGTTAACCAGGAATGGCTTTGAGGGCTAATTAAATGTTCATCTCTGTCGGATATTCCTGGTGTAAGATGCACAGTTTCTTAGCTGGCTTCTGTGTCTCCATGTTGATGGACATTCCAGGCCTCTTACATATCCACAGGCATCACTATACCTGGAAAAGAATATATATATATATATATATATATATATATATATATATATATATATATATATATATATATATATATATATTACACACACACACACACACACACACACACACACACACACACACACATATATATATATATATATATATATATATATATATATATATATATATATATATATATATATATATATATATATATATATGTTTGTGTGTGTGTGTACATATATATGTGTGTATATATATATATATATATATATATATATATATATATATATATATATATATATATATATATATATATATATATATATATATATATATATATATATATACACCATACTTCAGGTAGCCTAGATACTTTTCTTTCTGACAAAAAAAAGTGTTAGGTGTAAGTAATCAGAAAATTTCATTGGTGACGGATGGGATCGTTCGTCTAGGATGGATTTTGCTTATTTGTGTTTTAGGTTGGTTATACACAGAAACATGGAACCCACAACAAGTTATTATATATCAGTGTGTTCCCTAGACTTGTGGGCAGTACTCTAAACCATTAAATCTCTGTATTGTTGAATTGTATGGTCATGGAGCAAATCATAATTAACTTGACACTAAAAAAAACCTCCATTTTCTCTACTATGATGCATCAAAATCTGAATTTTTGTTACACATAGGTTAATAATATTTACAGTGGTGATTGACCTGATATGTACGTATTGTCTGGTAAAATTTCAGGTATCTGCGTTAAAAATTTTCCTCTCCATAGTAAAAAAAAAAAGTGTTTTCCCAGAGACCTTCAAAATTCACCTGAATGCTTACAATAAAGGGGAGATAACACATATAAAGCTACAACTGCCACAATACTCTTACATGTTTTCTAACGCTAGACATATACCTATCCAAAAAAACACTATGAGCATTCTCCCCCGTTTGATACCGATGAGCCAATAATCGGTCCCTGGCTGATGGACTCAATAGACATATCATTGCGCAATTCGAGTAAATGAAAAAAGTAAAGTTATAAGTGAATACTGGGGCCTCTTATTCATGAATTTTAATGGAGTTTTAATTTTTTTTTTCTCCGCATCACTCTCGGAAAGTTTTGCCTCGTTCATTTCTGTGGTAATATACAGAGACCTTCTTCTTGAAACTGAGAGCCTCATTTATTTTCATACATTGTTATCTTTTTAGCAAAGTACCATCCTCCGGCAGTGATTTTATCTTCATATAAACCATTTCTAACGTTAAACCAATTAACTTTATTGGGTCATCATTTAACTATGAATCTGGATCAAGTTTTCCCAAATTTGCTCGTTTCACTGATGCATTTCTCTTCAACACATGAGTCTGAATTTAGCCATATGATGAATCTTTACTCGTCATACGTGACCGGCATATTACAAGGGAAGGTACAGAAATGTTTTCATTTTATTGCTTATTGATTTATATCTATGCACATAATATGGAGCTTATTTTCGAACAAGCACAAAGCTCTTCGTAATACAGATCCATTTGGCCTGCCAAGCCATAACATGGAAACTAAGTAAAAATTTAGCTAATTTTTGTTTTGTAATTCTATTCACAAACGATACAGGAAGGTTTTTCTTCTTCGATATATTTCTGCCATTAGGAGGGAAATCAGAGATGGTTATAAGGGTCGCAGATGCATTCTAAATACATTTCTGCGTTGAGCCGTTGTAACAGAATCAGCAGTGTCTTGATCTTTTGTAAACTGTGCTCGCTCAGAATCCGGGTGTACTGAGAGAGAGAGAGAGAGAGAAAAAAAAAGGGTTTCGTTCTCAAATTGCTTTTCTTGTATCTATACTTCAGTGAAGTTGTTAAGGTCCTTCGTGGATCTATTGTATACAACGTCAATTCAGGTTAATTTTAATTAATGTAGAACATTTTCTAGACAATAAATAAGAGAGAGAGAGAGAGAGAGAGAGAGAGAGAGAGAGAGAGAGAGAGAGAGAGAGAGAGAGAGAGAGAGAGAGAGAGATGGCTTATATGTTCCTTATGTACACTGCTTTTTGTATATATTAACATAGGCAATAGGTAAGGTTATCTATACAAAAATACAGTTACTATAAAGAAGTATATATTTGTTCATTAACCTTTCTTCATAATGACGCATTGTATTTCGTATATATGTATTAATTATCCCGTATTTTGCATATTGCCATTCAGATATTGCATAAATGCATAAACCCCCGGTGTTTTGAGAAAGAGAATCTTTTTACGTCATTTGCATTAGACCTAAGGATTTCAATTTCCACTGTGATTGATGGCTTTTAGGTAAAACAATTGTCTGTGACACTCTCTTGTTCTGTCTTTACATACGTTGATCAAAGCTTCTTAGCAATAGCTGTCAAAAGACATCTGCCAATCTCCATGTCTGTTTCTATGTCCCTATAAATTTTACATTGAACATTATCATAAAACTAACTTAGTCAGGAGGAAAAAGAGCCTGGGGTGAATAAGGCAAGAAGCCAAATACAAAACTTTTGTACGCGATTTTGGGGCCACAAAACAAATAGCAAGGCTTTGTATTCAGCCTGTTTTCAATTAGCGCTTCATATCACTCACGTCCGAGCTGACATATGAATGTTTGCTTTCACAATGGATTTACGAGTTTTATCAATATGTACCTAGCCTTTTTGATGATTAAAATATTATACATATCAGTTCCAGGATACATACACACAAATATATATCATGGTGGAGGAGAGTCGATAACGATTCTAAGTACGAAAACCTGAATTCGACAGGCATTGCAACAGAGTTAGTATCAATTTATACCTCTCTTGAAAGTGGGGAAGACGTCATGTTTTCCTTCTTGTTTGTGTGTTGTTGTTTTATTGATAATTTCGCTTTGTTTGTGCAGCGAAAAGATATCTCATAAAACTTTCGAAGGATTTCAATGAAATTTTGTGAACTTTTGGAACTCGAATCAAGGAAGAGATGATTAAATTTTAAAGTTGTCCTGGAAATGGATTTCGAGCGCTATGCGAATGTGTTTTGTTCCGCTGGAACTAATCTCCGAAACCTGTTGCAGGACTCCGATGAAGTTTTCTGCATGGAGAGTTGGAACTGTAACCAGCTTTTTATCATCATCTTTAGATATAGGAATAAGACTAAGCTTATTATCACTCTCTAACTAAAAAAAAAAAATCGTTACTTTTTTCAAAATGGAAAATGATGAACAGGGTAGAGCGTCGAAGCTCTATACACATTATTTTAGCCATTTTGACTTTAGTTTGATTTTATTCGTCGGAAAATTCTCTAATCTATTTTTCTTATGGTAGGTAACATTATTATCTCATTAGTCGTATGGAGTAGAATTTAAGGTTTTGAAAATTATAAAAGTGTTCGATAACGTGGACTGATCTCATCCACGGCCGTAATACTTCAGGTCCTTCGTAGATTTTGTTTGTTTTAATCTGTTTAAAGTTGATAAAAATTTGAGGAAAATAAACAAGAATCAATTTTATTTACACATTTGCTGATAAAATTGTATCATTGCTGAAGTGAACAATAATTTCGAACCATGCTGAAAAATACAGATTCATCTTGATGATGATCGAATCCAGAAAACCGAACAGTATGAAAACTAATTCGATCAAATGTTGGGGCAAAATGTCTTATCGTAAGATTCGACAAGGAGGCAGTAATGTCAGAGCAACCGGGAAAAATCGTTCCTAATGTTGGCAGACTTCCTGCCTCTCAGTGTCGTCGCAATATCAATCTCCTCCTTTGCCATCACCTTCATTCTGTTGATAAAATCCCTCTCCCCCGCCGGAACTCCACTTTCTCTTTGTATCCACAGGGAATGAAAACTGAAGCATTCCAAAGGTTTTCTACTTTCAGTCTAATGTTCAGATATAAAATTCAAGATCCTACTCATTCTCGTTCTTCATTGCAAAGCATTTCAAAACTGAAGGAGCTACTGCATATATATGCTTAGCTTATTAGATAAAAATTTAAGGAAAATTATGCAGCATCCACGACAACAATACCGCAACATGTTTGCCGCAGTTGATACAGTTGGATGGACGTATATTGCAGCTATGGGTGACTTAAGACGTTTACGCATATCGGACGACAAAATAGACATACCTGAAAACCAGTAGGCTACACTACTGCCCCTTTAGTTTTCTGTCGGTCCACTCATCTGTATCTATATAGATACTGTCAATGAACCATGAGGTTATAATGATCTCTCAAAACAATGAAATACGGATAAACTTTAAACAGTCATAGAAGAGATTGAAAAAAAAAAAATCCTAAACTTAACTAAATTTAACTTAACTTACCCAGCAATATTCTACTTTTTACACCCAGCAATAAACAAATATATACGCGTTTCAGGCGTAGTGTCCCTTCCTTCAAAATAATTGTTTTAACGGCCCCGTACCGAATTTCAAACTATCATATTCGGTACAATAATTCACGGTGTGGAAGAAGGCCCACCTGCCAACACTACCGTCAATTTTCGGTATAATATGTTATCAGATTATACAGATCGCGATAGCCTTGAAAAATATAATCATGACGCCACCAGACGAATCACTAAACGTAAAGACCCACAGGGTACACTCCGAAGAGGTGTCTTGTCATGGCAACTGGTAAGTATCATCATCAAAGGGAATGGGCAACAAACGAACTTCTCTTCAACAGACAATCACACAAACAGGACCGCCAGAGGGCTAAGTAGGTCTCAACCAGATAACAGTACAACCGCCAGTGACTTCCAGTCAGCTCACTGAGCTTATCTCTGTGTCTGCATTCGTAGGTGAATTCTGAATGAAGAATGTTAAATGTTGATTTTCCTGCTACTCAGCTGTGAGGACCAAGCCAACTCTTCTTAACGATAACCACGCCCCATTTTACTCACACAACCTGGAATAAGAAGTAAACAACCTTCCATTGGGTAGTTTTGCGGCAATGAGTCTAAAATAGATTGTTGCTTGACTTGACTAGACGTTTACAAAAAAGAAAAATTCACAATTTACGTTAAATAGCAATAATTACTGGGGTTTGTGACAATAGTGATAAATGAACTTAAACTATGGCAACAACAACGCAATCTAACAGCAATAATAGCAGTAATGATACTCTGTTATAGTTTATCTAATTTTGATAATGGCGATAGGATTATCGTCTCGAGCAGTGAGACTGAGGGCTTCACTATCGGTCTCAGACAACCTACTCAGCAGTCCATCCGATTTCTTAATGGACAATAATAAAACCGTCAGACATGTTGGCCAGGACTGTACAAAACACTGAAACTAGTCAAATATTTTTAGATAACGATAAAAATCTGACCATCCTGTCACTTTCTTAAAAAGATCAAATCCACTGAAAGAGATCACATTTTTCTAATTTTCTTTGCATCTCAGTAATGCCTCAGCTTTTGTCTACTATACCGAAAAGATTATTATTATTATTATTATTATTATTATTATTATTATTATTATTATTATTATTATTATTATTATTATTATTATTATTATTATTTATAATGTACCAACAGTTCTGTGAAAGGAAGAAAAAAATGGAATACTCAGTTATGAAATGAAGAGAAAAAATTAATGAAGAAACCAATTCAATAAGGGTGAAGAAACCGAGCTACCTGATCGCTTATGAATTATAAAACATTTTAAAATTCAAATAATCAATGCGAAGGCTTTATATCTCCTACTACATCCTGATGCCTCGGATAAGACTTTAAAACATCATTAAAAGTATTTTTTATCATGAAGTCTACATTTGATTTAAAATTGCACGTAAAAAGGGAAACCAAGTAAAAAGGCATCATCAATAAGTACCGGAAGAGAATAATATACTTTGTTCACTATCTAGATGCAACACGGAGTTGAAAATGACAAGGCTAGGAGGGAATTGGAAACCAGGTAAATGCCTGGAAAAATATTGTGCTAATTTTAAAAATGCCCAGAACGCTTGAGAGAGAACATCGTCTATAGACCCTTGCAATGAAGCCTACAAGTCAAAAGTAAATTTTATACCTTTTGTTATTTACACAATGTTTCCCTTTGATGCCACTTGTATGTATGATTATTTTTTACAGAGCTTTGGCAATGATGCATAAAAGTGGTAAGCATTATAAAGAAACTGTTGAGCGTTATACATAAAAAAAAAACAATGCTTGTGTTCAGGAAGAAATGCAACGATTAGGAAATTATGAAATGTCAGAAAACATCACGTATCATCCCAGAGCTGATCAGAGAGAGAGAGAAAAAAAAAACAAGTTTTAGAGGTTCCATTTATTTGAAAAGTTACTGTTTAATGAATAAGGTCATGAAAAAAGGAATTAAATCACATTGGTGATCTTTTCTTTTATGAGTCCATTGCAAACAAAACTAAGAGATACTTCAACAGAAATAAAAAAAGAATATGGAAGATTTGTAATAGTTGCTGGCAACCACAAGGTTTCTCTACAAAAACAAAGATATAATACTAAAGCGAAATTTACGAAAACAATGTTTTATGCTTAAAATTTATTGTAAAGACAATTAAACATTGAATACATAAATATATATCGTTGGTCTGAACAATGCTACTCTAGTTCTTTTCCCAATTTCTTCATGTTTATCTAAATGTTCTGTTCTTACTTTTCACTATCTTTCGGGTTTATCAAATATTATTCTATCCATTCCACTTGAACAAGAATTCGTCTTTCTTTTATTTTGATCTTATCCGAAGGTTTTAATACAAATCTACCTATTTTCTCACACCTTGGTTTTTAGAACAAAACTTGGGTATTTACGTTCGCTGAAAATACTCATGCTAAGTGAGGCTGAACTTGTTTATCGATGATCGGATGAATCAGTATTCCACATATAACACGAATCATATTAATCCTTCACGATGAAATAATGAAAGGTAATATGTTCCATAGTATGCTATGAATTTGCTTAACAAATACCTATCTTCGTTATTGTAGCATACTGATTAACCAATCATCTATCAGTAAAAAATCAATAACTCAGTCAGTTATTCTGGGCGTGACTCCCTTTGCCTTAGGTTTTAAATACTAATTGCTATGGTCGGCAGGGTTGATAAGTTCATTGCAGGCAAGAGTTTCGATGAGGAAGTGAGGGAGGTAACAGACTGGATACTGGAACAGACACGGTGAGGAATATTACAGAAATCAATGAAACACGAATGTGGATGAAAAATTTGAAGACGAATTAGAGAAAGGATGAAATTCAATCAAACTTAATAATTCATCAATTCCTAACTGTCGCAGAAAACTGCTTTACGTACATGGGTGTTCCAAGACATTTCAAAAGAAAAACAAAAAACTCTGTATATATCCAAATAGCTCTTTGGGTTTAACCAGGATTATTTCATTTCGATAAATCAGGATGGGAAACTTCAAATAAGAAAAAGGAATCTCCGTGATTAGGAAAACTGTGCTGAAAAAAGATGATATGGCTGATGTTAAATTTGGGTTTCTAAAAGAACAAGGCAATTATTTTAATGTAGATTTATTTTAATACCTAAGGTAGATCGAGGAAAAATTAGATTTTATTTTCTTTATCCTATGGTGCTGAATTCTTGGGGACCTTAAATTGGTGAATGGTTGGAAATTGTTGAAGAGAGGAATTTGTTTTCCTAAATTTATGCCATGCAATGTCTGTTGATGTTTGATGTGAATATTTTCGAAAAAAAAGTTTAATCATTAAGGCACTGATATTTATTGATTTTCTAAATGAATTTTATGTAATTTGATTGGTCATAAAAGGGTACAGAAAAAAAAACACACAGCATAATCAGTCGCATACTACATTTGTGCTGTCCCCGTTCGAATTCAGGTCCAGCTGATTAGGTTTCAGTGGTTATTAAGAAAACAATGGGTAATCTTTAGGGATATCAACTGCCTGTCTCATGCAATTGGTTGAGGTAGTGAGAGAGCTACATACGTCTTGGGGTTTGAATGTATGTATATGAGGTACCTAGAAAAATATATGACAGGTGATTTTTTTAAGAAGAAAAGTTGCACATGTTTGCGAATACCGAGATAAAGGTCAAAGAGCAGTGTGGGCGCAGGACTGGGAGAAATACGAGCAATTGTATCACGGTAGCTGGAAGGTGTGGCTCTTTAGGGTCAGGAAAACTCAAGGAAAGGTAAAAGAGTAATGATGTGTTAGATTAAAGATTGTATTAGTAAGGTGAAATGCGGCACGAGAAAAGTTGTTATAGTGGCTTGTCAACGATCCATCAGCCCAAGTTTGAATTTAGCATCATTCGTTGTCCTTTCTTTATTGCGAGACACCACCTGTTAGGAGAGATGGCCTATATAGCTTATATGATAGTGGAAAGTACTACTTCTGATTTTCTGATGTTGGATCTTTCATGCAGAGGATTTTTTTCCTGTTAGTTTTGCATGTTTTCTGGCCTTGAATTGAAAGGAATAACACTGACAGGTAATGGAGATTGATTTTATGTCTAACTTGGATTGGAGAAAATGAAAAGATGGTTAAACTAGTTGATTTAAGTGCAAATGTAGATGACAAAACAAAAGAGGGTATTGGTGTGAGCTCTTAGAGTAAATGAGAATGAAGATAGTCATTAGGAAAAGTCTTTGAAAAGCGATTTAATTATCAGAAAATATATAACTTCCAAAGAATACTTCTAAATACACAAAATAATTGACATAGTTTGCTCGAGTATGTATTGGCACAGCGTATATATAAGAGCACGTTGATGGATGACAAGCTAGGGTGAGGAGATGCCTGAGGAGTGTCTTATTGTTATTTGAATAAAGAGGAAATAGATACAAATTTTAAGTTCTTGAGGAAGAGTAAAAATGTGGCTGCAGATGTAATTAGGACAACTGAGTTTGGTATAAAGGAAATTAGAAGAGCAAAAACGGAAACAATGGGTGAAAAGAGCTTTAGGTTCAAGAAATAGGGGTAAAAGAATTATGTGGTGGGTATCGGAAATTCCAGGATTAGGTAAGATTGTCAGCGAGTAAAAAATTAATTTCTATGGCTTCAGGCCGGTAGGGAGGGGAATAAAAGCAGAAAGTGATGGAATGAAGAAATGAAAGGTGTATTGAAGTAAAAAAGATTGCTTATGATGTAGTGCAAAGAGACTGGAATATCATAGAGAGGAAAACAGGATGAAGGAAGAAGGTAGTTATGATGAAAGTGAGATATAAAAAGTAGAGAAAAGTATAGAAAGGATATAAAAGACCTGTCATCAGTTTCCAAGGCAGGAGGGTCTTCTCCCACTGAAATATATCGCCCAAATGACAGCCTTCCTTGTGAAGGGGAACAGCACTGCTCCCGAAGGACTCAACAATCTGGGAGCTTGAGTTGTTTGTAAATTTATATGCTCAAATGAAGCCTACATCTCTCTCTATAAAAACTGTTTTGACAAAACAATAATGCCCTTAATGAGGCTACTACAAGTTCAAAAAACAAAAGAACCACACACTAGCGTTTTGTAGGTGTTCGTGATAAGCCTTTATATTTCCTCGTGAGAGATCCTGATACATAGGGCAAGTGATTACTGTGATGGCCTCATAATTGCTGAGATTTCTTCAGCCTATGTTCTTGCCTCCAGCGGAACGACTGGTCCATACTAATAAAGTAATAGCAAAGGAAAATTACATCCACGCCAAAATCAAGGTCTTAAAACTGCACATTACATGCCCTTGTACAAACAGAAATGAGAAAACCTCGGAAGAATGATCTCAGGCTGGAATTGCGGGGGCCACTCATCATCTGGTATTATTAATGTAGTTTCCTTATTTGCCTCAATTGAGCTTAATTTTCAAATTCTCTATCTGCATACTAGGAGATGCTCGCTATCACCCGCATTTGTCAGTTCCCATATCTGTACCATACCCATACCCATACCCATACCTATATCTATATCTGCATCATGCCCATACCCATACGCATATCTGTATCATGCCCATACCCATACCCATATCTGTATCATGCCCATACCTATACCCATATCTGTATCTTGCCAATATCAACACCCATACCTACATCTGCACCATACCCATATCCATACCATACCCATATCTGTAGCATACCTATACCCAAACCATACCCATACTCAAGCCCATATCTGTACCATACTCATACCCATACCTATACCCATAACCATATCCATACCCGCATCTCTACCATACCCATACCCATACCCATACCCACATCTCTACCATACCCATACCCATACCATACCTATACCCATACCCACATCTCTACCATACCCATACCCACATCTCTACCATACCCATACACATACCATACCTATACCCATACCCATACCCATACCATACCCATACCCTTACCCATATCTGTACCATACCCATAACCATACCTATACCCATACCAATACCCACATACATTCCATACCCATACCCATCTCTGTATCATTTCCATACCTATACCGTTACCCTTACCATACCCATGTAATTTAAGGATATAACTAGAGTTTATGAATAAAGGGACAAAGAGAGAGAAACCTTTCAGTGATAAACATTGATAGTTAGAAGAGATTTTAAGAAACGAACAGAGATAGAGAAGAGAGAGAGAATAGAAAGATGAACAGAAAAAAAGGAAAATCTGGAGTTTTGGCTGTAATTTCGTGACAAAGCTAGACCTAAATGCTTATTCTCCTTGTATCGAGGTCAACAAAGGTGTTGTGTTTTAAACGCCTGGGTTCAGTGATGTTTTGGAACATAAAGCAAAACACGAGGTGTGTCGTGGTTACGAAGCCATTATGACTGCTCTTAATCGAGTTCGTAATCACGAGGAATTCATAGCAAAAACACATAGTTACTTTAGTGGGATAAATAGCCACCAGAAATTATAAGTTCCCTCTTTTAAGGCGGTGCTTTTTCCAGAAGGCCACCCAAATGGCCTGTCTTTAGATTAGCCTAACCAATTAAGCATCTACAGGGCCGGACCAAAACCAAGATTCCGCCTACAGAGGGGCGGGACAAAAACTTCCAAAATTCCTTATCAAGTCCAGCTGAGAAGCAGCGAAGAAGAGAGAGAAGAAAGGACAGCAGAGAGTGGTAGCAGAGAACCTTACCTTACTGACCTTACAGTTCGTTCCGGTTGCCCCAGGTCCCTCAGTGTGAGGCACCTCTGATGTCTACCAGAGAGTTGCTAATGCATCTTCCTGTATATTTTGCATCTTCCAATCTTGGATGGTCTGGGATGCATCTTAGATATTTGTCGAGCTTATTCTTAAACACATCTACGCTCACTCCTGATATGTTCCCCAGATGAGCTGGTAGCACATTGAATAGACGCTGCATTATCAATGATGGTGCGTGGTGGATTAATGTCCTCTGTGCTTTCCTTAGTTTTCCTGGTATAGTTTTGGGCACTATTAATCTACCTCTGATTGCTCTTTCTGATATTTTTAGCTCCATGATGTTTTCGGTAATCCCTTGTATCTGTTTCCATGCCTGTATTATTATGTAGAGTTCTCTTCTCCTTTCGAGACTATATAAATTTAAGATATGTAGCCTTTCCCGTAAGTCAAGGTCCTTAACTTCTTCTATAGTGCAGCAGATAATTGCATATTTCATAAGAATCGTTCAGATAGTGAAACAAGCATGAAATTTTGCACAAGTGCTCTTTAAAGTTCCCTCTATCAGAAAAGGGCGCTGGCCACGCAAAAAATTTAATATGGCGGCCAAATTCCAAGATGGCGGCCAGTATCGACAGATTTTGGCTAATTTTTCACTAGAATGGCATGTATTTGCTTCTAGCAATATGGTAAAGCTCTTCCATACTATTTCTTATGAATATTATGTTTCTGTAGCTTCCCAGTACAGTTTACCTTTAAATATGGGGGCTATATGGCTGCCAAGAAAAGGTAGAAACAATAATTATAATGAGAAATAATGCCCGTTCAACAATTATCGTTTTAAGCATGGATCTTGGTTTCTGTGGTTTTAGATCCTAATGAGGCCATCTCTTTCGAATAACTCATCAATTTTGAAGGAAAATTAATAAATGTAAAAGAGTGTATGTCTGCACACAACCAGGGCACACTGGTGACATCACTGCTGTGTAACTCAGCATGGGGTTCAGTGCCAGCTAATCCAGCTTTACTAATCCTGTAGTCTTAGACTAGTAGTTGTAGTATAGTTTAGTTTAGTGTCCCAAATGCTTTCTAACAGCCCCAGACCAGCTATAGTTAGATAGCCGCACCTGAATAGACAGGATGTGCCAGCGCGGGAGAGCCGAGCCAAGGGTATGGGGGCTGTACATGATGGTTCATGTACTTACCCGGATGGTGTACAGATCACACGGGACTTAAATGGCACTGGATGAATGATCGGGCTAGGTGTAGGGAGACCGAACCTAGTTGAATCCCATACAGGAATGTGTGCTTTGTTTAAGGTGGTAAAAGGATACCCCTCGGCCATAATCAAAAGTGAAATTATGGCAGAATGTGATGCCAATCCAATATTGAGCAGTAGAAAAACAAACTGGAGTTTGTGTTGTCTTTGTCAGAAGGACAAAAGAGGTGAGCACTTGACATCACCTCCAAGTCATCATGTCCTAGACCATGATGGGTACACAATGCTGGCAAGGAACATTCCCATGTTCAGTGAAATTAATGAAATGCCACTGATAATGGATCCAGCAAGGCTGGATGAAGGTGATGGCATAGAGGCCACTCTCAGGAAAAATGCAGCAAAATACCATGTGAACTGTCGCTTGTTGTTTAACAACACTAAACTGGACTGTGCAAGAAAGCGACAATCCAATGACCAGACCAGCAACACTGAGACTAGTCGTGCAAAACTGCGCCGAACCAGTCATGACAATGAAGTTTGCATTTTCTGTGAGAAAGTGGCACCTGCATCTGATCTCAGACAGGCTAGTACTAAGGGCCTTGACTTGAAATTGCGTGAATGTGCAGAGATACTTAGTGATGGCAAGCTCCTTGCTAAGTTGACTGGTGGGGATGTCATTGCACAGGAGTTTAAGTATCACCATGCCTGTCTTTGTGCCCTCTACAACAGAAAAAGGTCCTACCTGAGGAGCCTTGAGAAAGACCAAGGTAGCACTGAGTCAGAATCAGATGTGTATCCACTAGTTCTGTCAGAACTGATGACATACATTGTTGAAAACAACCTTTGTTCAGATGATCCAGTCACATTTCGGCTGGCAGATATTTGCCACCTCTACCAACAACGTCTGGAACAATTAGGTGTAGAGTCACCAAGTGTAAATTCCACGAGACTCAAAGACAAACTTCTGGCAGAAATTCCAGAACTTGAGGCTCATAAATCTGGCAGAGATGTATTACTTGCATTTCAAAAGGATGTGGGAAAAGCACTTGCTCAATCATCTGATCTTTCAGAGGCAGTTATCATTGCTAAAGCAGCAAATATTCTCAGAAAGTCTATACTTGATCATCAGTCACGGTTTGATGGCACATTTTCTGAGGCTTGTGTACGAAATTCTGTGCCTCCTCTCCTGCTCCAGTTTGTAGGGATGGTTGAGCATGGGGCTGACATCAAGTCACAGTTACGATTGGAGCATCAAAGTCAGATCAGGCCATTGCACAGCTCATGCAGTTCAACTGCTACTCCCGATACAAAGAGGGAGCAACAACTCATAGACACTCCAAAGACAGAGAAACACCATTCCCAGTCTACATTTGACTCTCAGTCTATGCCAAAACCAGGAAGAGAAACCTGGTTGAAATGCTACATCAGTATGGCCTCAGTATCTCTTATGACAGAGTACTGGAGGTCTCTGCACAGTTAGGAGATGCCACAGTTAGCAAATATGTGGAGGAGGGTGTGGTCTGTCCCCCAGTACTGCAAAAAGGGTTGTTCACCACTGCAGTGATGGACAACATCGACCACAACCCATCTGCAACTACTGCCACTACCTCCTTCCATGGAACTAGCATCTCCATATTTCAGCACCCCACCAAGGAGAACACTGGACAGGAAAGACAGCAACTAAAGTTTGCACCTGAGAAAGTGAGGTCGGTGCCTGAATTGCCGGACACATTCACAAACATCTCACCAGCTTCCTTTCAAACAAAGAACCCTGTGCCACCAAACACTGCAATACCAAAGCCACCCACAGATATCTTGGGGCCACAGCTTGCACTGGAGTATCAGTGGCTAGACAAGGTCATAGTCACCCAGGAAATAGATGATGCAGTGAATCTGACGTGGTCAGCTCATCACGCTTCAATGAAGAGAAGCCCAGAATTTGAAGTAACCATAACTTCATTGCTTCCTCTCCTGCGTGATCAGGCTCATTCTGTTGCTACGATCAAACACGTGATGCAGAAAGTGCAGGATGTCACTGATTTTCTGAACCCTGGCCAGATACCCATAATCACAGCTGATCAGCCAATCTATGCCGTAGCAAAGCAGGTGCAGTGGCAGTGGCCTGATCAGTATGGCGAAGACAAGTATCTGGTAATGTTTGGTGGTCTGCACATTGAGATGGCAGCAATGACATCTCTTGGTACTCTTCTTCATGGCAGTGGTTGGACAGGAGCTCTGGTGGAGGCAGGAGTTGCTTCATCTGGAACTGCAGAATCCTTCCTGTCAGCTGCAAGTGTAACCAGGACACGGCAGATGCACCAGGTTACAGCCTCTAGTTTGTACAAACTCCTGAGGACAGCATACACTGACTACTGTGCTGAGAAAGCAAACAACAATGAGCAGGCATTAGAGTTTGAGGAGTGGTGTGACCTTCGAAGACAGCAGAGTCCACAGTTCCACTTCTGGCACATGGTGTTGTCTATGGAACTTGTGATATTCCTACTGATCAGGTCCTTCCGTGAGGCCAATTTTGTCCTCTACTGCCAGGCATTGCATGAGCTGATACCCTACTTCTTTTCCAACAATAATACAAACTATGCTCGTTGGCTGCCTATTCACCTCAGGGACATGCTTACCCTAGAGAGTTCACACCCAGAGTTGCACAAGGAGTTCAAGGCTGGCAACTTTGTTGTGCACAAGACCAGTCGCCAGTTCTCAGCAATGGCTCTTGACCAAGCTCATGAGCAGACCAATGCCTTTATAAAGGCTGATGGCGGAGCCATTGGGCTGACTGAAGATCCGTCAGCACTCAGAAGATGGATGGTGGCTGGCCCAGAGATCATCCGCTTGGTGTCTGCATACGAAACAGAGGTTCAAAGTAAGGAGTCTAATGAGCAGACAACACACCATGAACAAACACCTCATGCGCATTCTTGGAGAGAGTCAGCAAGCTGTCATTGGCTTTGCAACACTTGGGAAGTCCTTTTCAGGAAGAGAGCCAGGATCTGTATTCCATTGACAACAAAGACATTGCCCACCCCAGCTCAGCAGAACTTCTACAGACACACCTTGACAGAGGCCGCACTAAATTTCAGAAGTTTTCAGACTCTTTGGCAAACAATGCAGTCTCCTTCTATGAGCCGATAAAGAAGAACAGAACTGACTTCTTCAGGCGAGAAGGTGCTCCTGTAGAACAGTCAAAGCAGAAACTTCTGAAGGAGGATTGCCAGCTTTTCTCAAAGCTATTTATATCCTGTCAGAGCCGTGAATGTGATCTGCAGGAATTCTTCCAGCACGAGAATCAAACATTCCCAGCTTCCCTTAGTGAGGGTGGTAGGCTGTAGACATGTCAGAAGTCTCAGCTGACCTCGGTCCTGGAGAGTCATGTTACACTAGAAGACAAAGAACCAAAGACTGATGTCCTCATTGTAGATGGATCAGCTTTGGTCCATGCCTTGCCACCAAAGAAAGGAAAGACCTTTGAGGGCTATGCACTTTGCGACTTCTTGCCTGTGATACAATCCTATAGCAGCAAGTACACATCATCACATCTTGTATTTGATGTATACAATACATCCAGCCTCAAAGCTGAGACCAGGCTCCAACGTGGTCAAGGAGGAAGGCACAAGGTGACAGACAAGAACACAATTCCATCCAACTGGCGCAATTTCCTAAGACACGATGCCAACAAGACAGAGTTGTTCCAGTTCCTGGCAGACAAAGTTGCCCAGATGTCTGCCACAAATGTTGTCATTGCCACGAAAGGGTCTGCTGTCCTCAGCACTCATGAGGCTAGTCTTCAGGGACTGGAAAAGTGCTCTCATGAGGAAGCTGACACCCGCATCTTTCTCCATGCCAAATATGCCACAGAACATGGAGCCAAGACCATCACGGTTAAAGCAAATGACACAGATGTTCTTGTCGTTGCAGTCAGTGCTTTCTCCACTCTCCACAGTCTAGGGCTAGAGAAGCTATGGGTGGCATTTGGCCAAGGCCAGAGCCTGCGCTGGATTGCTGTGCATGACCTGTGCAACTCTCTGGGCCAGGAGAAGGTGAATGGCATGCTCTTCTTCCATGCGTTCACAGGCTGTGATACAGTGTCAGCCTTCCGGAGCAAGGGCAAGAAGACCGCCTGGCAGACATGGAACATCTTTCCAGAGGCCTCCACTGTGTTCTCCAAACTGAGTCACTACCCTCTCAGAGTGGAAGAGAGTGACCTGAAGGTCCTGGAGAGGTTTGTCATACTTATGTATGAAAGATCCAGCACTGCTGGCACTGTGGATGAGGCTAGACTTGATATGTTTGCCAGAAAACAAAGGGCATATGAGGCCATTCCACCAACCAGGGGAGCTCTCCTCCAACACACCAAGCGTGCTGCGTACCAGGCTGGTTGTGTGTGGGGGCAGGCCACCCAGTGTCAGCCACAGCCAGAGAACCCTGCTGAGTGGGGATGGCAAAAGTCTGGTGAAGCATGGCAAGTCCTCTGGACAACCAACTCGCCCTTAGCCAAGAGTTGCCAACAGCTTACCAAATGTGGATGCAAAGCAGGCTGTCGGGAAAGGTGCAAGTGCTACAAGCTGGGTCTTCCCTGCACAGCTCTGTGCACTTGCAAATGTGAAGTCTAGATAAATATTGCCCTCTCTTCAGTAGATAATCTAGCTTGAGCATCCAACGTGTCATGCTATGCCTACCTTCTTATCCTCGAATTTTTCAAAGGTGTAGGTTGAGAGACCTATACATAGATTGGTTGCGTTTAGTCCGTATTTCTCTTCTTTTCTTTTTATGGTTACAGTCTTAGACACAATGTTGTATGTGACCATACCATTACTATTTCAGTTGAAAATAGCATATTAGTTAAACTGTCTGATCACATGAATATACCATTAAATAAAAACAGTTGGTCTCTATGTCTGCTAGCGCTGTGGATAGAAAAAAAAACTTTTATGGCAACCATTTTGTACGCCATCTTGGTTACAATTCATTTAGTAAGGGTTTTCAATAAAATGTGTGGTATGGAACATTTTTATAACCTAAAAGTCGAGGATTAAAAAAAAAAAACTGGCATATTCCATCCAATAGATGCTCCCAAACCAGTGAATCTCAACATAGATGGCGGCCATTTTGAAAAATAGCCGCCATCTTGGATTTTCAGGTGGCCAGCGCCCTTTTCTAAGAGAGTGTAGTCTTAGGAATGTTTGTGCCAAATTTCATGCTTGTTTCACTATCTGAACGATTTTTACAGCAATCTGCTGCACTACTATTCTAGCTGTGAAGCACCTTTGTACACTCTATTTGTGCAATATCCTTTTGGTAGTGTGGGTACCATATTATATTGCAATATTCAAGTAGACTACGTACATACGTTTTATAAAGAATAATCATGTGTTCGGGTTTTCTTGTTTTGAAGTGCCGGAACAACATTCCCATTTTTACTTTGCATTTTGCCAATAGTATTGCTATTTGTTCATTGCATAACGTATTTCTATTCAACATCACACTGCTTCCTTATTTGTGATTGTCTCGTTATTAGGTTCCCTATTTGCATACAGCATTCCTTCTTTATCACCATAGTTTATTGATTCAAATCTATCAGAGTTGAATACTATCCTATTTACCTCTGCCCATTTATATATATTGTTTAGGTCTCTTTGTAGTGAGTTCCTATCTTCATCACAAGTAATTTCTCTACTTATTCTTGTGTCATCGGCAAAACTTCTCACTACCGAGTCCTTAACATTATTGTCTATGGGATTGTAAGGCTCACTAACTGTGGGTTGATAAAAGAAGAAGAAAGACTCATATTTGACACTCACTGTAACTTTGCACTGCAATTCATTTGTATACTACTGTAGCTTTATTATTGTGTTAATGAAATAAAGAAAACTATATTGTGTCTTCTTCAAGTCTCCTGTATCGGAAAATACGCTGCTACACAACAAAGACAGAACGATAAACATCTCTAAAGTAAGTAATCTTCTTAACTTGACAAACGAATAGCAGAAAGAAGAATAATAAATAAAGAAAAGACATCACACCCATATGCATACCAATACCCATAACCATATCTGTACCATGCCCCATATCTGTACCATAACCCATACCTATACCCATACTCATACCAATACTCATATCCTTATCATACCCATACCTATAGTCATACCTATACCCCATACCCACACCCATATCCATTCCATACCCATATCCATACCATTTCATTCCCATACCTTCCAGTCATATACAATCAAATGACCACATCTGAGTGTAGGTGCAGGAGCAACTATTGATGAGTTTTGAATAAAAAAAAAACTCTGAACATTCCCCTTTAAATGAACAAATACCAGAACAATGTTATAAAAACGGAAAATGATAGGCAACGTTTTTGTTTTATTACCTTTTTGTTCAGTATTTTGACGTTTCTCCATTATTTTTAAGTACTATTGTGCATAAAAGTCGGTTCCCATAGCCATCGAGAGAGTGAACACGAATCCGGTGACTATGAAACACCGAAGCAGTTGAAACAATTAATTAATGGAAGACCCAACAGATGTCGCAACGTAACGGCATATGGCAACAGGAAGGAGGAGTGGGAAGCAAGTATTTTTCTTGAGCATAAAATAAAGTTCCCATATTCTAATATCATTAAGAAAGTGATCGTTACAGTTTTTGTTGTTGGCAATACTGATTTTGATTGTAAAATATACTGTTAAGGAAGTATGTGAAATAAATCTGAGAATAAAAGTGCTTAGGAAGTCAGTATTCATGAATTAGTATTTTCTATAGATTATGTATCTTATCAACCATAAACACTGATGCTGAAATGTTTTGTATTGATCTTGTGGCCAGTCATGTCTGCTGATAAGATACGATAATCTGTAGGAAATACTAATTCATGATGTCTTTACAAATCTGTAAACATTTAAGCATGAAAAAGGGATGAGGGAAGGGGGGGAGGGAGGGGGAGGGGAGAGGGACGGGAAAGGAGGAGGGGAGGGGAGGAGGAAGGGGGGGGAGGGGGATTATCAGTTTTCCATGAGGAAGCTGAGGTCCCGGGGAGAGGGGGATTTGTTTATAGACCACACTTCTTAATCCGTTTTTTTTTTTTGGGGGGGGGGGGCTGTGTTGGGAAGAGGAGAGGGAAGTGGGAGGCGTGATCCCAGCAAGAGAGGGTTTGTTTAGGGGACCACCCTGCTTAAGCCGGTTTTTGGAGGGGAGAGCAAAGTGGGAGGAATGGGGAACGCACACACAACACACGCAGGAACAAAGCCAAGGAAATTAATATAATAGATGGATCCTGAGCAGGACCCGCAAATAAGAGGATGGAGGGCAGCCGATCGAGGCTACGGCCTACCCCAACGCCAAATCAAAGTCCTTCGAAAAGAAGGCATCGTGCTTACCCCATATAAAAATGGGAAAAAAGCACGTTAAAACGAAAAAAAAAAAAAAATATTCATAATATTTTAGGCAAAAATGCGATTAACCGGATGGGAACTTTAACCGCAACTGTTGCAGCCATGACAGCCTGAAGACATAATGATTTAGGAAACAATATTATTCATAAGCTTATTTAGATTTTCTTTTCAATCCCCGCTGACATGAGAGCAAGCCACCCGGCCCGTACCAGGAGCACTCTCCGCACAATGCATAATTCCCACGTCCCTGGGAAGTGTTGAAGAATAAGGGAAAGACCAGTTTTTTATTAATTTCTGGAAGCTCCACGTGGCCCAGCTCTTAGGCTCCATAAGCCGTGTCAGTGAGCAGGTCTTTCATTTCTAAGTGGCACTGAGGAATAAATGAACCTGGAAACTGCTATCATTATCAATGAAATTCTTGCTTCCATAGAGATCCGATGCCTAGAAAAAGTCCTTGCAAGCAGAAAAAGACACAAAAGTCAGATGAAAAATAAGACTTACTTATCGTTGGTATATATCGTAACTGAAGTTAACATCACAAATGTATGAACACAAATATCCAATAACTTGGAGGCAATAATAACTGTCCTTTGTCTCATGTTTTAGTGCATTTTTACTAGAACTTAAAAAATTATCTGTTTGCTGACATGTTAATGAAGAAAAAGAATTTCATCAGTAACATATCCTTCAAGAGAAAATTGATATAAAATGTTATAAATACTTTGGTCAATGATAAGGAATAAAGTAAATTCTTTAAGAATGGAAAGCTCATTGCTGACAATATTGTCTTCCAAACAACATTAATACCCTTATGTGATGTTCTAAAACTGAAATAAAATCCTTTGAACTGTTTCCAAATAAAATGATTAT
>JANJGK010000016.1:1845536-1874815 GCA_039081455.1 Macrobrachium rosenbergii
ATATATATATATATATATATATATATATATATATATATACATATATATATATATATATATATATATATATATATATATATATATATATATATATATTTATATATATATATATATATATATATATATATATATATATATATATATATATATATATATATATATATATATATATATATATATATGTATATATATATATATGTATATATATATATATATATATATATATATATATATATATATATATATATATATATATATGTATATATATATATATATATATATATATATATATATATATATATATATATATATATATATATATATATATATATATATATATATATATATATATATATATATATATATATATATATATATATATATATATATATATATATATATATATATATATATATATATATATATATATATATGTATATATATATATATATATATATATATATATATATATGTATATATATATATATATATATATATATATATATATATATATATATATATATATATATATATATATATATATATATATATATATATATATATATATATATATATATGTATATATATATATATATATATATATATATATATATATATATATATATATATATATATATATATGTATATATGTATATATATATATATATATATATATATATATATATATATATATATATATATATATATATGTATATATATATATATATATATATATATATATATATATATATATATATATATATAGGGGATACAGGCAGGACAGCAAATCAGTCAGACATATGAAGGATTGAGGGCAGTGGAAACAGACTGGTACATAAAAACATCTTTATTTTTGCCGACGTTTCAAGACAACTAGTCTCATTATATATATATATATATATATATATATATATATATATATATATATATATATATATATATATATATATATATATATATATATATATATATATATATATATATATATATATATATATATATATATATATATATATATATATATATATATATATATATATATATATATATATATATATATATATATATATATATATATATATATATATATATATATATATATATATATATTATGATTAGCAAGAATTCGCAAGCAAATTGCTCCCTTTCTTTTTGTTTCAGGTTTGCCGATCGATCAATAGACATATCTATCTATCGACATGAGTACCGACCTATCTATCAGCCTGAGCTGGACAAGGGGTTCGCACAGTCAGAATACAAGGGATTAAAACCGATTGTAGGCCACTCCCTTTAAGCAGATAATTCCTTATTTGAGGAAAAAGTTAATCTGTCTGGCTGCTTCTTTACAGGGAACCCCTCCCTGCCCCACCTGCGACCAACAGCTGAAAATGACTCAACTCCCTATGTGCCTGGACGTGGCCCCTGCCCCATATGGGAGGGGATAAAAGCAACCAGCAGACCAGGCTCGGCCTCACATCCGCACTGGACGACCGGGTGCAAAGACGATACCTCAACCACCACCATGCCCCTGGCCCGACGATGCCCTTAGCCCACAACTTCTCCATCAAACCACGTGGCCTTTCACAGTATACTTTTACCTGCGTCCACTTCAACCACCAACCACGTGTTCCCTTCACTGCTGGCCCGATCGATAACCCACTCCATTTACCTGGCGCTTCCTGCAGTTCCCCACTTGTCGCCCTCACCACCGGAGCCCCTGCATCCAACCACGTGGAAGATTGCCCTCGCCCTCGGAAATCGGAAGTCATCCATGGACCGCCTTCTGCTCTGAAAAGACGTCCATTCAGTCACGCTTTTTCCTCGTAAAATTGACTTAATATGAGTGCCAGTAATCACCGAATCTCTTGTTAACTTTCACCAGTGCTACTAGAGTGTCGGCAGTGCTAAGCCATTATTAACTCATCAAAGCCCATTGGCACCCTCAGTGCATCTTCGAATTCATCATCCTTTTATCTGTTTTCACTACTGGCGTATAATTTGTGTATCTCTCATTTCAGAGGGACCCTATATCGTGGAATCTTCTCGGACTGTGTCTGGTATCCCCCAGTTTCATTCATCCCGTAGGAATCCCCTTCAGGATCAATAATTTAATTGCATTTCTCATTTCCGTACTAATGTTCTTTATGTAAATATACTCCTCTAAGTTGACCCACGTGTTTATGTAATATTTCCCTTCAGTAGTAAGAGCCTTACTCTCATATGAAATTTCCCCTTTTTTTCTCTTGTTGTATATTTCCCTGGACCCAATAAGTCAGAAGCTGCCTGTCTCACAGAAAATATCTCAAACCAGATTGCCCAGGAAAAACATAAAAATGGCGACCTTTTGCCTGAGATTCTCGTTTTAGCGGTTGCATCCCCCCATTTGTTTTCTGCTTTTGTTTGGGTTTGCATCTGCCAAATCAGCAATTAGCAAAGCTATGCTGGGTACGAGACAATTACGAACCTTTTGTGTAAAACCAGCACACAGGTCCGGAAATTCCATGTAAGTAAATTGTGTTTATTTTAGCATAGGAATTTTAAAGACATGACTGAGCCTAGGAAAAAATACTAGGGACACATGCCAAAAAAAAAAAAACAGGAGAGGAGAGCCGCCGAAATTTAGATTTTGAAAGCCTTGCATGTGGCTTGCATGACCTTTATGATAGGATATTTAGGCATTAATCATTTTGAGGAATAGTGGTATATTTCCTCCTTCAAAATCACACAGATTCATGATCGCAAAACCCAGTTAGGTGTGTAGTCACATTTTCCCACGTGGGACGAAGTCAGCTAAAATCGCTGATTTTCTTTTATCTCTCTTGCTCTTGTATAGCGAAGGTAAAGTTCCAGATAGACAAATAGACTTGAGTGGTAGGCAAGCTTGAAATTGATTTAGGTTCCCAAAATTTTTCTTTTCCCACACAATTCGCTCGGGGAAATTACGTTGATTCATTGCTAGGATTTGTTTATTTACTTTTCCCTTGTTTACCTTGGGCTCATTCCAGCAAATTTCTTTTTTCTCTTTGTTTTTTTTTTTTGTTTTGTGCGTGTGTTTGGGGTTATTCTTTTGTGTGTGTCGTCTACTCATTAAATTAGGGGTCTTCATCATTTCAATATTCTTTGCTTACAAACGGAAACCTCTCCCAATAAACCTGCTTTGTCAGTAATTTGGTGAGACCATTTCATTTCCAGTTCAGTCCCCAATAAGCCCGCCTCGTCGGTAATTTGGTGAGACCAATTCATTTCCAATTCAGTACCCAATAAGCCCGCCTCATCGGTAATTTGGTGAGACCAATTTAGTCTCCAATAAGCCCGCCTCGTCGGTAATTTGGTGAGACCAATTCATTTCCAATTCAGTCCCCCAATAAGCCCGCCTCGTCGGTAATTTGGTGAGACCAATTCATTTCCAATTCAGTCCCCCAATAAGCCCGCCTCGTCGGTAATTTGGTGAGAACAATTCATTTCCAATTCAGTCCCCAATAAGCCTGCCTCGTCAGTAATTAGATGAGACCAATTTAGTTCCCAATAAGCCCGCCTTGTCGGTAATTTGGTGAGACCAATTTAGTCCCCAATAAGCCCGTCTCTTCGGTAATTTGGTGAGACCAATTCATTTCCAATTCAGTCCCCAATAAGCCAGCCTCATCGGTAATTTGGTGAGACCAATTCATTTCCAGTTCAGTCCCCAATAAGCCCACCTCATCGGTAATTTGGTGAGACCAATCATTTGCTAATTGTCCCAAACCAAACCCGTTTTGTCGGTAATTTGGGAGACCAATAATTTGTTAATCATCATCCCCAAATCAAAACCATTTTGTCGGTACCTTGGGAGACCAAAGAATTCCAATTCCTGAGAGTTGTGAAATCCGTTCACACTGTAAAGTCACCGACAGTCTCTCTGTTAGAAATTAGCATGCAGTTATTATACCCTGACAACTCCTTCCTACACCCTGGGAAAATTTTGTGTATCACTTAAGTCGACTCCACCTGCAATATGTTGGCAAAATCTCAGCAGAGCGAGGACTTCAAGTTCTTCATGTCCTCTGGGAAGGAACTCGGCCTTTCTTGGAAAGATCTTAAAGACTGGGTACAGGAGAGGATGGATGCAATAAAGGCAGAACAGGAAGCAGCAAGATTAGAAAGAGAGGCAACGGGAGGCAGCGAGATTAGAAAAAGAGGCAGAACGGGAGGCAGCGAGATTGGAAAGGGAGGCCCTAGAGAGGAGAGAAGAGGTGGAAAGGGAGGCAGCGAGATTAGAGAGGGAGCCCTTAGAGAGAAGGGAGGAGGCAGAAAGAATAGAGAATGAGAAGAAGGGCCTCCCACGAACTCCAGATGCTGGCACAACATGGCACTCCCTCCCTCTCTCCCGCCTCGGGGATGAGTGCCCTCAGCCAGGCCCACTCGTTTATGCCCAAGTGGACCAAAGCTGAACCGGAAGTATGGCTCGACAGAGCTGAGAAGGTCCTGGAATGTTGCACCCTCTCCCCCGCCGAACTCTCTCTAGTATTAACTAAATTCCTCAGTGGGAAGGCACTGATTGCCTACAACGCCCTACCTGCGGCCGACTAAGAGGACTGGGACTTCTTACTCCAAACCATTACCAAGGCATACGAGATAACCCCTGAACGCTGGAGGAGGTGTTGGAGAGGGCAAGTCAAGGAAGTCGGCCAAACTTGGGCAGATTGGGCCTACCAGTCGGAGCGAGCCCATACGAAGTGGTTTGAATCCGTGGGAGTTAAGACCCTTGTAGACTCCATAGAGCAAATGAAAATAGAGCATTTCTTGCCCTACGTGCCTCCTGCCCTTGCCACTCACATAGGAGAGAAGGAGCCTACAACGTTGGTGGAATGCTATTGCATCACCGACTCCTGGGATACCCATCACCCCCAGGAGAGCTCCCTGCAGGACAGAATTTGTCCACCCGCCTTCCTTTCAGGTGCCCCTCCGCCGAAGAATGGGCAATCACAGAAACCCGTTGTATGCGCATTCCACACAGCAATGCCAAAATAAACCAGCAGCCCCTCTTTCTCCCGGAAAACCACCTAATACCTTGCCTGCGCCCTCCACAAGGGCAGTGCGAAGAGATTTCAGCTAAACCTTTTGGACGGAGTGCAAGGTTTGTGGTTACTCTTCCTCATGGGCAAAATGCCCTAGAAATAATAAGTCCAGTACTCCTGCCATCGCCCTGGCAGTTATGAATCCTGAGTCCTTAGGTCCTCATCCGAGGGTCCCATATATGTGGCGCCTCCTCGAGGTAGCTACCCAGCACGCCAGGTCAAGGCTTTTGATTATTCTGGCGTGCAAATTTCCCTCATAAGGAAAGACAAAGTTCCCTATGGAGCTATCATTAACCAATGCAACTCGTCACAAATGAGAGTATCAGTGAATTTAAAATGATACTCTCTGCTGTTCAATTGAGAGTCACAAGACCTCATAAACCTAAAATTTGCATCCTTGCAGTAGCAAGCTATCTTCCTGGAGGTTATGACATCCTCCTGGGACAGGACTTCCAGTCCCCACTGAAGTTACCGCAATCACTGCCAGTGCCGGGGTCCCAATCAGATCTCCCTACAGGAGATTCCAAAATTGATTCCAAAATCGATTCCAAATCTTTGCCAGTGCCACTTGCATGCACTGAGCCATGCCAAGCTCCATCCGTAACAGACGATGAGCAAATTCCAAAGCAAATAATAGTGACTGCCCCTGCCTTAGTGCCAGCACCAGAGCATGCCCCCCAATCTCCATTCAAAAGATCCCGATAAGAACCCCCTCTCTTCTCCCGGCTTGGCTCCGCTACCAGTGCCAGTAAGTGAGACGGATCCTGCCAACCACAGCGGAAGCTCGCCTAAAGGTGCAGCCTCACAACCCGTGCCTGAGCCGGTCATTCCTACCTGGGAGCCCGTTTCCTCTCTGTCTCAGTCCTCTGCAGACATAGCAGTGAGTAATGATTCTGCCATGTTTCAAATGGCCGATGAACTCAAGGAACTGTAACGGATCATGATAGAGCTCGCAAAGAAGGCCCATGCACCAGCCATCAAGGAAGCTGACACATGTGACGCTCCAATACCCTCCCCGGGCTCGGTTCCACCAATTCCCCGGTCAAACCATCAAAGTAAGAAGGGTCCATGGGGAAAATATCACGGGCGTTGATAATTCCAGGTAGCTTCAAGAGAGCTCCCAAGCTCTCCTGGCACCTGTGCCAACCTGGCACAGTGCCATCCCTTTATCCTACGAAGACTTTGGCACCTCTGTCCAGAAGAGGATGTCAGGGTCCTTCACTATTCTTTTTTTTTTCTCTCTCTTATAACTATGTCCTTTATTCTTCCTCAAACATTTCACTTCCTTACTTTTGATTATCAAACACATTTATTTTATGCCTTACCCAGGCCCTCATTTTACCTTGATCACTTCCGCCCATGTAGAGTGCCATTGACAGATATGCCAACACTATAAGCCCTATGACTCCCCATTCATGCCTACTGCAGCATGATGCATTTAAAAATACGATATGCCATCACCATTAATTATTATTACATAAGTGCCAACTTGGCACAGTGCCATTATTGCAGATTCTGGCAAAATGATCCTGCCAGAGGGGTCGTGCCCTCTGGTTACCTTTGTGGCCATCTTGGGCCAAGAATGATCCTAGCTGTTTACTATGGGTTAAGGAATATAATTTTAGCATACTTGGTCAACATCTGGTTACAACAATTAATATTTAATTTGTGGCAGCCATTTATTCTTTTGTTATTCTTTTATACCTCATGCACGTAGATGAGTGCCACAAGGCACCTATAAATCCAGTGCCACCTTTGTAATACAAGGGGCGTGGCCCTCTATCCAGGAGGCGGAGGCACGTCCCCTTGCCTTCTTGTAATATTAGGAACTTCATTCCAACCCCCACTTTCCTTTGCTTGCTTATACTAAAAGTCTAACATAAAGTCCCCATCGTAGAGTAAAAATGGTGAACCCTTAAAATGATTAAATAAGCCTTAAGCTAAAATAATTTTACCTCCCTTTGATCACACCCTTTCTGGTGCTTATTATAAGTGTTATAAGAGTGCCATGGGATGCGGTGCCAAGTCTGGCATGGGTCTACCAAACGACGTAAATCATGATGTCAAATAAACCCAAGTGTATTTCGTCATTTCAATGCTGCTTAAAAGGCAAACTAACCGCATGCATTTAGGGGATATCTAGAATTAAGTGACCATGTATACTAATTCTCTAACATCAACCTTTTTTTTGTTTGTTTGCAACAGCCTCATATACCGAGGCCTTATAATCCTAATTAAATGACATTGATCAAGTAACTTTATAAATTTATCGCTTTGTAGCCAAATACACAGTAATTACTCTTTTGCAAGTGTTGAAAATTACCTTATGTCCTGTTCCACAATGTACTCGGCGGTTAGAGTAATTTGTTCCAGTATGTCATTAACAGTAATGCCGCAGAGTTTCATAAATCTTTTAAAAAGTGAAGCTCATTGCAAGGCAGAATTTAAGTGTAGTGTAAAGTATTTGCTACTCATTTCTGGCTTAAATCTTGTGTGGGGAGCTATTATAATTAGCAAGAATTTGCTAGCAAATTGCTCCCTTTTCTATCGATAAACATATCGGTCTATCGACATGCGTGTCTACCTATCTATCAGCCCGAGCTGGACAATTGAGTAGCACAGTCAGAAGGCAAGGGATTACGAGATTTTGGGCCACTCCTGTTGTTAAGTAGCTAATTCCTTATTCGAGGCAAAATTGAATCTGTCTGGCCGACTCTTTCCAGGCAACCCACCCCAGCCGCGGCCACAGCTGAAATGACTCAACTCCCTATCGAAGAACTTGCCCCCTGCCCCTGGCAGATAGCATAAAAGGGCAGACGGACAAGGGCCCGCTCTCGGAGACTTGCGGGACGATATGGCATAGAGACACGACAAACACACTCAACACCAACCCCACGAGGAGGACCATACCCCTCGCAGAACGACGCCCTTAGTTCATCCCTTCTCCATCTAACCACGTGCCCCAGAAAGTATACTTTTACCTTCATGCATTTCGACCACCAACCACGTGTTACCTTCGCTGCTGGCCTGATCCTAACATGAGGGCCACCCACTCCATTACCTGGCACTTCGTGAAGTCACCCACGTGTTGCCCGCTCCGTCGGTGCCCCTACATCCTACCATGTGGAAGATCAACGCCTTCGCCCTTGTGAATCGGGAATCAACCATATGCCGCCTTCTTTGCTGGAACGACGTCTCTCTTACGGTAAAGTGCTCTGTAAAGACATCCTTTCACTCACGCTTTGTCCTCGTAGAATTTACTTAATCTGAGTGCCAGTAATCACAGAATCTTTTGTTCAATTCCACCTGTGCTATTCGAGTGTCTGCTCTTAGTGCTAATCCATTATTAACTCGTCGAGGGCCCATTGGCACCCTCAGTGCAGCTTTGATTCATTATCCTTTTGTCTATTCCCATTACTGGAGTATAATCTGTGTATCTCTCATTTCAGAAGGACCCTATATCGTGGAATCTTCTCAGACTGTGCCTGGAATCCACAGTTTCATTCACCCCGTGGGAATCCCCTTCAGTATCAACAATTTAATTTCATTTCTCCTTCCCGTACTAATGTCTTTGTGTAAATATACTCCTTTTAGTTTACCCACTTGTTTACGTAATATTTCCTCTCAGATGTAAGAGCCTTACGCTCACATCAAATTCCCCCTTTTCCCTTGATTTATGCTTCAATGGACCCACAGATTGTCCAGTAAAAAACATATATATATATATATATATATATATATATATATATATATATATATATATATATATATATATATATATATATATATATATATATATATATATATATATATATATATATATATATATATATATATATATATATATACATATATACATATATATATATATATATATATATATATATATATATATATATATATATATATATATATATATATATATATATATATATATATACCTATATATATATATATATATATATATATATATATATATATATATATATATATATATATATATATATATATATATATATATATATTTATATCTCCCTCTCTCTCTCTCTCTCTCTCTCTCTCTCTCTCTCTCTCTCTCTCTCTCTCTCTCTCTCTCTCTCTCTCTCTCTCTCTCTATATATATATATATATATATATATATATATATATATATATATATATATATATATATATATATATATATATATATGGGCACTGGTCTTAACATAGTGACCGAATTCACGTAAGAGCCTTGTTAGTCATTTATTTTGGTTATTCTGGTTAAGCTACACCATAATTAAAAGTGAAATCAAAGGAAGGGCCGGAGTTCACCAGCTGCCGTTTGCAAATCTCTGCACTAGCTATTACTGGTCTTTCGAGGTGCTTCTCTACAAAATCAATGTTTACTTTCATTGTTTGATGGTCTCACGGTTACAGTTCCCCTTTAATTCTTTTGGAAGACGGAAGGTTTCTCAGACAAGAAATAGCACAATGAGTGAAAAGAAGGCCTTGTGGTGGTAATGCCATTATACTGGCGTGATATAAAACTTAATAAAAGATAAAAATATAAAATCTATTAACAAGGCAAAACACGATGACACTCACTTTGGCCGATCATAACTCGTAGATAAATGTGGCTTGATTCTAGCTGGCTGGGTACCTTTTCCTCGCTTCCAGCTAACACTAGATAAACTCCTGTTAATTGAGGTAGGTTGTTTTGCTTGAGACGACGGGGGCTTCTGGGGAACTGGTTTCATGGTTTCTTTCTGCTTTCTATCTGTCTACTCTCTTTCCTCTGCTGTTACACCAATTCTCAATGATTCCAGTATACTCTTTCGTTACCACAAGTAGATAATGCGTCATCCTATAACATCTAAGAAATTCGTAAGTGAAGCACTTTTAAGCATTATCAAATCAGCAATATCTTAGTAATGTCTATAAATAGGAATGAATCATCGAACAACACTTATATATGAAATTACCTTATACTGTGGCAATGGTTCTGTAGCATAAGAGAAAACTGAAGGATTGGATCATTTTTTTTCCTCTCGACATTGCAGCAGAGAACGCAGATAGAGAGAGCCAAAGAAGAGAAAAATTTACAACACACACACACACACACACACAGACACACACACACACACACACACACACACATATATATATATATATATATATATATATATATATATATATATATATATATATATATATATATATATATATATATATATATATATATTTATTTACGTACATAATTACAAATATGTTCGACCTCTCTTCCTTGCTTTAATCGAATACCATGTAGGAAGAAGCAAGCGGGCAGGAGTTGTTTTGAACATATCCCATCTGTCAAAGGGGTAAAAATTTTAGTTCAGACAGATCTAGGAAGGGATGGGTTGTACTATGACAGACCTTATACAGACTGTACCTTAAACTCACTTTTATATGACCTTTGTGCTGGCGAGTTTTTGTCATTTTTCAGATGCTACTTGCACCCAAGCTAAGGCGGTTTGGGGGAGGAGTTGAAGCAAACACCCAGCCCTCTGACCCAGTCACCCAGCTTCGTGAAAGTCTTAAAGCAGCCCCCATAGAAGCAACAAGTATATTGGGCATCTCTCATGGCACTCTTTGTTTCTCTCCCCTTGTCGAACAGCTGGGGAAATTGCCATTTCAACGGACCAAGAACTTTTGATGCACGTGATCACTGCATTATCTCCTCCAGCGGTGAGTCTGAGTGTGACAATTACTCCCAGTTCTCTTTCCCTTCAACTTAAATTCTCGGTTTCGTGTTTCAAGTTTTCTCTCTTAACCAGCCCCTGACTAAGAAATTCCTGGTAAAATTTTATCCCATTTATGAAATCAAATATATTAAGAACAATTATTATCGTTGCCTAGTGGTATTGCATAAGTTATCCTCCGTGGTTTCAAAGTAATATTCTTGATCTAAGATTCATCCCTTGCAATTCATTAATGATGAGTGAGAGTTTCTGTAGTACAGGAGTGTTATCTGGATACGTCTCTTCCAGAATTGTGTACGCCTTGGACCTGGTCATCCCCTTGTTTGGAGAAGAATTAGAATCCTTAGTGCCAAGAGTCTCAATTTATGCGATTGCAGTAATTTGACCATAGAAGCGTCACAAGAGGCCACAATCTGTTGCATTAGTCATAAGTTATGTTGAGATATTTTATGTCCGAAGTGGGACTAGGTCGGAGCTGTTGTTAGCTCCCATAAGGAATCAGTTCACACTTTTATTTTACTTTGTTGAACTAGTTGTTTTGAGTAATGTTGTTGATTTAATTCATGTGGTTCAGAATAAATCTCTATGCTCAGTAACTCTAGTCTCAACTGGTGACCTGATCTAATTATATTTATTATCTGTCTTTTTTAGGTAACTTTTAGCTTTAATTGACAGGATTACGTGGGTCTTTGGTAAAGCATGGCTAGACAAATCCAAGATATTACAAATTAATTTAATTAGCCAAATGACCCACGTAGCAGTGACGAGAGCTTGCCAAAATTTCTGTAATTGACAGTAACATGCTCTAATTAATTCACGGAGATAAAAAAAAAAAACTTGGAATCAAATTAAATATGAATTAATTAAAAGTTGAAAGTCAGAGCAAATCAGTTTCATGTGAAAGTCTCCCAAACAAGGATACAGGCCAAAGTAAGTAATATTAATCATACAATTGTTATAATAATAAGAAGAGTAGGTAGGAAAGTGTGCATTAAATGAGAGCAGTTATAATTTACAATTTATAATAATAAGGAAAGCGAGAGTTACCGAGTTTCGAACACCACCTGCCAGCCACATATTTTCCAAGGTCGTAAGCCAGAGTTATCAAGTAATATTTATTATTTTGCTATTCACTGGCCAACGAGTATTGCATGATATCAAATTCTGTACTAGATAGCTTAGTGCATGACAAAAGAAGGAGAACGTGTGCCCAGCGTTTCTCTCATAGGATATGACGACAAATTTCACCAATCTATAGGGATAAAGAATTGTTGGCAACTTGAGAGAAAGGCCTGCCTGAGCGAACGCTGAAACTACTGTACATTCACTCATGCGAAAATCATATTAAATTTCACTTGCTTTCCAGTAATAATGCAAATAAGAGTACCAGTGTTCGGTTTGTAATTTGCATTTTACCTTTAATGTAAATCAGGCTAGTAAGAGTCATATGTACCTTCCTTTGCTGTCGCGCCCCACAGTAAGCATGGCAGTCCTGTGAGTCAGATTAACGCTGACACACTAAACAAGAAAGAAAGAAAGAAAAAAAAGAGGAATCATAACAAATTCATTTTCCGTCTTTATAACATAATATAACACGCCTTTGTGATATTTTATGTTAAAACTTGCATTCTCATATCAGCCTCAGTTGTTTTGTAAGAAGAATTCGAGTGTTTTGTTCTTTTGTATTGGAATAAGATCGCCCACAAGTAGCAGGAGATTTCAGTATTCCTCCGCCAAGCTTTGTTCCCTAGACTCGATCGTCTAAACCATCAGCTGTAAGGCAACGTGATTCATCCACCATCTTATAGGATGGCCAACCGGACACTAGCCACTGCTATTTTGAGCAGTGTGGGTATAAACAAGTCGCTGTTGTTGTTTACCTGTGTGATGTAACGAATAACGTCTTCCTCATATGCACGAATTAGCGAACTACTTTGTCTTGCACATTATCATACTCGCAAATTTTATGAAAAAATATACTTCAGTTAAAGAGAAAGCTAGGCATAGGATTTTATGAAACAGGTGAAAGAAAGTAATATTTTCATCGGGGAATAATTTATTTAGGAAATGTAACAAAAGTTTCTACACAAACATACACATCCACAGGGAATTATAAAAGAGCCTAAAAAGAAACGAAGGATAATTTAACGTACATGTAAGTATGTAACTTCAGGAATCTTATCAAGAACTAATAAGAGCAGTATTTCAAGAGAAGAAAACCTGCTAGTGTTCATATACAATTTTCCTTCATTACTCAGGCAGTGCAAACTTCGCTTGCTGTATATACTTTCTTCTCTCTCTCTCTCTCTCTCTCTCTCTCTCTCTCTCTCTCTCTCTCTCTCTCTCTCTCTCTCTCTCTCTCTTCCATTTCTTTAATCCATTTACGTAAGCATTTAATACAGCTCAGAAGTGAACATGCACCATCTTTGTTGAAAGAATGGGCCGACATGGGAATAATTAATTAAAATAAACCAAATAAAAAAGAAACACCTCTGTCCCTAGAGAGATGAGGATAAGTTAAGATTAACCACAGTTATTGATAACTGTCTGCCACGAGTGGGGTCTTTTATCCAGACGCAAGCATAAAATCCTTCCACCTTCCACGTGAAAAGAAGTAGCGCAGATGGTACTAGGAACTAGTCGTCCATGGTGGCCCAATTTTTTTTCTTTTCCACAGTGCGACCAATCTGAGACACTGTCACAAACTGAAACAATTATCTGTCTGTTTCTTCTTACCCTTCCCTTGTCTCCTACTTATTAGTTATACTCTGCTTGGGAGGAGTGCCTTTTCCCTTAGTACAATTAGTTATACTCCAAGACAAGTGTTGATTCCTCGGAACGCACTACCACCATAGTGCCACCAAAGACAAAAGTCCTTTGTAACTACACAAGCTACACCTGTACCTAGAGATACAGAGTGCCATAAGTGTGACCTGTGCACAACACACTCAACTACGGTGCCACCTTAAGGTAAAGGTGCCACAACCCAGAAGTGTCACCCAAATCTGAGGGACACTTCCCTAATTCATAAGTCAGTCCAGACATCCAAAGTAGACGTCCTTACCATCCTAGAACCATGTCGCTGAAACGCTGCCTAGCCGTCCAGAACATGGGTGAGGAACTGAGTTATAAAGGAACAGAACTAGCCAATTGGGTCAAGGAACAGCTGGATGATTTAGCCAAGCAAGAGATGGAAGAATGAGAGGAATAGAGGAAGTGTGAAGAGGCACAGGGGAAGTATGGTGAAGAACAGAGGCAGCTGGAAGATGCAAGAGATGAGAGGAGAAGACAGCATGAATTATCCCTCAAGGAAAGTGAGCTAGCTCTCAAGGAGAGGAAGCTCGAGCTGGAAAAGGAAAATGCTGAGGCTATGGCTACTCAACAAGCCTCCAACCCCACACCTGCTGCACCAGAGGCTCCAATATCCAGTATTAATTCCTTAGTCCCCAAGTGGACTGAAGAAGAACCAGAACAGAAGCATGGTTGGAGGAAATAGAGACTCTTTAAAAACTATAACACCACTGAGGCAGAGAGGGCCTTAGTGCTTGCTTAGCACATGGAAAGTAAATCTAAGGCAGCCCTCCGCTCTCTAGAGAAGAATCAAAGCGGCAACATAGCGGAAGTTCATAGGGTCATAACCAAAGCCTATGAAATAACCCCGGGGAAATAGAGACAGCAGTTCTGAGGTCTTGCCAAGGAAATTGGCTGGTCATGGACCGAATGGGACTGTCACAAGATCCAGTTGGGTACATGCTGGTTCAACTCCCTGTTGTGCACTACATTCGAGGATCTATTCAATCGGACTATGCTGGAGGATCTCTTCCAGTCTGTCCCTGGGCCCCTTGCTGTATATCTAAATGACAAGCAGCCCACTACACTTATGGAAGCCTGCTGTATGGCCGATTCATGGGAATCCTACAACAAGTCCCCGCAGCACATCTCAACGGCGCATAGTACCACCCTGTGACCCCTCAGCTCAACTCGCCAAAGAATGGACAACCTAGCAAGCCTACATGCACCCGCTGTAAGAAGGTGGGTCACACTGAATATGATTGCCTCTACAAGTTGGACACCAATAAGCTGCCTCCTCCCAATAACCAGAACTCCTCTCCCTCTACTTCCACTCAACCCTCTCCGCCGACAGTCACCGCAGGTAACCGAACCCCCACAAAGGGCCCTTGTCGATCCTATGGTGCTGCCGGCCACTATAGTGCTGGACATCCAGCCTGCCCAAATCATGTCCCAGCCACCAAGTTTGTCAACTTAATAAGCACTTCAATCTCCACAGCTGGGCTGCAGAAGATACCTAACCCCAAGAGGTTGGATACCCACTTCATCTCGGTGGCGCCGCTTGATGGCTCTAGACTGCCTGTGGCCTTACCAATCATGGTAGACACCTCAGCCGATGTTAGCCTGATTGACAGGCCCCAAGTGCCAGCTAGTACCCCTGTTGATGAGCAAACTTGGTGGGAGATGAAATGGGTAAAGGGTCGTACCAAATCCATTTCCACAGTTGAGTTCCATGTCACGAAACCTTGGGGAACGCTACCTCACTGCCTTGGTGTAGTGAGTGGAATCAGGCCCAGAGTGGACTTCTTGTTGGGTTGGGACCACCTCTGGGGAAGCCCTTCCCCAAAGCCACTTTGCAGCCACGCTACCTCCTCAACGGAGGCCTCGACTGTAGGATCACCAAACCCAAGCACAGACACCTTGACTGGCGTGCCACCAAAACAGGAAGAAATGCCTTCCGTATGCCACAGTGATCAATGGAAGGGGCACACGCAAAGCAATTCCAGTCCTAGTACTCCCTCTCCATGAAAGGACACTCAAGGGAAGTAGTACCACTGTAGAGTGTGCCAGGTGACGGGCCACTCCACTAATGAGGAAGGCTGCCCAAATAATCAATGCCCAGCGGACGCTCCAGATCAAGAATCTCCAAGAGGCTCTGACCTCCAGCTGGGACAGGAATCTGTCTCAGCCCAACTCAAGCCATCCACAAGTTATTGCACCTCCAGACCCCTCGTCAGGTATGCCTGACCATCAATCTCTGCCAGTGCCACATGCGAGCTCTGAGCAGTGCCACACTCCATCTGTCGCGGACGTTGAGCCACCACAAGAATTGGGCCCTGTGCCAGATCCAGATCATGAGACGGATCCTCCTACAGGAGATTCAGAAACCTTCACAGCATTAATCTTAGCATTGTGTGAGCCTCCGGCACCCAACACTTCTTCCTCACCACATATGTCCTCAGAGGATGAACCTCTGGCAGATCGAACTGCTATACCTTCTCTGGGAGATTGGGAACTGGCCTCCCCGGATGCAGAGGTTTTGACCGCTCTTGCTCCGGTTGCCCCAGGAGCCGGAGTAGGGGGCCCTCCAGGAGCCTCTGAGGTTACCTGTGACTTCGCGCCTGCTAGCCCTTCTGGCCTTTCCCCCAAGTCAGTGCCCTCTTCACCTCCTAGGACTGTCATAGAAAGGCCTTGGAGGAACCTGAAGAAGAAGAAGAAGGGTTGGAAGAGAGCCAAGTAGTTGCAAGAGCAACAAGCTCACCCTGGTGCGCGTGCCTCCTTGGCACAGTGCCTTTCCATCTCAGAGTGATCCTGGCACCTGCCTAGAGGGGTAGCTGGCGTGATCTAAGTCTTAGTAAAAGCCTAGACCAGATTCAGTAAATAGTAATAGTAACCTTGTCATTTAAATCAAGCACTGAGCAGCAGAAACTAAGAACGTTTAACTTGTGAAACGGTAATCGTAGCTATTGTGAATAGAGCCACTGTGCTCATGACACACATGGCATGATACATCAGTTGAGAAAAGCATTTTCCATATATATATATATATATATATATATATATATATATATATATATATATATATATATATATATATATATATATATATATATATATATATATATATATATATATATATATATATATATATATATATATATATATATATATATATATATATATATATATATATATATATATATGTATATATATATATATATGTATATATATATATATATATATATATATATATATATATATATATATATATATATATATATATATATATATACATACATATATATATATATATATATATATATATATATATATATATATATATATATATATATATATATATATATATATATATATATATATATATATATATATATATATATATAAACTCATTTAAAGAACCCCAAGGTATGACTATGTTGACTATAATTGCAAATTCTAGTGTAAGATATTGTATACTTGCAAGAATATCATAACTTAGCTAGTTCACTGTCATTTATGTTGGTGCTACGGCAGAGTTCTAATAGGTATCTCATAAAAGATGCCATTGAATGTACCATTTGGCTAGGATTGAATATCACGATCATCTGAGGTAGCATGTAAATATCTGTAAGCACCTTTAAATAGTGTTAGGATCCTGTAGTAAGTAAGTTATTAAAGCTCATATCCCATTCTAGAATCAGGTAGGTCCTTAGCTAGTAGCATTGCAAGGGCAAAATCTGTTCAGGGGAAAAGAATAAAGTAATCGAGGCAAACAGCTTACTTAGTATAGACCTTCATGCCCGAAAGGAAGTGAAGGCCTTTTTAAGGGGGGAAACTTATAAATATTATCTGTGCACCTCTCTTCCTTGCTTTATTTGAATATCATGTAAGAAGAAGCAAGCGCAGGAATTGTTTTGAACAGATCCCAACCGTCAAAGGGGTAAGAATTTTAGTTCAGAGAAATCTAAAAATGGATGGGGTTTACTAGAACAGACTAAGTCCACAAACCAACAAACACGGATAAAAGATGAAAAATCCACGCATTACAGCCATTGCATCTTGCAGTCCTGTCCTGAATGATGCCCTAACAAAGAGGGCGAAACTAGTCGACATTCAATGAGAACTACCTCCTACACATCACTAAACCACCGGATATGAACATTGGTCAATTTTTTGCAACCATTCCAGCTCAAGAAAAACAATTAATAAGACGAATTAAGCCTTTACTATATAAAATAAATAAATGCTGTTGAAACTGCCATTTTGTTTAACAAAACCTGTAATAATAATAATAATAATAATAATAATAATAATAATAATAATAATAAAAAGCCACAGTAGTGTTGAAAATATTTATGTACAGAGGTAAAAACGATAAGGAGAGACTTTCAGATATTGTTCCATATCCCTCATCAGTCCTACCAAGTGGTAAAGCAGTGGAGGGAGTGTTAAGACACCAATACAGGAAACTGGTATAAAGCTGGTTCTTCTAACAGTGTGGGTCAGGTAACCCCTGTCTGATTGTTTTTGTTGGCAAGACGGTTGGAACAACGAAGTGGTGGTAAGGGTGATTCCAGCTCATCAGAGGCTCCATCGGTGCCATGGCTCTTAGCCATATCAGCATCAGTCTTCTGTGATAAAAAAGAAGTGAGAGCAGCATCGGGGTCTCACAGTCACCAGAAACATGAATCTTAAAATCGTTGTCAAAGTTGCCAATAATTAACAAATTTACAAAATTATCCTCATCAGTGAAGGTTCTGTTCCCTTCAAAAGCAACCTCTTCCACTAAGCAACGAACACCAACATCTCCACTCTTAAATATGACAGGGGCACTATTCCAATTGATGTTGTGACCTGGAAGAACGAATGAGAAACTGGGGCATTATTTGTTGGATGGAGCTCGTAGGCCCCACGATATTCAGGAAGTCTTATATCCAAACCCCTTCCACTTTCTGCATAGTATTTTTGAGGGCAATTGGCACAGGGATTTGGCAAACACTATTATTATTAGGCACTAACCTATTTCTAACCATATTTTTAATTTTAAAGGCAATCTGAATATTCTTTTGATAACTATTTGCATGACAACAGGTATTTTCCAATTTCGTATTATAAGCAATGGATAAATACTTACTATTTTTCACCATATTAAGATTACCTGTACCTTGATATATTCGCTTTGCTTTGGAGATAGCTCATTCTATATGTGAATGGGATACTTCAGACCCTTAAAAACATTCAAGATATGTTGAAGCTCAAGTTCTAAAAATTCATCACAAATACGGAGGGCTCTAAGACAGAAGTTGACAATAATATTCATTTTTATTCTCAACGAATGAAAAGAATAGAAATGAATATACCCCTCAGCATTAGTACTCTTACAAAATACAGAAAATTTAAATCTACTTAGCATTAGTACTCTTACAAAACACAAAAAATTTAAATCCATTATATACATTATCTCTAATAACCAAAACATCCAAGAATGTAAGTTTATTGTCTTCTTCCAATTCAACAGCAAATTGTGTTTTCCCCTCCCACAGTCATTAAGCTTCAACAAGACTTTAATAGGCCTCTTAGGAAAATAGAAAATTTATTCCTGATCTGCAGCAGAAGGCCACTGTTTTATCTAAATTTTCATCCAAAAACCCATCATTCCGGTAAGGCCTGTTGTGGCGACTTACAATACCCCTCAAGACAATTTAGCAGAATGGCTAGCATGGATTCTAGGTGGTTTTGTCAAAAAAATCGCCTCTGGAATATTTTTTTGGATAACCTTAGGGAAAAAAAATTAGGTGAACATTTACACATTCCCATTCCTTGAGAGCTTTTTTAATTTTGTTTTAATGATGTTTGTTATAAGCAATTGTTTGGTGTGTTTATGGGCTAAAAATTATCCCGCATTCTGTCCAATCTGTTCATCGAGAAAAGTATTTTAAAACGTTTTGATCCACACATTAAGCCATTGGCCTGGGTCAGATTTGTTGATGATATTTCTATTCTTTTTAAAGGGGGCATCACACGGCTGCAACAGTTGGTTGACCTTGCCAATAGCATTGTACTGTAGCGAAGGCATAAGTAAGAGTCAGCATGTACAAACTTGCTAATTTTTTCAGAAAACAAACAGGTCAATAACTCTTGTGAGCGGAAATGTAGCGCCTGACACCAGGCGAACGAAAACAGAGGTCACCACACAATCTTTTGTGATTTTGTTGACAGATGAATATATAAATATAAATTGACATACTAGGTATGACTGAAGCTATGGTACATATGGCTGAAATACTGACACTGTAATGTGTACGGTGACAATAGTAGATTTGATCTGACAATAATATGAAAGAAGATATTTGTATAAAAGATGTGTGAATGCTTTGTTTCTTGTGTCCACACATTTTGCATGTAGAGATATTGTGAGGAGATTAGCAAGCCAGGTGAGATGACAGTTTGTGGAGTCCACATGGGACCCTACAGGACTCCCCCGCCTTGCACCCACCTATGGTTGTAGGTCGGTTCCCAGGAGGTAAGCTGGTTTTAGGCAGTTGATAGATACCCATGTTGTCCTGCCATCTACTTTCATCTGGTAGGTCTTGTGTTGTCTCTAGATGATATGGTATTGTCCCAAGTAGGATGGGAAGAGGGGGGGGTGCTCTGTGTGCGTCTACCTGTATGAATTCATATTTTGCGTTCTGCAGCTTGCTAGGGAAGAACACTTCTCTGGTCACATGGTAGGTCGCCTTGGCTGACATCATCCGTTATACTGCTTTTCAGGTGTTGGATGGGGATGTTGGGTTCATTTGACCTAGAAAGACACCTGCTGATAATGTTAGTGCTTGGCAGTATAGGACTTCTGCTGGAGATGTGTTGAATGCTGCATGTGGTGTCATTCTTAGGCCCGGTAAGGCCCACAGTAACTCCTTTCTCCAGCTCCTGCCTCGACATCTAGCAGTGAGTGATGCTTTCAACGACCGGTGTAGTCCTTCAATGGTGCAGTTAGCTTCTGGATTGTGGGCCGCTGTGTGTGTTATCTTTGTCCCCAAACTGTCTGCGAGGGTGTTCCATGGGGTGGACACGAAGTTGGCTCCTCTGATGCTCATGATGATTGCGGGACTCTGTGCCTGCTGACCCATCTGATGAGGCTTTTGCACAATTTTTTGCCATCTGTTGCCATATCAGTATTGCTTCTGGCCACCTGATAATTTTTCAATGATGGTGAACAGGTATCTGTACCCTTCGGAGGCAGGAAGGGGTCCCACTATGTTGACATGGATGTGGGTGAGTCAGCGGTGTGTTGTTTGGAACTCTCCTATTCTGCTGTCTATGTGTCTTCTGATTTTTGAAGTCTGGCACGGGATGCATTCTCTCATCCAGTTTTTTATGTCCTTTTTCATTCCCCACCAGATGTACCACTCTGCTATGATTTGGGCAGTTGACCGGCCTGGTGGGTGGGACAGGTTGTGGGTGAGTATGAAGGCTTTTCTTCTGAGGTCATCTGGCAGGTAGGGGAGAGGGTGTCTGGTACACGTCTTGCAGGCGATGGTTGTCTCTCCACTGTTTTGATTGACAGGTTGCTCCATGTAAGGGCAGGGTTGTCCTGGCACAGTCGCTGTAGGTCAGTGTTATCTCTTTGTGCTTCTGCTATTTTGTTATAGACTATCCTGAGCTGGATTGTATTGACACAGTTTCTTGATGGCATGTCTGCCATGGTGTTTGCTGAACCCTTCAAATATGTGATGGTGCAGGAGTGTTCAGATATTGCTGACAGTTGCCGCTGCTGCCGTGCTGACCATGTGTTTGCTGATTTTATGAAGGCGTGCACCAGGGTTGATGGTCTGTTTGCACGATGAACTGTCATCTCTCGAGCATGTGACAGACGTGGTGGACGGCTTTATAGACTGCTAGAAGCTCCTTGTCGAAAATGGAGTATTTCTGCTCTAGTATGGTGCCCATCGCCATGTTACGTGCATCTGATGTCAAAGTGAGGGACCTATTGGGGAAAAGGAAAAATTAATGTGGTTGCAGAGGTTATTGCTTGTTTAGCTAAAAGAAATGCATCATCTTGATTTTCTGACCAATTTAACTTTTTTTTTTCTTGTAGGCACTGATATATGGTATATATAGTAACTGTTGAATAGTGCTAAAAATTCTTGTACTGTTTTAATTGTTGTAGGTTTTGGGAAGTCAGTGATTGCTTTTACTTTTCCTGGTAGGGGTTTAATGCTCTCTGGGATTACTTGATGTCCCAGGAATTCCACCGTTTTCTTTGCCCATTTGGATTTGTCTTCCCCTACAATTAGTCCATTTTCTTTAAGTATTTGTAGTACTTTTTTGACATCTTTAAGATGCTGACTGAGGCTGGGCTAAATATGAGGGTATTGTCAATGTAGATCATGCAGAATGGAAGGTTGCCAAGCCGTTCGTCCATCAGTCTTTGGAAGGTTGCCCCTGCATTGTGAAGGCCGAAACAGCATTAGTTGAACATGTAGGTGATGAAGGGGGTGATGATCACAGTTTTCTCTATACCTTCCTTCATTACTGGAACTTGGAAGCATCCCTTCAGCAGGTCTATTGTTGGTGAAGATCTTTCCTCCGTTCATCTGGTTTGTTATGTGTGCTATGTTCGGCAATGGGTATCTGTCTGGCTTCGTTTTGATGTTTAGTCGCTGGTAGTCTCTGCATGGTTGCCATATTCTGTCTGGTTTTGGTAACATGTAGAGGGGGGGATACCCATGGGCTGGGGGCTTTATGGCATATTCCCACATTCTCAATCTCCTTGAACACTTGTTTGGCATGGGTGAAATTCTTGGGGCTAAATGTCTGAAACATGAGTGGATCAACGGGCCTTTGGTTTCTGTATGATGCTGAATGTTGTGCTTTGCTGGTTTGGGTAATTTGTGCTGCAGGACGTCTTTGAAGAATTCTCAGTAGTCTTGTAGAAGTTGTTGTATTTCTGGTGGTGGGGTAGCTGCTGCGATGGGGCATATTTGTCGTCTCTGCTGCTATGGTGACGGTGTGGTGGTGGTTCGTCTGTGCGGCTGTTGGTGAGATGATGTCAGAATCATTTCCAGGGTCAGTTGTTTTGATGCTATGATCACTAGCAGGTTATGTTCTGTTATATTATAGGAAGTCTGCTCTTAACAGTGCTATTGTCACATCTGCCATGATGAAGGTCCAACTGTAGTCTTTTCTATTGAATGACATGTTCATATCACACCTCCTGTGCATCTTGAGTGGTGCTCCACTGGTGGTGGATACATGGAGGTTGGTAGGTGGAATGTGGTTGAGTCATTCATTTGGACTAGCTGGCGCAAGTGACCTGCATGCTCCAGTGTCGATGAGGAATTCTAAGTCTGACCTTTCATCCCTGATGAAGAAGCAAGTGGAGTCTGCATTCGTACCTGGAAGAGAGACAGAGGTAGGCAGGTACAGTTCCTCTTACAAGGCAACCTGTCTGCTCACCGCTGATGTTTAGTTGGATGGGTTGCAGGTGCGACTCTCTTGTATGTTTTTTTTTAAAGCAGGCAGTTTTGTCACATTTGCAGTCTTTCTTCCCGAATCTCCAGTGGAAGTAGCATGTCCCCTGTGGTGGTTCATCTTTCTTCTGTCTGGTCTTTCCCTTGATGAATCGCTTGGGGAATTTTTGTTTGTGGATGGGGGCGGCTGGTCCCTGTGGGTCGCTGTTGGATTCTGTGTCGGTTGACTGTTGGTAACTGTGTGGGCTCCGCCATCTTGTGGGCCATCTGCACTGCATTCACGAACTTCAGGAATTCCTCGATTGGTAAGGTGGAGGCATGGAGGCACTGGCATGGCTGCCACTGTTTGGCAGGGTAATCTTGTGGGGAATGCCTCTCTCACAAGGTATAGGAATGACTCAGGTTGGCTCTCTGTGGCGGTAGCGTGATGAACTGCTACAACTGTTTGTACAGATGCGAAGGCCTCTCGTCTCCTATAGGTGTCCACATGTAGTTGAGGAATTTCTTGGTCCTTAGGGCTGGTGGCATACTGAAGGATGGCTTCAGCTGGTCCTTCAGCAATTCGTAGGTGATGGGGGTTTGAAGTTCTGATTAACATGATATTCTTATAGTTGTGGTGAACGTAGTCACGGTGTGTTTATGATGTTATTTTTGTTAGCTGATTAATGATGTAATGCTTTTGCTTACACTGAAGTGTCCATTCATCATTTTGTATAGGTATCATTAATATAGAACCCTCCTGATACAAAATATTTTTAGATGTTCTTCATAAGCAACACAGGCAGGGAAATTTATGAGCTGAATTCTCTGAAAGAATTTGAGGAATAAGTTGTTAGTAAAGATCAGGCAACTTATAACGCCATATTTTCTTAAATTCATAAGAAATACTACAATGCATTTTCCAGTATTCAAGTTTATTGTTCTCCCATTTTAAGCCCAAATCTTTATTCTCGCTTATTCTGTTTAGTATTTTAGTGATTTCGTAATTTTTCTAAGATGAAAGTACAAGAGTAACTGATTGTGTATTTCTCTGCATTTAAGGGATAGAGAGTTGGGGAGGAGGGGATGATATTTATCCAGATGAAGTTGTCATAACACAAAAACTTTCATTGCCACTCATAACACATCACAATCAGGCATTAAAAATAACATTAAATACTTTCAGTTACAACATCAGTTGTTTCGTCATTGTGAATCAGAAGCTTCACAAATAGGCTGTAATGATGTATTATAAACAATAAGTCTTAGCGATTGTAAACATTCATCCTTTCACCAAAGACTAATGTAGACGTCTCGGAACAAAAGGCGAAGAACAGATTATATACACATCTGAAAATGACTCGATTACTTTTGGCTTTCCAGAAAAATAGAAAAGATTTTGTCTCGCTTGCAGGTTCCAACAAAATCGTCGTGGCCGTCTTATATTAGTTAGCTTGACGATTCCGGATTAAATTCAGTGCATAGCGAACGGTTGTAATCATGTATGTCGTTACTTTGAATGAAGACAATAAAACATGAAAACTTTCCGTCACAGCGTTGTAGTTTTTAGTGCAAAAGATAAAGGGTAGCTGCCGTTTTCATATTTTTCCAGGCCTGAAGATAGATTTCACAAAGCATATTTGACCAATGAAAGAAAAGAAATTGATAATAGTAAAATTAGAAATCCAGTTTTTTTTTTTTTTTTTTTTTTTACTGATGTGCCAATTCATCTTTTTTCCAAGTTATTACAATTCAAGTTCCTTCTCTCCCCCTCATTTGGAGGCTGTTTTACCCTCATCCCCCCAACTTCAATTCCTTCTACTTCCCTCTTCCTTTTACTCATTCTCGAGCCTCAAGTGCCGTCTTCTCCACTTGCAAGATTGCACTTCTGTTGCAGCGAAGTGTCCTCATATTTTGATAATCGATCAGCCTCTCTGGTTTTGTATGAGGCTGTCCGCCATCATGAGAAGACAAATGGTTGCAGGGGATATCAGAGAAGTCCATCTGGAGAAGTCGGGACTCATTCCCGCAACTCAGAAGACTCGAGCCGATTTCGTCACATCACGAGAGCGCATCCTTTTGTCTATTTTCGTATCTTTTATTTGTGGCGTTTAGTACTTACATCATAATGACTGTTTATGTTGTTATAACCTAACTTAGGGAGCCGTGCCCTGACCTGGCCGAGGGGCAAAGCCCATAAGCAACACTGAATATCCCTGTCTCCCTACTCTGCATACTACCCGCATTGGTTTTGCTATTATCGTAACAACTGAAATAACTACGACTACGAATAACCATTAATAACAATGCAAATTATAATGTCATTCATAATCTAGTATCAAACCCGGTATATTCCTATACTTATTTTCCTTCGGGCCTCGACTTTTAACGAAAATTATAATATCATGAATACAGTTACAACACTGACACTTCAACAACCCCATGATTGAAAAAAAAGAGTGTTCCAAAGTGCCACCTATATTACCTGCAACGTCGCAAACTCCCTTCCCACAAGAGCCTATAAAGCAGGCCCCTCTGAATGGATTGCTTTCAAATCTTATGCACTCTACAAAGATTTATAGTATATTTCTCCATGGTAAAGAGATAAAAGTTTTTGCAATCAGTCTAGTGATGAAATTATTCAGAATATTCTAAGTGCAAAATAGTAGCAACTCTGCTACATATGGTATAAATATGGTTAGATAAATAATAATACTGAATACCCATTAAAATAAATGTTTGCGATTTTCAGAATTCCTTCTATTCTATGCAGTCTCTATGGCTGTAAATTAATTGCTGATATTTTGTAACAGGAGTCTTAGGTTAACAGTTCTATTTTCGGTTGTGTGCTTATAAAGTAATGTTTCATCCGACAGTTTTACCTCTTCACAAAAAGCTTGCCAAGACCATACTTTGGGAGACTATCAGTTTTACATATTTGCGAATAGTCACTCAGGTACTGATGGCGTAAATTTATTAAACTTATTGTGACTTTACTTTGACTCTCATCAGCTATATGAGTTTTTTTATAATCATGTAGTCATATATTTAGAATTATATTCAAAATGCCTAAATGCAACTGTTAATCATTAAAATTCCTCACTGATTCTAAAATACATTTTTAATCTCACTGGCTGTAAATAGGCAGCCAGAGTCCGTGGGAACGGCCCCTAACCGACAATATCAATGAGATCATGTGTGGAAGGAAACATAAAGTGGCTCCCGGCGTTTCTAGAGAAGGATTTAATCGAGGAAAAAACGTTTGTGATTGGCAATATTCGTTAAAAACCTTTGGTTGCAACACCTATTACAAATTTCCACTTGCTGACTGGATATCGTCTATCCAAAGAATGGAAGATAACTTGAAATACGCTCGATGATTTTAAATCATGTTGCCCACGCACCTGGCTGTAGCCGTGTATAAGTTTCTGCAGGTGGTTCGTGCTTCTTGTTTCTGGGAGACTAAACTCACTTGTGTGGCTTTCACTTCCGCCACTCTGATTATGTATTTGCTGTTATGCTCATTTTTGGTCATCGTTTTAAGTGTCATAATTCACATGTTATTATATTGTTTAAGAATTCATGTTGTGGCTGTTCGCTGTGGGACTTTTAAGGTTATGGTTATATTATTTTTCTATGGTGAACAACGTCACAGAGGAAGAGAATTACAATTAGGTGAGAGTGAGATTTTTGCAAACATCTCTTTCACTCTGCCTGTCTGTCTGTTTAAAATTATTACATATCTCAGCTTGAATAAAATAGTTACTTTCAAGTATTGTTATTATTCAAACAGTTTACTTCCATATTTTTACTACGAATAAGCAATATTTTACACATTCTTATATCTCTATTCTTCCCATCTCTTTATTTTCATGTAATCTTTCTTTCCTTTATCATCAGCTCAGTCTATTTGCAGTTATTTATTGGTACACCACGGAAATTTGATAGAATAATTTTGTGTAACAAAAATGTTTGAACGTCGAATTCTTTAATTCCATTACATCAATTAGATAAATTTCATTCCCTTCTTGTAAAGTAACGTTTTCTTTCTTAATAAAAAGTTTTCTTTTTTGTATTCTGAATAAAACCTCCAGAATTCCAATATACTTTTATAGGAAGACTCCCCTTAAGTGGAGACGAGCGTATGGAAGGACCTGAATAGTTGGGCGAACTCTTTAAGGTCTTGAAATGAGCTCTCGAATGTATAGAATTTTGTAATATCATTTCTCCGTGTAAAAGGTTCTTAGACGTTCATACAAGAGAAATGTGTAGAGAAGACTTAACTCTTATTATTTTTTTTTCTAACAGATCTTAAGGGCACAGTTATAAACGAAAAACCGAACATTTCTTTGTAACTATCTCAGTATTAATTTGTTCTTTACTGTTATGTTTCCTAATTACTTTGTATTTCAAGGTTCATTCCCTAATTTTTACCCTTCCCAATCAATTGCACATATTTCAACAAATAATTTAGTGCGAGAGAGAGAGAGAGAGAGAGAGAGAGAGAGAGAGAGAGAGAGAGAGAGAGAGAGAGAGAGAGAGAGAGAGAGAGAGAAAAGGATTTAAATAAAATTTTTAACAATAGATGCAGGTCCACCCACTGTCACACGGAGCAGTTTGAAAATAAAATTATATCGAAAATGCGAAACTATTTGTACCTTATAAGCTAAACATAATCGATTCAGAAATTGAATAAAATGAACGCACATTATCTAATGTTAAAATGACCAGCTTCTTCGACTTCAGTTAACTGCATATCAAAGTACAGAGAAAATAACAAACGAAATTTAGAAAGACTATTTAGCTAAGATGCCAAAACATTCTTTCTAAAATGTCGAGTTCATTGTTTTGTCTCTAATTTAATATAAATTAACTGAAGTCAAACAGACACATGCTATTTTCTTTCTCTGAATAATTCGTTTTGCTTAGTATTTTATGCAAGACTAGAAGTAAAATTACTGTACTGTATTTAACTACTTGAGCTGAAAAACAGTTCTAGAATACAATATGAGATTATGCAGAACTCGGTTGTCATCCCCTCTCTTTTTGTATGAGGACCTCCACCATCAAAAGACATTCAAGGGTTCTGGGGATTTCAAAGACGTCTGTTTGACAAACAGGGTCTGAATCCTCAAATACCTGAAGAGTGTTTTTCTGTCAGCTCGCTTCGGGCAATCTGAGGATCGCACCAGAGGAGAAGCACTGTCTGCAGCCACTGCACTTCTTGGTTCTATTTCACTGCTTGGCGATAGGAGGTCACAGACGGTGCTGGTCAACCACTTAACGGGCCTAGAAAAGCTTGAGGAGTTAAGCCTCCTCTCTGTCCTTGGTCTAATTAAGCATGTATCGACGCCTGAGGAGTTGATTGCCACTTACCTTGGTCATATTTTCATTCTAAATTATCGAGGATTAACAACTGCATCAATTGGCATCCAGAAAAACACACACAGAAGCTACCTTCTTATCTTGCAGTTACCTTCTGTATCATTGTAAAATTTAGTTATATCAGGTGTGCCATTTTCAACCAGTGTTGACAGCATATGCATAAAAGAGAGTAAGAGCGTAAGCTCCTTATTCTCCTTAGACGTGAAAGGTATATATGAAAATAAATTCGTCTCCTTTGCATGCTAGAATGCACTTGACCCCATCTCACGAACCTCTCATTTTCACTTCCATTGGTAAATCTTGATGAAATCGTGGCACGAAAAAAAAAAAAAATAAAAAAAAACTCATCTGGCAAGTCTGCTTTGCCTAACATCTCAGATGGTGTGGAGATTTTCTTAACGATTTCCTAGGAAGTGAAAAATTTGCTATGACAGCTGGCAGGATGATGCAAAAAGACAACGCATTTTTTTTTTCAAGGTAAAATAGGAAACTGTGGACAGACAGACAGAGAATGGAGCGAAAATGTTATAGCGCTTTTGTTACTCATAAGGTTAAAACCAGCCCGTTTTGCCCTGAGAAGGGTCCTAGCTGTTGCAGACCAAAAATAAACGGGGAATCATCTGTAAACATGGAAGTAGTAGCTTTAACAATTTACAACGACTGCTCTGCGGAGAAATTTTTTTTAATGACTTAGTATCAAACAGGCCCCTAACCTTCTAGGCTAAGATGTTAACAGTATGTAATTGTTCTCATCCAAAATGTTAAGGAAAAAAAAAAAAAACAGATGTATATTATTGTTTTGCGTAGTTTATTTAAAAAGGTACAACGCATTTCATGTTTATTTGCACGTAGGTCAGTACTTCTTTACTTTCTTTTAA